>VWZO01005323.1:32293-96399 GCA_013396975.1 Bucco capensis | reverse complement strand
GAGTAGATTTAAACTGGACATTAGAAAGAAGTTCCTCCTCACGAGGGTGGTGGAACACTGGAACAGGTTGCCCAGGGAGGTGGTTGAGGCCTGTGATGGGGTATGTGAAACAGGAAGTTCTTTTTGTCCACCTTACCTCCTCCTCCTTACCCTAAACCTTTTTGTGTGTGGGGTGTGGGGCAGGCTGGAGCAGCGGGCCGAGCTGCAGCATGAGTCCCCGCTGGGGCTTCCCCGGTGTGGTACGGAACATGCCCCAGCGGGCCAGGCACAAGCAAGGAAGTGACTTTCATGTCCAAATCAGCAGAACAAGAAAGACCGTGCAGCTGCACCTGCCGTGTGGGATGCTAGGATACTGTTTCACTATAAAAAGGGACAGAAGCTCTCTTTACTTCCTTTTTCTTGCTCTTTTTCTCTTTGCCTCCTGCCTGAGAGACAACTCGCAGAAGGGGAGAGAGGACTACCACGTGGCCTCCGCCATCTTGACCACGCGGTGCTCTGCTTTCCATCTAACTGGGACTTTTTCTCTTCAGCCATCCAAGTCCCTGGCTCCATCGAGATCATCTCAGCTCATCTCACCTTCTTCCCACTCCAACCGGACTATATTTCTTGCAGGTTTTATCGGGGGTGGAGAGGGAGAAACCTTGTGGCACGGTGAGGGGGGGAGACCGGGAAAGCTTTCTTACTTATTTCTGTATTTGCACTGTTATATATATATATTTATTTGTTAAAGTTATTCTTTATCACTTTGCCTTGGGTGTGCATGTGTATTCATTTTACATTTATTCCTTTATCCTGGGAGGGGGAGGTCCTTAGTTTGGACTCTTTCCTAAAAACTGTCTGGTCAAACCAAGACAAGGCCCCATCCCTGGAGGCATTCAAGGCGAGGCTTGACAGGGCTCTGGGCAACCTGATCTAGTTGGGGACGTCCCTGCCCACTGCAGGGGGATTGGACTAGATGACCTCCAGAGGTCCCTTCCAGTCCAAACCATTCTATGATTTTATGGTTCTATGAAACATGAGCACCCTCAGGTATTTGAAAAATTTGTACACAGGTTTAAAACTAAGCTTTTTGCCCACACTTCTGAAAGAAGGAAGGGCATATTCTCATGCTCAAAATCTTCTTTATGGACAACAAGGAAACATATTCTACATTTAAAGCCAAGAATTTATTGTTAATCTAATTGAAATTTTAAGTATGAACAATGTCAGTCCAGAAATGGTTGGTATAAAAAAGGAAAGGATAATAATACCATTAGAATACAGGGAAAAAAGAAAAGATCAGTAATAATTGTAACACTCTTAACAGTGTTTTACAAAAGGTTCTTATTCTGTACCCCATTTCCTAGTCACCAGGATCCAACGTGGTGTCCTTTTTATATGTCTGCTAACACAGTTTTATTCCTTCACTCCTTCTTCATCAGGCTGCAGCTCCACATTGCTGTAAGTTTACTATATATGGTGTCTTTTACATATGTTAGATACTACTTCTTTGTCCTCTTTGTTACCCCTGAAGCTAATTTTGTCTGGCTACAGGTCTTCATTTTTTTAACCAATTAACAACAAGTTGTTAATACATGTTGTGTCTCTCTAACCAAAACACCTCTCTTATAATCCCATGCCAGTGTTACTCTATGCCACATCCTGCATCTCCAAATCATCAATGGCTCTTCTTCACATTACATCAATTACAGTAGAGTCATAAATTTCTGATTCTACTCAGAATAACTGCTTGTTAATGCTATTTATATAAAAGATTGTACCATATAAAGACAACAGAAGTTTTTAAAAAGTAGCCATAGACATCTAGTCAGTTAAAGAAACTGCTGTCACAGCCGAATTATGTAAAACACAGCTCCAAGCAAGTTGAGAAAGGTAAGCAAGCCTGACAAAGGTAAGTCCTCAGACTTTGCAAATTCAGTACAGAATTTATGGATTGTACTAGGAATGGGAATGATGCATCACAGCACTGCATGTGTACAACACTCAGAAATTTAGAAGTCTCCCAATGTACCACAAGGCCTTTATTGATTTCAACAGTTTCTTTAATATAAACACGAAGAGGGAATGAATCTTATGGGTTGTTCTAGGACCTCAAGCATTCAGCAACTCTGAAGCCATGCCACTGAATGCAGCATCCAAGGAGAGAAGGCAAAGATGTATCTTATATCCATGGTCCTGCAATTATCTCCCATAATGCCAGCAACTTCACCAGTAACAAGACTGCTTTATATCTAACACTAATTTTCACAGTCCTCAAAACACACAGGTATTCAGTAATTCTGCACCTCACTTTGCCAGAAAAGGCTCCATAGACAAAAACTTAAACATTTTGCATCTTGTACACTTGAAATATTAACAGTTCCACCATCCAAACTTTACCTGGATTCTGAATCTCATTATTCTCACTGGCTGTAGCAAAGGCACAGTAATGGCTACTTTTTCATCCTATGGATATACTCTTACTCAATTAACATGTTAATTTAAATCAAAAGGCAACCTCTGACCCGAGCTGGCTGAGCTGCAGCAACAAAAAAAGATAAGGATACACATCTGGGCAGAAATGCCCTTCCAACCAAAATCAGGTAGGCAGGATCCACAAGACTGAATTCACAGGCTCTTAATTCAGTCAAAAAATGAACTGGTACAGCCAGGACACGTGAAGAGCACACATAGCTTTCTGGGAAGCTTGATGGAATGGAGTACTGATAATTTAACTGACGTTATACAAATGAAAAGATTAATATCACTGCAGCCTTCCTTTCTAGGAAAGCTTCAAATATTAATGCCTTTTTCAAAAGCGATTTGATCGATACAATTTGTGTTAATGAAAGAAGAAATGAGTTAATCAAAACATTCACTTTTGGAAGAAAAAAAGATTCCTGAGTATTCAGATACTAAAGTGTTCAGATACTAAATCTTAGCAAATATACCCTCCCTTACTCCACCTTTTTATACAAAGAGAAGCCCTACAGCAAACCAAGCCCTGCTAAACACGCAGGGGAGAGACTACGGATTATGAGATATGTAACAACTCTGATAAGTGCTACAGCGGATTTCTTATCTGCAGAAGCCATATGACAAATCACCCTACAACAAAACCTCATTGTGCTTATTCATTTTCTTCCAACTCAAATCATACTCTGCTCTTTGACTGATATACTAATGATATGGGGGGAAGGGAGGTGTGGTTGCAACTTCAGGATTGCATTAACTAAGATACTAGGAGGAACTCTGAAACCAGATCTTTTCCTGTCCATGCAGAGTTTTTACCAAGGTCCCTAGAGGTCACACATGCAAAACCACTGAATTTGTCCATTGTGCCTCTAGGTCTCTTGAGGCTTTGCATTAGTAAGACAAATGGCTAATTCACTCCAGCCAAATGTTGCACGTTTCATGATTAAACACAAGCTTCCTCAGACTTGGCTTCATATATTTCCTCTGCAATGAAATATGTGCAGGTTTATATTTTTTCATTACTACATAAATACAAGTAGTTTATAAATTGTTGGAGGAATTATCAAAGCTGAATCTTTCATTCTATCAGGAAAATGTGGTTTGATCACTATTTTTTCCTACTGTCTACTGCCATATAATTATTTAATGGAATTACTTAACTGTGTTTAAATAATTTTAATAATTGCCAATGCTCCTTCACTTAGGAATTCAGTTAAAACTAACCTCAGATCTGTAGACATTAATAGGAAGAGTGAAATATTGTTGATTTATATAGTGTTAATTATCAGTAGTCCAGCAGCAGTTACAGTTTTCAGCATTAGCGTAGATAACAGGAAGCACCTTGTAGTATGCTCATGTGCACAAATCCTTTCTTGATGCCAGATGACAATAAATGCTTGGGGCAGATGTTGCTGTTTGGTTGGTGGTTGGGGCTTTTTTTTGTGTGTGTTGTTTGTTGACGGGGTGCTTTGGTTTGTTTGTTGTTTGTTGTTTTAGAGAAGAACTGACCATATCACAGAGCCCTTGTGAATGACATGATTTCTGTTAAGCCCGATTCCTTATATATCCAAGACTGCACAATAAGAACTGGCTTTCTTCACTCACCACCTCACCTCAATCCCTGCTGTTACACACACAGTTACTGCAGGCTAAAAGCATTGGCTATGTTCAGCTTTTTCAGTTAAGAGTTCTCCTGTAGAACAGGGCTCTGTTGTGCTTATGGAGAAGCAAATCATCAATTTTGGGGGCTGAAACCTCATCATTTTACACATGCAGATACCCAGAAGTCCTCCCTCTTCACTGTTCACAATGAACTCTGCCCACCTGCTCTGTTGCTATTCAACCTAGCCAGGTTTGCACACACAGAGCTTGCTCTCACTTTAGCCAACAAAAGCAAGGAGTGTCCAGTTTATTCTCCACTGTCCCTACTGTAAATTAAAGACAGATTAGTGAAACTTAATCTAGGTGCATAAATACTTAGAAAGAAAATGTGGTTCTGATTTAAATCATCCCCAACCACACAGAGCACCTAACCCAATTTAAACAATTCTGAGAACTTGGCTGTAGCATCTCAGACTACCAAGAAGTGTGAGTCTACACTCTGAAGCAGGTAAGATATGGGGAACAGACAAATAGGTTAAAATTATTCTTCCTGTTTTTCAAATCAGCCTAATGTCTGAATGACTGTGGCTTTGGGAGTCTTAGCATCTTCTGTCATCACAGGCAGGAGAGATGGGTAACTTATATAACACGTGACTTCAAGCTGCCAGATAAAGCAATGTAACATCTTCCTTTTCTGTTTTCGCCAGCTACTTCTCAAAAAAACCCCACAGGAACAAGGAGATGTCTGATCTTACCAAAAGCAGGGGCTTTGTTCCTTGTTTTCATTTCTCCAGCTCCACTATACACTGCACTGCCTGCCCGTCTCTACCCACGTGTCCATGGGCCAACGAAAGAGGCTGTATAGGGCTTGTGTCAACAACTTTTGATCTGCTGCACCTACTGTCATTCAGTGGTTACATAGTACAAATACATAGCTGCTCAAACAAGAAATTATTCTTTATCAAGAATTACAACAAATATTTTTGGCTTATTTAAGCCTAACACACTCTGACTTTTATCTTTTGTTTGCGTTATATCAATATCCACAAAATTTTACATTTTATTAAAATTGTCCATTTCTTGGTATGTCACTCTTATGGGAGACTCATAACAAGAAATAACCATGGCAACAAAGCAATAAATAGTACTTTTTGAATATCTTAAAATATTTTTTAATAATTTCTTGACAGTTACTATAGGCAAAACTTGTGTGTATTTTTCACAAAATACATGTTACATTATTGTCACTGTAAGCAACAGAGATAAATTATAGGTAATTTTCACTTTTTAAGTCCTGTTTCTATGGTAATATGAGCAACTGCCATTACTTCAGAGCTCGTTACCATGGTTATTTCAGGTAATTCCAGGGTTTTAATACCCTTAAACCTGAAGTGATACTTTTTCCTCCTGTTTTGCTGTTGAGCAAAATCACAGCTCAACTTTAGGGGGAACATAAGTCTTCCAGTTATAATAAAACCAGCATATAGCACACACATATAAGGACGAAAGCCAAAGTGAATTTCTTACTATACATCTCCTAGCAGACTCTTTACCAGACATATTTCTATGCAAAAAGGAAGATATATCCGGGAGGTAAATACTTTAACCACTGTCAGCTGTGCCACTCCCCATGGACATCAAGTTGCATGGGAAGCTGCAGAACTGGGATACAGTGGGTTAGTGATCTGCTCCTCCAAATTCCAGCTTTGAGAGCTAACTGATGAGGTGTCAGCTTCTTCCTATCTCCCTAACCATCTCCTCACCACGAGGGTGGTGGAACACTGGAACAGGTTGCCCAGGGAGGTAGTTGAGGCCCCATCCCTGGAGGCATTCAAGGCGAGGCTTGACAGGGCTCTGGGCAACCTGATCTAGTTGGGGATGTCCCTGCCCACTGCAGGGGGGTTGGACTAGATGACCTCCAGAGGTCCCTTCCAACCCTAACCATTCTATTCTATTCTAACAGGGAAAGTTCTTACCATCAAGTCATCTAGCACTAATGCCCAGTTCAAGTACCCTGGAGAGTAATAGAGCAGTAGTGAGGCCACCTTCACCACCCCTGTACTGAAGCAAATTGCACCAACATATCCATCAAAGCCTTGCAGGCAACTCTGGGGGTTTGAAAATGTCCAGGGCAATTGGGCCCAAGCTTTTGTGTAAGAAAGATGTAGCAGGAGGTTTCAGGTACTAGTAGCTGGGTGGTAACAGAAATTACTCTAAATTAAAACCAATTCCTCATCCTCAGAAATCTTCGTAAGATAACTGCGTGACTACATTCTGCCTTTCCAATAGGTCTCCTTGCTCATGTCTACTGCAAGTGCTGATTCTGACCTCTGTTCATGGAAACTGCTTCTCCACACAGAATTTTTCCAAGCTTTACCTAGAGACCACAATTAACATAATCTGCCCCTTTTCCTTCACAGTGAGCATCACTTGCTTGAACAAAGGATTACTTTTTTTTGCTTACAGTAACTTTCTATAGATGAGATATAAGATCCGGTCACTGGTCTGTTTTGAATCACTGGGATAGCATATGCTGCTGAGTTGGCTCCAGTATGTTGTCAGAATTTTGGCCTTTTCATTGGTATTTCTTTGAAAACACAAATGAGATGACTTTTTTTAGATAGTAACTGTGAAGTAAATAGACTGTAATGACTTAGAAGCAAAGCAAATGAAGGAAAGCAAATATCAAGATCCCAAGATCCCTGTTTTCAATAAATCTTTTATTTTAACATGCCTAAAAATCCTCAAAATTCAGGCTGGCAACGTTATGACTGTGATACGGCTGGGAGGTTTTTTTCTGATGCTAATTAGCAGGATCCATCATAGTGAACTACAGTACTCTGTTCAGGTGTTTGTTCATGCAAAAGTTGTTGTCAGCCCTTTTGCAAAGTTTACTCACCAACATTCAAAAGCCAGCTTCAATTATGGAGGCATGGATTTTATCCAAATAATTAACACATGTCCTGAAATTCAGCCATTAATAACATCAAGACAGCATAACCTCTTAGAACAAGGGAAAGAAGTAAGTGACTTCAGAAATCTATCTTCCTGCCAGTGGGCGATTAGAAGAACCTAATACTGATGTTCCACATGAACTGCACTGATCAGTTCTGGCAATGGCTACACACATTATCAAATACCATGGTATAATAGGATAAACTCATAAATCAAAGGAGTTGGTGCTGATGCCCCCCTCATTAAAAGTAGTTTGGGGGTTTTACTTTATATTAACCTTAGTTTGGTCCTCTGGACAGAACATTCCCACCATGCATTTATTTTAATGCCTATGCTCAGTATGCATCTGATCTATATTTCCTTATCACAGAAGCTTGCCACACACTTGCAGCTCCTGGGGAACAAGAGCAACCAGGGCATGTATACTGCTGCTCTAAACCAAAAACAGTAATCTGGACATAGTCTTTCTATCCCTCTGGATATGAGTATCATTTTAGACAGAAAGCAGGCAGTGGAGAGTTGTTTTGAGTTACACAAGAATGATGGGCTGTTGTTAGATATAGGGAACAATAAGTCAAGAAATCACCTGGGTTTTTTTCAGTTGCTTTAAGGACAATGATGAGTATTTAATTGCTGAAACTCTTATACTTCCACTTCAGATTTCACAAAAAGAATCTCTAAGAGGAAGGACAGGTCCAGCTGAGCAAGTTGTGCCCACATTACACTTGGAAACCTAAGTATGAGGAGCAGGTGCATCTGAAACTCTTCTGGACCAAAAGTACTATCACTGTCTGTAAACTATTTTATTTCCTAGTAATTGACTGGCTACCATGCAGTTCTCTGTCACCAAGGAGACATGTCCATGCCCCTCATTTCGGAAGTATGATCATTTCAAAAAGTTTTAGATTTCTTTCAGATTTCTTTATGGCCATGTTTTCTAAGCCGATACATTGATGACACCAAAGGTGTCGACACCTGTAGAGAGTAATGGCATTGCAAACTGTTCCACAAAAATTACTCAGACATTTTCTAGTGCCAATCCTTACTTGCAGGCTTGCAAAACACACGCACACACACACACACAAACGCTTTCTGGACCTCTTTGTACTGCCCTTTCCTTTTTTTTGAGCCAGTCATGACTTGAAGATTTGTTTGGTTTTTTTTCATCCGCTGAAATGTGATGCCTACCCTTTCCCAAGATTTATCCATCATTATTTACAGGACCAGCTTGAACTGTGTTTATAGATTATGCCTTTTTATAGCAGGGCTGCATTTCTTGTTTGGCTATTCTGTTTTATTTTCCCTTTTTAATAGCAACCTTGGATTCTATTATGACAAACTCCTGGCATTTTGCTTGAGCTCAATCAGAGTAGGTCTAAGTATGAAGCTTTGAGAAAAACCCGAGACACCTCTCTCCCTCCACTGCACAACAGCTGTGTTTTTCCATGATTAATTATCCTAAAGACTGTGATATTTTTGTCTCCTTTGTTCTTGATAATACTATCTATGTATTTCCTAATATGCCCACCAAAATAGTCTCTGACCTAGTCAGATCATGCAATAATAAACTTGAAAAAAGCAGTGATAGGTGTTTTCTGTATGAGTCCAATCTCTGATCCTGATTTTTTAAGAAGGTATAAATGTTTCTGTTTATCGCTTTTTAATCTTCCTACATTTCAGCCATTGCCAAATTCAGCTTCCAGAGAGAGGAGACGTGGATAGACTAAACTATTTCCTGCTTCAGAAAGCTACCTACAGCACTGGTTCATTTGCTCTTCCTTTTGGAAACATTCTTTCTCTGACAATATGTGTCCTCATATCTTCCTCCAACTTGGAAGGATTTTTCCCAACTTGGTGTCAGAGAAATCAAGGAACTAGTCCCATGACAAATACAGACTTATTATCTAAATGAGCTCCTGGAACGTGTCCAGAGGAGAGCAACTAAAATGATCAGAGGGCTGGAGCACCTCCCCTATAAGATCAGGCTGAGCAAGTTGGGGTTGTTCAGCCTAGAGGAGACAAGGCTCCGAGGCGACCTTATAGCAGCTTTCCAATATGTGAAGGAGGCCTACAAGAAAGCTGGGGTAGGGCTTTCCACACTGGTGCATAGCGAGAGGACAAGGGGGAATGGTTATAAACTTGAAGAAGGAAGATTTAGGTTAGACATTAGGAAAAAAATTCTTTCCTGTGAGGGTGGTGAGATGCTGGAACAGGTTGCCCAAGGAAGTTGTGGCTGCCCCATCCCTGAAAGTGTTCAAGGCCAGGTTGGATGGGGCCCTGAGTACCCTAGCCTAGTATAAGGTGTCCCTGCCTGTGCTGGAGGGTTGGAACTAGATGATCTTGAAGGTCCCTTCCAACCCTAACCGTTCTATGATTCTATGAAATTAGAGCTCTTGGGTTGGAGGTGTAGGGGAGAAACAGGGAATGTAGGAGGTTTGTGTTCGGAGCAGCCTTGGGTATTTTAAAGTAAGTCTTCCATTCAAGTTAACTGGCAATCAGAACACAAAAGAGATGAATTTCTCAGGACTTGCTTTGAAAAGCTCAGCCAAGGGATTCTTTTCAGAAAATTATCTTTTATGGAAACTTCCTTAGTGATACAGAAATAATTCAAACTGATAAAAAGTCATTGGAAGATTCATATCATTTTACATACACTACATCTATTGCTCCAGCTCCAGTCAAGAGAAAAACAACTGACTCCTACTACAATTGACCTTCATTAGGACTTCTGGAAACCAGAAATAAAATTCCAATATATGCAAATGATATTGTTGAAACACCCCACTTGCAAACTATGAAATAGTGTCATGGGTTGGACTTACTTCCCTGAAAAACAGGGCATAGGTTGTGTTTATTGAGAAAATGGATCCAAATGGATCTCAGAGTCCTTTGAAAAGGAAAAAGCTAGCATTAAGATCAGCCATTGCTAACAGCAGGGACACAGGTTACCTAATTTCCCAATGGCATACAATACACTTTAACTGGCATTTCAGAGAATATTTGGCTCAGGTAATGAGATTCTGCAAGAACTTCTCACTAAGCACAGCGGGAGCAACTTGAACAATTGGTTTTAAGAAGCAGCTCAATCTATTTAATATAGAACTTTAGGTGTGAGGAGAATGGCTCTGATGGTTTAGGATACTCCTCTGTTCTTATTGTTAATGCAGCGTTAAGACAGGAAGCTACATCTCACTTTTAAGTCCCTTTCTTCCTTCTCACTGGGTCTGAGGGACTTCATCCCAATGTGGCCCTCAGCAATACCACTTCTGAGATGCTTCATGNCAGCCTGGAGAAGAGAAGACTTCGGAGGGACCTACTAGTGACTTTCCAGTACCTAAAAGGAACTTACAAGAAGGCTGGAGAGAGCCTGTTTGCAAAAGCCTGTAGTGAAAGGACAAGGGACAATGGTTTTAAATCGGAGAGGAGTAGATTTAAACTGGACATTAGGAAGAAGTTCCTCACCAAAAGGGTGGTAGAACACTGGAACAGGTTGCCCAGGGAGTTGGTAGAGGCCCCATCCCTCCATTCATCCTTGAATGGAGGCATTCAAGGCGAGGCTTGACAGGGCTCTGGGCAAGCTGATCTAGTTGGGGATGTCCCTGCCCAGTGCAGGGGGGTTGGACTAGATGACCTGCAGAGGTCCCTTCCAACCCAAACCATTCTATGATTCATTCTATGATTCTATGTGCACTCTATGCTGGTATATCAGCTAAACAGAGAAGTGAGCAGAGCCAGAGGCTCACAGAATACTGGATGATTGCAATTGCATGTGAGCCCTAGGACTGTGACCTTGTCCATTTGGCATCTTCTACAGCACATTGATGTAGGTTTCCCTCCCTGCCTCCAACCAACATTCCAGAGGGGAACCAAGGGAACTTCTGCTCAACCTGAAGCTTAGAAGGCCTAAGAACCTAACCAGAGTGAGGGAGACCTGCAGGGTTTACCACTTCAGAAACGTGTGCAATTGAGGTGGAAAATGTCAGATCATTGGTTCTAGTCATCTGTCATTGAATGATCTGGACCTGGGTTTGACCCTTCTCTCCACCTCCTTGCTCCTCTCTAGAATTTTCTCATCAATTGCTTGTCTTCAGAACCTCCATTTTCAGGCAAAAAAAAGTGTACTGACTCCAAGTGGAGGAGGCAGGTCACCGTGGGTATTTCCCGTATGACCTTTTCATCCATAATTCCCTCCCACATAAAGGATGAAGTCATATTTTTATTAAAAATCAGCCCCAGAGAATACCCACTATCTGAAAAAACGTTAACAATTAAACAATAATTCAGGGATTTTGAAATAAGGTACTCTATGTGTGAACAGATTAAGAGAATATTGTCTACGTAATTCTGGAGAAAACCAATTAAGCTTACTACTAATGAGCAATGATGCTTTCTCACATCTGCCAGCAAAATGAATCAACATAATCTGTTGCAGGTGGTTGTGCTTTCTAGTCACTATGCTACAGAAATGATTCAGCACCATAAATTACGGAACCATAATCAGCAACTGGTAACATGGAGAAGCTTACCCTTTTCTTAGTTTGTAGTCTCATTGGTACTATTACATCAAAAAGAAGCAGACAGTTAACATCTACTCATAAAACATCAACATTATTTTTTTTTCCACCAACTCTTAGATTATCACATGGCATTTCATGACCCCAGCCAAACCATAAATAATGACCGAATTCAAGAATCATCACTTGCTGCCACAGTTTTGCCTTTCATGTACATCATCAGAAAGTCATTAGACAGATTTCCTACTTGCGCTGGAAAGGGGATAACACTTTTCCTATTCTGTTTCTGTCTTATGTGGCAGAATCTCATTATTCAATAATGCATCTTTTTTACTCAAAGTTGCTCTGGTAACAAACTTACATGATCTTCCACCAATTTCTAATCATTTTTGTCTTCAGTAAGGCAAAGCTTTGTATGTTTTGTATAAAGAAACCCTAACCACTAATACAATGTTTTATAACTATAAGCAAAAGGACTCCACATTTTTCTAAGATTTGGTTAAATTAACACTTTCTGGCACAATGGACTCCTCTAACAGAAGGCACAGAAACATGCAGAGTCCCACAAGAAACTGATAAACACCTGATATAAAGCCATTGAACTGAAGGCAATTCAGTCAGAGAGAAGTGTGACCCATAAACATTAACCATAGCAGCAATTAAAACCAGCATAAGTGTAGCCCACCTGGCAGTCATTTCAAAGCTGATATATGGCTCAGGTAACTGATGCTGGAGTTTCCTCCATAGGAAAGAGTATCTCAAATAAAATAACAATAAGAATATTCTTCGATTTTTTCCTTCATTCTAATATGCTACTGTGCAAAGAAATCTAATTTTTGTTTGATAAAACAAATCAAATGTTTGCAGGAGTTGTAGGCAAATAAACTTTCACTTCTAAGAGTCCAAATTGGACTGTTGGACACAGAATCCATGACATGGGAGGTGTCTGACATCTAAAAGTTTAGGAACCTAAAATAGAAAGTAACACTCCAGAAATTACATTCCTTTTCTGTTCATGTTAGAGACAGTTTCAAATGAAAACAACTAAAAATGGCTTTCCCTTGTCCCCATAGTGTCTTTAACATTAATTTGAAATTTACCCCCCCCAAAAAATTATTTATCTGAGGTCCTCAAACTAAACATTTGGAGAATATTTCAATCAAGTTTATTGTCTGGAGTTTTCTGGAAGGAGGTGCGTTCTTTTTGTTCATTTTTCTTTGCTTGGAGAAACCATTTTTTTTTTGCCCAACAAAAAAAAGTTGCTAACTTCAAACTGAAGGCAGATGGTCTCTTCAGTTTCCTTCCTGCTTTTTCTTTTGAAGGCAGTGTACCTTTTCTACACAAAGCACTGCAAGGTCACTAGATGCTTTGACAGCCATTCAGCATCGTTCATTCAAGGAACAAAACTCAGAAGACAACTGTGTTCTCTTCACCCCTTCTACACACACTTTAACATAACATTTTGCTGAAAGAATAAGAGAAGAAAGTACCTCTTACCAGTTCACAGGTTTCCTTGTAACATTTTGACAGAGATCCTCACTGAGCTGGAGGAGCTCAGGGTTCTGAGAAGTGAATAATACAGCCATGACTTGTGGAGAGACTTATCTGAACCTCTTGCAACAAATGAACAAAGTTACGTAGAAAGAAGCAACTTTCTGATAAGCTACAATAAGATAAAAAACTCCTACTGAATCACAAAGGCTTAGAAAGGAAACTGTTTTGTGATTTTAACAAAAGCCACCTGTAACTGATCTCGGTACAATACAGATAATTAAAATGTCATAGGATAGTTTATTGCTTACTACTTCACTATTTTCACTCATGAGGAAACCTTGAAAAAAAATTCTTGTGAAATAAAGTTATTAACTACCATCTGAAAAATAAATCCTCTTTCTCCCTTTACCTAGGACTCTATTTCTTGTGAAAAAGACAGTCAGTGCTTATTACCGAATATAACCTGGAAACAATTAATAGATCCTGAAAAACACATCATAAGGACCTGCATGTTTACCAGGACACAGACAAGGTCTTACTGAGTCTGTAAAAATGCCCATCTGTTATAAGAAATCTTGCAATAGGGTCTATTTTAGCATTTATCACCCTTAGTGATGAACCAGTGGTTCTATAAAAATAAAGAAACAAGAAAACTCATTGCTGTGTGACCTGTATATTTACTGTGGTTAAAGTGCTCTAATATTATATTCCATAACAGATTGTAGCATACGTTTTTAATACTTCTAATATATTCACATCTACAAAGTGAACTCCCTGAGGAGCCAAGGAGCAATGTCCTTTTCCCCCCTGCAGAATCACAGAATCATTAAGGTTGGAAAAGACCTCTAAGATCATCAAGACCAACCATACCTATCACTAACACACCACTAAACCATGTCCCTAAGTAGAGCATCTAAATGTTTCTTAAACACCTCCAGGGATGGTGACATCATCATCCCCTGGGCAGTCTATCCCAAGACTTAACAACCCTTTCAATAAAGAAATTCCTCCTTATATCTAATCTAAACCTCAGAAGATTTATGAGGGTGCACTCAATCCCCTCAACCAGGTCACTGATAAAGACATTGAACAGAGCTGGCCCCAAAACTGAGACCTGGGGAACACCACCGGTAACCAGCTGCCAGCTAGAATGAACCCCATTGACCACTACCCTCTGGGCTCAACCCTCCAGCCAGTTTCTTACCCAGTTCCTTACCTTCATCTGTTTTCTCCCCTTAGTTGTGATAGTTTCTTCCTCTCATGAATGGGAAGTCTCACACAAATTACAAGAATCCCAAGAATCCCATTGTTGCTTGTTATTTGACTTGAGATTAATGTTTAAAACCCTCATATGAACCAATATACACTGTTCACAGTTCCATTTCCCCAAACCCAAAGGACAGCAGAGAATTAAACCATCTGTGTTCACAAATGCTCATGGTCTGCTTAAAATAAGACACTACAGAGACACAGTATGATGTGGCCTTAGCTACTATTAGCTGTTCTCTTTACTCAGTTTCTGGGAAGACTACAACTGATAACTCCTGATCTAACTGAATAAGAAATGAAACTATGAACAACTGCAGTATGAAAACATCATAAAATCATAAAATGTCCTGAGCTGGAAGGGATCCACAAGGATCATCAAGTTCAACTCCTGATTATGCACAGGACAACCCATCCTCCCCACAAAAAAAAATAAAAAAAATCACACTACCTCTCTAAGATCATTTTCCTGATGCTTCTTGAATTCTGTTAGTCTTGGCACAGTAACTACTTCCATGGGGTGCCTGTTCCAGTGCTTGAACACCCTCCAGGTAAGGAACCTTTTCCTAATATCCAGCTTAAACTTACCCTCAGGTCTTGTCACTGGTCACCAGAGAGAAGAGATAAGCTCCTGCCTCTCCACTTTCCTTTGTGAATAAGTTGAAGACAAAGAGGAGCTCTCCCCTCAGTCTCCTTTTCCCCAGCCTGAACAAACCAAGTGATTTCAGTCTTTCCTCATATGGCTTCCCCTCTAGACCCTTCACCATCTTCATGGCTCTCTGTTGGATGCTCTCCAACAGCTTTATATCCTTCTTATATTGTGGTGCCCAAAACTGCACACAGTACTCAAGCTGAGGCCACACCAGTGCAGAATAAAGTGGGATTATCACCTCCCTTGACCAGCTAACAATGCAGTGCCTGATGCACTCCAGGACACTGTTGGCCCTTTTGGCTGCCAGGGCACACTGTTGACTCAGCTTGCCATGAACCAGAATCCCCAGATCCCTTTCTGTAGGCCTGCTTTCCATCCTCTCATTCCCCAGTCTGTATGTACTTCCAGGGTTGCCTCATCTCAAGTGAAAAATCCAGTACTTGCTCTTTTTAAACTTTATATGGTTGGTGATTGCCCAGCCCTCTAGTCTGTCAAGACCTCTCTGCAGGGCCTTTCTGCCCTTGAGGGAGTCAGTAGATCCTCCCAGTTTAGTGTCATCAGCAAACTTACTTAGTATACCTTCCAATCCAGCGTCCAAGTCATTTATGCATGCATTGGAGAGCCCTGGCCCTAAAATGGAGCCCTGTGGAACCCCACTAGTGACCAATCACCAGCCCAGTGTAACCCCATTTACAATAACTGTTTAACCCCAACCTGTCAGCCAGTTGTTCTCCCATCACATTATGTACTTATCTAGCTGTATGCTGGACATTTTCTCCAGAAGGATACTGTGGGAGACAGTATCAAAAGCTTTACTGAAATCCGAAAAGATTGCATCAGCTGCTCTCCCTTGGTCAACCAGCTAGGTAACCTTGTCATAAAAGGAAATTAAGTTTGTTAAGCAGGACTTTCCCCTCATTAACCCATGCTGACTGTGACCAATGACTGCATTGTCTTGCAGATGTTTTTCAATAGCTCCCAGGACAATCTTCTCCATGATTTTAACAGGCACAGAAATAAGACTAACAGGTCTGTAGTTACCAGCATCATCCCTGTTGTCCTTCTTGAAAATAGGGACAACAGTTGCCAGCTTCTGGTGTATCAGGATGTCCCCAGATTCCCAAGAACATTGAAAAATCATTGAAAAAAGTCTCCTGATGACATCAGCCAGCTCTTAAATACCCTTGGATGAATCCCATCAAGCCCCATATACTTAAAAGTATCTAGCTGGAGCAGCAAGACTCTCAAAAGTTCAGGGTTGGCTGAGAGTTTAATATTCTCACAGTCATGAGTCTCTAGCTCAGGGCTCTGGTGGTCCCGGAGGTCATCAATGGTGTTAAAGACAAAGGCAAAGAAAGAATTAAATGTCTCTGCTTTGTCTATGTCCCTGTTTGTGAGGTGACCATCCTTATCATGCAATGGGCCAAAAAGGTAACTTCTGCCTGGATCTGGGACCATAGACAGAGCATCAAGAGCAAAATCCACTATAGATATACTAAAGAAGAATGGGTCATTTCACTATATACTGCATTTGATATAACCACTACTACAACTTACCAAGCTCTTAGATATCATCTAGAGGTTGGTAACACATTACACACCATGCCATATTTCTTCATGTTCAGTTTTAGTGAACAGCTGGCAACACGATGTATTTTTTTACTTCTAGCATTACCTCAGTGTATCCCAAATTTGACATAATCTCTCCTTTTTTCTGTACTTTTTTACCCCATAGGAAACAAACTTGCTTCTAAGATCCTGTGGATAGATGAAGCCACAAGAACTGAATGACATGTATTTTCTGAATGAACATTTCCACTCTCACCTACCTTAAGAACTCTATCAAAAAGGGACTTATGGCACCAGCTCTGGCACACAGTTCTTACTTCTTTTATTTTATGCTTTTTGTTATTATTATATTCCTACACTTTCTCTATAGCCATCCTTTTGATTGTGCTGAAGCTTTACCAAAAAAGGTGCTATTAAGAAGAATAAAATAACTTTCATGTAACCTTTTCAGAGCCTCTGCCTTTGAAGAATTTTTATTAATATTGTATATATGCTGCAACTCTACCTATAATCCTTCCTGTATAAGCTTCCCTCTCCATTCTACAGATATAGGCTTCTGGTAATCTGTAACAATGATGAGCATTTGCAATTACACATTGTGGCATATGAAAGAGACAGACTCCAGGCTGGGTGCAACCAGAAGACAGTTTATTGTGCAAAGCAGTCACTTTTATATCTTTGAACCCAGATATAAAACCTTGTTGTAACTTTTCCAGAGTCCAGGTTCAAAGCAAATACCTAGCCATATATGGGTATGTATTTTAAGCTGGTAAATATGTTTCTCCATCCTTAGTTGTTTTCCTTCTTTCTTCTCTCCTGACATTCTTCACATCCTGACAACAATAACTAAAGCAGTTTCAGTCCTGCTCCCCCACAACACATGTAATTTGTTTTTATTTTGAATGCAATTGTAAAGCCAATTGTGGAAGGCCCACTCTGTTTAACCTGCACTATTAATGCATAACACAGAAAAGACATTCCAGTGGCACTATTACAGTAAACTGTAAAGGCACCAGTAAGTTTAAGAAGATGAAGATTTACTATGAAGATTGTATTACAGTAATGAATAAAAAAATGTTTACCTGATGCTCCATTATGCCTTTTCTAGTCACTCTAGTTAAGATTGTGCAAAACACTTAAGCCTTCACAGTATCAACATATATCTAAGATCTGATCCTTTTCTTGATGTCTAAATTAACACAGATTACACATCTCTTTAACTGCATCTTTATGACAAGAAGGCAGAAATGGATCCAAACGGACAGAGAAACTCATAGGTCAGCAAATTGGTTTTAACATCTTGCTTGTGTGCTCTGCTAGTCTGAACATTTTCAGTCTTGTATTTATGTCTAACCAGGCACACGTGTTATGCCAAGCTGTTCATTTATAAGCCTTTCCTGATCTTGTTGAAGCAAGAACACTGTGCACA
Organism: Bucco capensis; assembly: GCA_013396975.1. NCBI lineage: Eukaryota > Metazoa > Chordata > Aves > Piciformes > Bucconidae > Bucco > Bucco capensis. The sequence goes on along the minus strand of VWZO01005323.1, from coordinate 78,464 downwards.
AACCTTTTGTTCCTTGAAAAAACAAAGGAGCTCTTTTCAAAGAAGAAACACATTAAATAGAACAAACCTTTGTCACCCCAAAGGTCAAGTTATCTCAATAAGTAACAGTTAAGAGTTGAGGCTGTTTCTGTATTTTCTTTCCCAGATTGGCCACCTTCTCACAAACAGTCCCACCAAAGCAGCAGCTTTGTGACAGTTGTATGCATCTATATGGGAACATCAATTATTTTCAGTACATTTTCTGAAATACATGCCATGGGGGGAAGCAAAGTGTGTGTGCATTAATCCAAAAGGTACAACAGTAGGTTCTATGTGGAGTATTTAGTGTATTCAAGAGCCAATTAATTGTCAGTTACAGTATGCAATTTGCTTTAAGTGAAGGTATTGGTATATGATTGTAATAATGCATACTGACAAATGACTGATTCGTTGTAGTCCCACTGAATACCAAAGGCTGTCATAACAAATTGCTGCTCTTCAGGTACAAGTATCTAGAAAAAGCTGACACAGAGAACATTTGTGACTGTTGCCCAGTACATTACACAATACCATCCATGGTTCTGCCATCCGTAACTAGGAATTATGTTGCCATTCACATAGACATAATGAGCCTTTCCATAGGAATTTCAGTAGTATTTAAAACCAGTATCCATTAGTGTCTGTCTATGGCAAAACGTTTGTTCTGCATATTTCATTATGCATAGTTGTACTACTGACTTATAACTGTCCATGTACCATGTCACATTGCAACCTCAAAACTCCACAATAGCTGTGATTTTTCTTGAGGAAAAGTGATCTTTTAAGGGTCACATTGAAATTCCTGGATTTTGCTGAGGAAAAATGCGACCTAATCTTCATTACTTTCAAAGAAATTTCATATTTAAGTTGAAGGAATGTTGGTTATAGTCTATACCTCTTATAAAATTGAACGAGGATGATATTCCATTCTTTTTATCCAGAGGAATGATGAGCTCGGTTTAACTTAGATCTATTAAAAAGGTCTTATCTTCATTTCATTGATACAATACAAACAGGCATTTGTAAAAAAAATGTAACATTTATCCCCTTGTTGTTAGTCATAACTGACAACTAAATAATGCAAGAGGTTATCAAAGAAATAACAGAAACCCAGCTTAGTCACTGAGTTCCTACAACAGCAGCTTTAATTACTTTAAAGATAAATTCCAATACTGAGAAGTGTACTGTTTAATTTCATACTAGTATGCTGGCTTCACTGTTTCAAAGACTTAATACTGATTTTAGATTAAGCATTANGGAGCCCTCCCTGGATCTTCGTTCGCGACGTCTAGCCATACATACTTGTTCGCATTCACAACAGCCAGAGTATTCAGCCTCCTGCTTTGAATTTTACTGAAGAACTGTACTACTTCCAGCATATGCCCACTTTAAAAGATGAAAGCATCCTCCGTGATAATAGTTGTGGTGACAGGGAAGTTAAAATGCAGTGATAACAATGGGTCCAATTCTGACATAAAACACAGGTATCTGTGCAGTATTTGCATCCTTTTGGACACAAAAGGGTGAGACAAATCCTGACAGTGGTTTGTCCAGGAGTAGTCCATGTGGAAATTTGACTTGCTGAGAATCACAAGTTTCTATTAAGGAGAGGGCTCATTTAAAGGCAATACCCTTAAATGTGCACAAATGCTCACATATAAACATAACTGCACTCCTTATCTCAAGAAAATAGTCACTTCTTGGGATATTTTTCAAACTAAAAATACAGAAATTAAATCAAGTTGCTGCCCTTGTCTCTTGTCATATCAGGCACACAGATAAATCCTTCATGCCATGGATAAAACCTTGCCAATAGCCCAGTTTAAGTACAACCCCTGAAAGCATACCTTATCTTGGCACTGGTTCCTATCAACATCCACAGGAGTGTTACTCTTTTAGGTGTCTCTATGCCTCTTCTTGATCCCTTTGGCAACATATCAGTGCTCCTATTCTTATGTTCCTTTACTCTCTGCCTAACCCCATGGGTAACTATGATGGGTGCTTTTGCAAGGCTTGTATAAAAGAGCTTCCATGGATGCTTGGTTAATGACTTCCTATCTTATTACTGGGATTAAAAGTTCAATTCATTTAACCTAAAAGCACCCTCTTCACATTCTCAAGTGAAGAAAATCTTTTTCCTCTGCAGATTCCTTCCTAACCAGAGTTCAGGTTTTTCTCCCAAGTCTTTAATCTTGTTTTCCCAGACTCCAGCATTTAGAATCACAGAATAGAATTATAGAATCATTTAGGCAGGAAAAGACCTTTAAGATCATCAAGTCCAACCATAAGCCTAACACACCCAAGTCCACCACTAAACCATGTGCCTCAGCACCACATCTATATCTACATCTTTAAATACCTCCAGTGATGGTGACTCCACCACTCCCCTGGAAAGCCTGTTCCAGTCACTCACAAACCTTTTTGTGAGCCAATCTAAAGCTCTAAAGCTTCCCCAGTGCAACTTAAGGCTGTTTCCTCTCACCCTTTCACTTGTTACCAGGGAAAAGAAACCAATCCTTGCTACAGCCTCTTTTCAGGTAACTGTAGACATCAATAAATCTACCCTGAGCCTCTTTTCCTTCAGCCTAAACAACCTCAATTCCTTCAGCTGCTTTTTGTAAGACTTGTGCTCTAGATCCTTCACCAGCTTCATTGCCCTTCTTTGGATACTCTCCAGCACCTCAATGTCCTTCTTGTAGTGCAGGGCCCAAAACTGAACACAGTATTCAGGGTGTGGACTTCCCAGTGTCAAGCACAGGGGGACAATCGCTTCCCTATTCCTGCTTTCCACACTATTCAGATACAAGCCAGGATGCTCTTGGCCTTCTCGGCCATCTGATCGCACTGCTGACTCATGTTCAGTTGGCTGTCAATCAGCATTCCCCAATCCCTTCCTGCCAGGCAGCTTTCCAGCCACTCTTCTACAAGCCTGTAGCATGGCAGGGGGTTGTTGTGACCCATGTGCAGGACCTAGCACTTTGCCTTGTTGAATCTTGCACAAATGACCCAAGCTTATTGATCCAGCCTCTCTATCAGACTTTCTCTAAGTTCATGAGCTTTTCATTTGCCCCAAAATCACCTCTATTCAGCAACCACTGCAAATCTCAAGATGCTAACTCATATTTTATGTCCATCATAAAACATTACTAACTTAAAAATATAGATACATGCCCCCTCCCATTAAAATAAATTCTTTAAATTACATACCATTTTCTTGCAGAACTTGAAAGTGGCATATCAAAGCTTTCTTGAACCTTTACTCATAAATGTAACGATGTTTTGAAAGATTGCTTCTAACTGTCTTTTAAATAAAAACTAGATGTTCAATTGACTTCTATAAATACCTTGTACAACTGATGCATTCACGGGAACAGTCCCACACACTTGCAGTAAATATTTACTTAGGAAAAGGTATATGCCAAACCCACAGAAGGGTCACAGTGAAATCTGATTTGACTTCCATTTTTGAGGCCTCCTGTCATTTAATCATGAAGGAAAAAGAACAGGATACAATTTTAAAAGGTCAGTTACTCATGAGAAAATGGTTGATGACAGTCCACAGAATTAGCTTAGAAACGCCCCATAGGCTGAAACGTGCTTTATTAAACTTCTGAGTGCTTCCTAGAAAAACTGTGTTCAAAATACATTCTGATAATTTATAAGCAGCAGGAGTTAAATTGGATGATTACATATTCACTACTAATTAACTCACTTGTTAATTGATGTTCATTTGTTTTTCCATATTTTTCAGACATGCTAATATGTGCATATAGCAAGATTGTGATATCATGAAATAAGCATGAATTTAATTTGGCAATTAAGTGCTTAAGACCCTTGTCAAGGCTTAGGGCTGGGGCGACCCCTAATCCAGTGACAGACACTATCCATTATCCCCTTCCCCCGCGCCATCCCAGGAAGAGAAAGGGAATAATAAAGACCGAGAGAACTTGTACATTAAAAAAAACCCTAAAACTATAATAATTGGAATAAAAATAATAAAATGAAATATCTCCAAGTATATACAGCTATATACAAGACCAATACCAAACCAAAACCCTCATTGATAGCAACTAGGTCACCACTGATACTATGCAGAAGGGCTCAACAGCAGCCAGGGTTGGGGGAAGCTGGGTTCTGGAACTGGATTCAGGAACTCCTGGGTCAAGATCAAAGGGAGAACAGACAAAGTCCTCCTCAGATGCCAGCCATTGAAGAAGAAAGATGGGAAGAAGAAGGAATTGACACTCAGCTTTATACTGAATATGACATATATGGAATGGAATACATAGTTGGTCACTTTAGGGTCACCTGAATTGTCCTTTCCTCCCTGAAGGTGCAGCCTTTTACTCTGCACCTCCATCATGGTACACAAGTCTAGCACTGACCTTGGTCTACATACCAGTCCTTGGTAGTAAATCTAAACATCAGGACTTTTCACTGCTAGAAGCAGGCACTGTCAATGAAAACACACTGTTAGATTCAGAAAGTGCAATCAATTAGAGGAGCTTTAGCTGAAAAGTAAAATCACTGAACAGAATTATTCTGCTCTAACGCAAACCAGGACAGATCCTGATAAGAGTAAAATGATGTTTTAAAGACATTATTTCAATTTTCTCCAACTTGGTTCGTGATCCTTTTCCTTCCCTTACCAATATGCACACAATCTTCCTTTGTAGAATCATTAAAGCTGTTTGGGTACTCCACTTCCACACATTGATATTTCCTTTTAAGGGTAGTCTTATTCTTAAAAATGTCTTGAATTTGGAATGTTTGATTTGAGAATACTTAGACTGTCTCTATAATAAATGTTTATTTGAAATAATTCATACATTCTCCTTAAGCACTATTTTAACATAGCTTTTGGCTAACAATATCCATGCTTATAATACTAAACATTTCCTGCAGTAAGACAGTCAACACCATAACATAATATTTCTACTATTTTCATATCAGATTAGCAGGAATAAACCGTTTTCGTATAAATTCCGTTTTTCTAAATAAATCAGAAAAATATATTTTTACCTTTTTGACCCCTCTAGAGCAGTGTATACAGCCACAGATTTCTTGCCAGATGAGTTTCCACCAATTCTACTTTATGTGATTAGCTTATTCAACAGATCATCATTTCCTCCTTCTTGTCTCACCATAGCCACCCATCTGCCTGAACAATCTTTCCATAAGTACCACCCATCACACTTCTCCCAGCTTATGTCTATCCAGATGCAAAATTGTATATTCAGGTGCAATTTCATTTCCCCCTTCAGCTAGTTCTCACTTAGGAGCATGCTTGCTGCAGTATCATACCAAAGTTTATTTATTGTTATAGGCTGCTACATGATTGTGTTTTTTTCCCAGAAAAACTGAAGTGAGAGTTTTCAAAACCTTGTCACTAGAGTAAGCATGAGGCCATAGGCTAATGTTATATTTTAGACATTAGCACTCTTTATTGTTCTAAATAAAAAGGCAGACAGAAGTAATTTCCGCATCTCTCTGGTGACAGTAGGGAATATTTGACCTCTATTTGAAATACCAAGATGGAAGTTATTTTCCAAATGTCATTGTCTCATCAAGAGGAATATAAGTCATAAGCCACTTGAAAAGAAGATATTTATACAGAGATATGGGGTATTTTTGCCATGGGCAGTGAAATTCCTAGTGATGTTGTGCTGGTCAGTCAGTAGTCATCCCCATGCTCTGGGTCCTTAATCTAATCCATACTGCCACTGCAACTAATCCATACTGCAACTAATCTAATCCATATTGCAGCACACCCACCAGTTATCCCAGTACTCAGAGAAAATGTTTGATGACTTAAAAAAAAATGTTGGTGACATGCATTTTAATCTTAATATATCATTAGAATTTTAATATAGCATTATGGATACATAATTAGATTAATTAGTAGATTTAGGATGGAGGTTAGGAAGAAGTTCTTTGCCATGAGGGTGTCGAGACACTGGAACAGGTTGCCCAGAGAGGTAGTGGAAGCCCCAACCCTGGAATTTTTTAAGGCCAGGCTGGATGGGGCTCTGAGCAACCCGATCTAGTGGGACATGTCCTTCCCCATGTCAAGGGGTTTGGAACTAGATGATCTTTAAGGTCCCTTCCAACCCTGACAATTCTATGATTTTATCATTGAAGTCTCTGAAATTATTCTGAGGAGGTGGATTTCATCTGTGAAGAACTGGGAAGACATCATGCAAAGGTCTCAGCAATATCAGAGACCTTGAAAATCTGGCTTTCCCCTATCTCATTTGAGGGCTAAGTGGCTAGTTCACTCCAACCAGAAAGTTTAGCAAAAACAGGGTTAATTCTTACTCAACACAGTTGTTATTAAAACTAGTATCTTCCTGAAAATAAATTCAGTTTTAATACATCTTTATTTTCTGACTAGAAGGATTTTTTCTGAAAAAGTTTCCCCATTGAATTTTGTTATTAATTTCATTCCATTGCTGGCAGTGGTCATTTGCTGGTATTCTTGCTCTGACACCCACCAGATAACTTTATTCAAAAGCACTAAAAAACCTAAGTGCATCATTACATTTGTGAGTTGTATTTCGTTATTTAACCCTGTCGCATAAGCAGTGATAGCATTTAAATATTTTCTAAATTAAGGATACTGTCTGCAGGCTTATTTCTCATGAGCAATGCTAACACCAGGAAACAAACAAATAAATAAATAAAGCCTAAAACATTAGTGGAGAGGGAAGAAATTCTTAAAGATTTATTCCAAAATCTTGACATTATTTGGCCTGCAGGATCTGTTTTAATATTAAAAACATTGCTGCACAGATACAGGCATATTTTTTCCTATATGCAGAAAAGTAGAACAATCTTCAAGAGACATACAGCATCTGACTTTCAATACTACAGCCTCTCTTGCTTAAGGATAAATAAAAGCTACTCAAAGCCCTGGGTCACATCTTCAGTTAGCCATTTCACTGCAACTTTAGAAGAAAAAAAGAATTGCATGGGTCTAACCCAAACCTTTTGAAGTAAATATTTATGAGGTATAATGGACTTTAAATCAGGTTTTTGTTTGAGTACTTTTCTCTCTCTCATTTGTTTTTTGGGGTTTTTTTAATAAACTTCTGTTCACAGCACTGAAATTATTCTGAACAGGTAAGCACCTCTTTGTATATCAAAATCTATTTTTTCCACTACTGTATAAGATACTTATATTTTGCATGAAATATCAAAGATGAAATAGAAAAGAAACTGCTGAAGATTATTGAATTATGAAACCCATGTAGGATTACATAGATTTTCCATAACTAATACTGTTGTAAATCTCCAATGTCTGGACCTCCAACATATTGAAGGGAAAAGTTGTAAAATTTATAATAGGCACGAGATATTCAAAAGTTAGAGCAAAGAACTTTGCTTCAGGACTCATGAAGACTTTAATAACATTGGTGATTCACTGTATGACAGGGAGCAATTAACATCTGTGCTGCAGCCTGCTTCATTGGTAAAACAAACTGTAATATGTTACCTGTGCTGGGACTTTGAGAAGGTGGGCATTGCAGCTTGATTGTTTTCATAATTTATAAAAACACACGTGGTCTCTAAGCACAGATTTCTCTTTCCTCCTCCCACAATACAAAAATTTAAAAAGTGTCACCAGCCCTTCAAAAATGCTCACACTTCGACATCAAGATGCTTAAGAAAGATGTGAAGAAGCCAGAGATCTTCGCTGAAGTGCTGTGGAGATCAGGAAGGTCAACCTAAGTAAGAAAATGCTTACAGGAATGCTGTCATACCCACTCCACAGCCCCGGGCAGAGTTGTCTAAGGCTGTCAGCATGACAACCACAACTCAGCTTTTGCACCAGGTTTGTGCAGTCCTTTAAGACCCACACTTGGGAAAGGGGAGCTCTGTATCCACAGCACCTGCACTAAAAGTACCCAAGTTATTTCAGCAGTCCTGAATTGGTAAATCCAGGTCCCTTTTGCTTTAAATTATGTAGTGTGGCTGTTGCTATGGAAACTAGTTTTATTTTTTTAAATACTTTTGTCAATAAGCACACACAGTATATTGGATGTCTCAGCTGCCAGAATGACTTATGCCCTCTTTGCTTCATCATGAATACCTGTATTTATGCAGAAATGGAAAGGCTGGTGATTTCTTATATGACTGACTCTACTTTTGGCATAATATGCTCTTATGAATAGCTGGGTGAAAACAACCCACTTACTTTCACAATAATAAATTAGCCTGTGTGACTCAGAGAGGAAGTAAGGGGGAAAAGGGGAGGGAAAATTCAAGTTTTGTGCATTTCTGCTGAAATTCACGCCACATAATCCTCACACACGCATACATATAAAAAGGAGGCGCTGCAGAGGTAGAGGTTCTATAGAAAAGAAAATTTTAAGACCTGACTGGCCTTTGGTTATGTAAAGAAATGAAGATTGAGCAGCTGCATTGACATTTAGTTTCTGGATAGCAGAGGATGGTAGTGACTCATTCCTCATTGCTATGCCAGCATGCCTTTTCTACACAAGTTTTCATTAAGGTTAAAAACAAATGAGAAGGCAGTGCACTTCAGCTTGCATCAATGTGTTGCTGACAAGTAGCTTGAGTAAGTGACCTGCCACAGTGGCCAAAGTATTCTCCTTTGGATAGCTCAAGAGCAAGTATTTCTCATGTGAAATTCAGAAAGGGCATGCTATATAGAAAGGAAATTGGGGTTTACTTTTGCACTGCAAAAACCCATTGAGCCTACATTCACGACTATTCATGTTATGTAAAAGAAAGCCTGAATTACCATGCACGATGGAATATAAATGGCAAGTACAAGAAATTAATACAGTATATGATGATTTATGTGTGGAGATGAAAACAGATCCAGCATAATCAGTACCTGCCTCTGATAATGATAAAATTTGATCAAGAAAGAACAGGTCTGTAAACAGAATATTAGTCAGAGCTCAAAAGGGAGTATTAGTCAGAAACCAAAACTTCCTTAGCAAAATATCTATGTATGGCACAGAAAAGTTACACAGGGCTAGCTGGGACATTTTGTGCTAATCTTTAAATCCTATAGTTAGCACCTTTTCAGGTAGTATCTCATGTTAATTCTTTCTTAGGAAAGATACACAAGTAATACTGGTCCTTCTAACAGCCGTTTTGGGCTTCTTTCATACTCCTGTCCACACCCTGCTTCAGGGTGAGCCAGTAGATATAAAACCTGTCCCAGACCTCACCCAACACCTAAGGAAAGCTCAGCTAAGCACCAACCACGTGATCAGAGCTCTTCTCCATGCCATGGACACTACCCTAGAAGATGCTCCCCTGAGCTTCACACCTATCTTATCCTAAGCCCCAGCTTCTTGTCTGAGAGAAGGTGGGATAACCTATTCTGCATGCAACTGATCCCAGACAAGCCACATCTGTTAAGCGCAGGAACAGTTAACCCTAAGGGAAAGACAGTCACTGCTCACAGTCTCACTTAAACGAATGTAGCATCTGTAAGAGTCAGATCACTGACCAAGCAGGAAAACACAGGTAGTGACAGCACCAGGTACTTTCTGTGGAGTAATTCTACATCTGTCAGCCAGGGAACATTAGTATTTGACCTTCTAGTTGGTGGGAGTTGAGAGTTTTTGTACAGGTCTTTTCAGAAGTAGGATGTTGCTTCCATTTCACTGCTTAGCAGCAGCAAAATCACGTAACAGCAGAATTTAGAGCACTGTTGGTGTTTCAGCATTTTTTTCAAACAAAATAAAAATACTGCTTCTTTCATTATTTCTCATATGATCCTACATTCCTGCTCTAGAAGGTTATCTTCAGTCATAGGAGTTTCTATGCTTATTAAATCTGGCGTTGTCTAATAATGAATGCACTTGTAATGCTGGGTCTTACAACATTGGGATCTGTTCTTGAAGGAAAAAGACAAATAAAGATCAACCTTTTTGTTATTTTTTTCCCATATAGCCTTCTGAACAGGTTTTATCTAGTAGCAACCTACTGTAAAACACCTGGTAGCTAACAGGAACTAGATCTGAGCTAGTTATGTATGAAAGTCTGCTACTGACCTTACGAGCCGTATGACTGAAAAATGCAATATGAACAGAACTTCTTAACAAAAGAACAGCTCATCACTACTAGGTAAAACCTGTACTGTAAGATCTTTGTAGTCCAGAAAGGTTTGACTTAGTTAATTAATTGGTCCTAGTTAACAAACAAACAAAAACAAAACCAACAAAAAACCCCCGCAAACCAGCCATATCCAATAGTTCAAGTTCCATTCTCAGCTATACAGAGGTAAGTCTCCAGTGACTTCTGAGGCAGTCTATAGCAGACTTTGGTCAATCACATAAAAGCTTCTCTCTCTGCATGGATAGTATACATTGAGAAAGCAAATAGGAGCAAGCTGAAAAATGGGTAGGACTTGTTTTCCAATCCCCAAATCAGCTTGTTGGCTGCAGTCTCCACAATGGGTTGACATGGAACAAATGGAGTATGGCTAAAAATCCATTTCACTTAAGAGTGTACGAAAAGGCATCTCTCACTGGAGTGCCAGTTCTCTAAAAAGTGGGGTTATTTATGTTCATGCCTTTACATCAATATTAATGCATTTTGGTTTGTGCTAGTTTAGCCTAATACGCCTCAGGCTTGTATCTCAGACATCTGAGGAAACAGAGTTGGAAGGTTCTTAACTGTGAGGCTCCTTTTGCACAAATCCACTATTAGTGCATCCACAGTGATAACTGTGATCATATCCCCAAATCACCATATTGTCCATCTGTTTCCTTTCAGCCTTGTAGAGTTGATAGCTTTAAGGATGGAGGACAAAAAAATAATGGAGTCTCGTGTTCTTTCCAAACACTTCAGCAAAGTGAAAGCAGAGAAAGGCACATTTTGAGGCAAGAATTTTAACTCTGTTGTCCACAAGAAACTGTTCAAAAGGGACCCAAAGATATCTTCTATGGACATTGCTGTTCAGGATGTAATTTCAATTCACTGTACTGGAAGTACTGCTCTTTACATACTTCATAAAGATAACAGACAATGTACTACAGTGAGAAAACACTGTTGTGTGGGGGCAAGGGGAGAGAAAAAGGAAGGTGAAGGCAAGAATTAAGAGAAAAATTCAAAGAAAACAAGCTTCCTGCTATTGAAATGACCAAGAACAGAGGAAATCACTGTTTTTCTCACTTTGTGTGAGGAATATGGATTCCCTGGCAGCTGGTGATCTTCTGAAGTTTTGTGTGTGTTACAGAAAACTGTGATCTCTGATATAAGGCAGAATGACTGTTTCACAGCTATTACATGATTACTTGCAATTGCAGTAGACTGCAATCATAGAGTCCCTTCCAGTCCTCAGTACTGTGATGCACACATACTCAGCTTACCTTGAACTCTTCTCTGATGGATACCTAATTCATATTTCACCTCTCTCAGGGGGTGTGTATCTCCTCGTACTCTTATCACAGCTAGCATTTAAGATTCCCTAAAACCTTAGAAAGAAAATTTACTGTCCAGTTGTGTCCCAGCCAGGAGGTGAGCCACACAGCTGAAACAAAATAAAATAAAATAAAATAAAATGATGTACAGACACAAATATTGGTGGATACATAGATGCACTCCTCTCTCCCTCCACCTTCGTTTATTCCAACCACTCTCCTGTACTTCTTTTCTTCATCTTATATTTTCAAGAGTAAACTAAGTAATCTTTGAGTCCTGCTGGTGTGCTTCAATATAGAAATCCAGAAGCACAAGAGGAGGCACAATATGTGACATAAAAGCTATTTAGGAAGCTAAAGCTGTGCGTATGAGCTTCTCAATCCTGTGTGGTCTGCCAGGTACAGGTGAATCTGGGAGATGATCAAGAGCTGTTGAGTTTACAGTTATAAACAAAGAAGTTCCCTGCATGCCTAGGACAATCTTAGCTCAGATGTGCAGGAAGTGTCTAAAAGGTGTCCTTGAAGCAGATGCTTGAAGCATGGTCACCATGATAGTTCCCAGAAATGACCCAACAGTGGAATATAAACACAATGAAAGTCAATGGTATATGGCTAGCTTGACAAAAGCCTAATAGTATGAACCAGCTTTGCTAGTGTGTTAAAATGTTCTTTTGTCTTTCAAAGAGCCTTTTCTCAGCCAATGCTTGCAGCATGTCAGGTTGATAACAGTTGCTATGTTCTCTACCCTATGAGATGCCTTAGAAAACTGAGTGACCAGTCTCCACAGGCAATCTAATTTATCCTGTATTTAAACTGAGGTGCCTAACCCAGGCTAAGATTCCTGTTTTTAACTCTCAAAACAGAAAAGGACCTTAGTGACTCAAAACAGAGGCAACAGTTCATGCACTACCAGGTAGAAAAAGTTGCTTCTAGAGAAAGAGCTCTGAGAGTTTTGCAGAAATAAGTTATAATAATTCTAACACTGAATTCCCCAGCTGGAAGTGATACTGCTGTGAGACATTACTTTAATGTGCATTCTTTGTCTCTGCTACATTGCCTGCTTCCTGTTTATAAATTAATAAGTAAGCTGGCACAGAACATGGTTCACCTGTGGGCTAGAAACAGGTAAAATCCAGAAATTAAAGTTTTACTTACAAAAAAAAAAAAAATAGGCACTATAAATTCTTTAGAGAAATTTAAGTCTGAAGGCTCTCCTACAGACATTTTTGTTCACTTAGAAAAACAAATATAGTCAGTACAAACCAGGAATTTATTAATAATATAAATATGCAACTTGCACTATGACAAATAAAATACAAACCATGTGTGAGATAACTATGTGATTTATGATTTTAAATCAGTAACTTTATGATCATTTAGAAAATAGGCAAAGACATACGATAGTGTTAATAAATCTTATTCTCCACAGGTGAAAAACCTTTACTCTTGTGAGGTTTTGATCTTGAGAACAGTCCCAGGGAACTTAAATGTTTCAAGAAGAGGTGATTAGCTAGCACCATTCTTTCTGAAAACTGGGAGTTTTGTATTCACCAGCTAAGGTAGGATTAATCTCATCTATCTTTAGAATTCCAGTATTCACAGCTAAGGTATTCATGAAGAGAAATGGGTGCTATGATGTCTCAGCCCAGCTGACGAAATATAAACTTTTGCTTTAGGATGACAGGAATCATGCACTAGAAGTACATATTTATCTCTGCTGACCATAGAGGGAGCTTAGGAGGTCTGATTTGAATACAAATGTCTCCAATACAGGTATCTGCAGGGGTCATATTAATCATATCTCCACTCATCAGCAATTAGTATAACTGAAGAGAAATAACTATCTCAAATTTTTGCTTTTCTTTTTTTTCTTTTTTACCAGTTTCATATGAGAAACCAAACTTCCTTTCTCATTAGTCCCTCTGTCTGCTTTTATATTCTGTGTTGTGAAATTTCTTGTGGTCCTCTTAACTGCATGTGTCGTCTTGTTCTTTTCAAATCACCTGCTCTCTCATAGAAGAGATTTTATATATTTAGGGCAAACTATAGAAAGCAAGAGTACATCTACTAGTCCCGCTATCAAGAAGAAGCATTCCCAGGAAGTATTCAATCTAATTCATAGATATTGTAAAATTATCAAATGCTCTGAATCAAACTATCTAGGCATCTTAATGAAGAGGCAGAATATAGGAATGTTTGTCCTTGACAGTACTCGTATTATGCTATCAGCTCTGAAATGAAAACCAACCTCATGTGTGTCATCATCCTGAGAAAAGTGACCAGTTCATTCAAAGGTGATGTGTAGTAGAAGCCAGAAATTTGTTGGCATCTGTCCAATTACAAATACTGTTATGAAAGTTGTTCAAATCATGGAAAGATATAATAAAGAGATAGGCTTAAGGAATCTTCTCTAAGATACTTCTGGTCCTAGGAAATAGGACTAGAAGATTGTTGGGTGCACAGGAAGTATGAAAGAGACAGTCTGGATTTCATGAAGTAATAGAATATATTTCCCTGGAAGAAAAAGGCTTATTGAGGAAATAGCCTGTATCACATAAGGAACGTAAATAATTTGCTTGTTAGATACTATCTGGAAGATTCAAAAAGCTCTGAAAACTAGAAAGATATTCAGAAATAATCCATGATGCTTAAATCCAGTATATTTCAAACATTTTGAAGTAATTTGGCAAAGAAAAAAATAATAAGTTTTTCTTACTTTTATATCATCACTAGGAACCCAGATAGTCAACAAAAATAATTGAAATTTGTTGTTGAGGGGGAGAAATTCAATACAACTGGTGTTACTGAAATCTGGTGGGACTATTCTCCTATCTCAAATTCTAAAATTGAAGCCTATAACCTGTTTGGGAAAGGCTATGTGAGAAAAAGAGATTGCAAGAGTGCTTGTTTTAGAAGGCAATTGCTTGCCTTAGAGTTATCGATAACTCAGAACAGCAGGACCTTGAACACACATGGATCAATGAGTTCACTAAGAAAACCCAAGAGAGGGTTCTGGTTATGAGTTTTTGCAGATCACCAAATTAAACTACAGAATAGGATGAACTAATCCTTAAATACTCATCAGTAATGATGTGGGGAAATAGATATCTTTTTGGATACATCAGCTCAGCAGATACATGCTGCAGGTTTCAATCAGCTAACAGAGCTTCTGGTATAATGCTTATTTCTGTTCCAAAACCAAAGCATGCTCTGCCCAACACAAGGCAAATATTATATAACAGAGCAGATGACTGAATCATTAGACGGGAAGTTGGTAGTTATCTAAAGATCAATGGTAGCAAACTAATTATGTTCAACACAGACAAAGAAAGGACTTTGTATGGCTTTGTAGACAGGCAGACAGATAGACAGGAAGTACTTCCAAAGTGTTAATTTCCAAAAGCTGAGGAAAAGTATAAACAAAACAAAAAGGAGATCCAATACAGCTAAAAATCAAAGCTCCTGAAAAATAACTAGTCAAAAACTTCACTGCCATAGTAGAGAAAATTTAACCAAAATCTTGGGACACTACATATATGTAGGAGGCTTTCACCCTAACCAACCAGAGAGAAAGAAGGCATGCTTAGTATCCCTCCCACTGGCCCTGGAGCTGTGGCAGCATTGCTTCAGCTGAGCAACCGGATTTGGCAGCTCCCTGCAGTCACAGAATCATTAAGGTTGGAAGAGACCTCTAGGATCATCAAGTCCAACCACCTACCTATCACCACCATGCCACTAAACTATGTCCCTAAGTACTACAACTATATGGTTTTTAACCCCTCCAGGGATGGTGACTCCACCACTGCCCTGGGCAGCCCGTTCCAGTGCTTAATAACCCTCTCAGTGAAGAAATTTTTCCTGACATCCAATCTAATATTAATAACAATAAATATTCACTTTATAGAAGGAAACTTGATTTCCTCCTTTGAGGGGATTTTCTTTGGTCACTAAAAGGTAGGTTCAGAGACAAAAATTCTTGGTTTTTTTTACAGCAGTTGTTGTAGCACTACAAAACATTCTGGTTAAAATTGACACCGTATATTAGTATGGCAGGCATTAGATAACGTAACACCTAGGTTGGCCAAGAAGTATTTGCCAGACAGTGAATATTTGCCAATAGGTCTGATCCTATTCCACATTTTCATTAATGAATTGGAATAACTATTAAATCAGTGACACTCAATTAAATCTTCATCTAAGACAAAGGTTGGTGGAATGGTTAATAGCAAGCACAAGAGGGCTTGGAATTACTCAAACAAAAAGTACTTAAATATATCCAAGCCCAAAATAATACAGCTAAAAGAAAGAGTGTATTTGCCAGGCATAGCGTGGAAAAAAACATTCTAAAATGGCTTTTGTAGGGATAGCCAATAAGCAATTCATTACATGCTTCTTGGGCAATGTAGGAAAATGGGCTATTATAATCTCTAGACATGTAAGCAGTGGAAATAGGACTGGTATTGGTATGCTGCCAACAGTTTTAGTGGCCAAATTTTGAGAATGACTTTGGAAAACAGAAGAAGGTGAAGAAAAAGGTCATAAAAAATTGACTTTGAAAGCTGAGGAAAATGTGTTAAGTAAAGAACTTTAACAGCTCAAGCTCTTTAGCTTTTGAGAGGGCAGGCTGAGAGGGACCTGATTGCAGTGTCTAAATACTTTCAAAGGGAGAAAATAGGAAATGCTAAAGGGTTCTTTAACAAAGACAGATATAACAAGAACCAAAGCTAGAAATTAAGCCAAATATGAAATGATCCACCAATTTTTAATTGCAAGAGCAATTAGACACCAGGGAAAAATATAAAGGAAAGTTTATCTTCAGCTCTTGATGTCTTCAGATCTTGAGTAGATGCCTTTTAGGAACACATTGCTCTGGCAATGAAGTTACTTTTTAAATCAATGAGTTCAGCTAATAGCTAGCCTGGGAATTAGATCCATAGGAAATTTCTATTTGTTCCGTAGCTCTTTTCTTAAAAAAAGACCAGTTCTCTGACTTGGGCAGCAGCCTTCCTATCCTCACTTTTATTCCCCTGCTTATCCAATGGTAGATGCCCAGCTCTTCTTTTTTCTCTGCAGGAAGGAGATTTCTGCCACCTGCTGCTGCCTATGGATGATGCCAGTGGATCAGCCACGGTAGGCAGACCAGAGATCCTGTGCTGCTGTCAGGAGGAAGAGGCTTGAAACATGCTCTAGCCCCATGGCTACTAAGATCAGACCTCCTTGCTTTACCATAATAAATTATTGAAATTTGGATGAAGAGAAGTACAGAAAGCTGCCAAGTTCTGCATCAAAGTACAAAATGGCTTTTCTAACACATTATGAGCCTACATTCTAGCATACACTCATGCCTAAATGTATGTAAAACATTAAGCCTGATAAAGTAACCTTCCTAATATAGGACAGATGCTTTATGAAAAAAAAAAGTCATCTTAGAAAAGTTCTTGGGAAGAGGTTGTCCACCAAACTCAGATGCCTAGATCTAGGCAGAGGAGGCCTACCTCTGGTGAGAAGCCTCTCTTTCTCTCTATTGACTGGGCAGAATGTTTAGACTTGAGAGTTAGAAAGGTGATTAATCAAGCACTCTAAAATGTGTAGGCACAATTTAGATCCAGATCAGATACATAAAATATCTTTTGTAGGTTAGATCATCTAACATGTTTTTCTGTCCTTCTTCCATTCAAGTATGGCAAGGCTTCTGGGAGAAGCACTGTACTTTACTAGACCAAGCAATGTATCACAGCTATATACCAACACTAATTCTACTACTGAAAAGACTAAGAGCACAGGAAGACCTAGGACTTGTGAGCGGAGAAATACAGTGTTTGGTCACAGAGGTATCTGACAGTTTATGTGAAGGGAAAAAAAACCCCAGAGTTCAGAAAATTTAGAAAAGCAGATTAACCTTTTCAGGCAATTTGGTTTAAGTACTCATATTTTTAATCTTTCACAAACCAGAGAACAGAAGTTGGGAAGTCAGCAACCGGTGTCTGACCCCCAGTTACTCACTCAGGATACGCTGCAGCCACAAGGTCAGAGCACAGATATATGCTTCCCTCCAGAATCCCATGACACAAAACAATCTAGCTATTCAATAGCTCAATGTATCACAGACAATTTTTTAATCCAAACTATCCAATAAGCATTTATGAATAATGTACATGCTCCTATGCTCAGAAATTGTTCACAAATTAGTTGCGGACAGGAAAAACAGCTAAATCCGCAATGCATATTTTTTGTAGTAACCCATTCAATCAGAATTACTTCACAAAATATTGTTCAGCATTAGCTAGTCATCATACCACATAGTTTCAGGGGATATATTAGATCTCTAAGTGGTCTATCCAAACAAATTATAATTCGGCAATATAAAGTAATTTGAGGACATACTTTTAAGTATGTGGTGGTTATGAGGATATCTAAACAGACCCACAGTTCTAAAACATTCTTCATTGTCTGAAGAGTGCTGAGATTTAAGCTGGCTCATAAGTGTTAAGCAATAAATTCTTGTAGACACAGCTTCAAGAACACTTCCATTTTTGTCTGGTTGAATTACGCATGAGTTATTAGCAGAATTATTATTTTGGGATGAACTCCAGAACATTAAAGCTTTACATTTAACCTCCATTACAGTCCAGAATTGAATTAACCTCTCTTTCCAATATGAAAGTAGCTAATGCACTTTCCTTGTAAAATGCAAATGTTATTATACTATGTTTTGCAGAAAGCACTTAGAAAAATTCAATGGAATTATGGTTCACAATATTTTGGTGCATTTAATTAAAACACTACATTTTAAGAAAATTAGTTTATTTTCTTTCCTATCATTGAATAGTGATGCTTAGAGCAACAGGTCCTGCTGAGTTACATACTAAAATATCAAGTCTGTATCTAAGGGCAAAAACTCAGTGTTGCTCTAACACATACAATGAACAAATACAAAGGCATATGTTAGATGTTTCATGTTCAGTGTGGTTAAGAGAGTCAATCAGGAAAACTATTTCCAAACAAATTTTCTGAATGTTGATGGGTCTTCCTAGATAAAGAGAATTTTGTTTTCTGACCAGCTGTATTATCTTGCATTCAGAAAGCACAGCAAGAAACCCATTCCCCAGGAACTGAATGAAGAAGCTCTCAGAGACCGCCTGCTTATATATTTCAGCAAGGATCTCAGAAGGGCCCTGGCTTTATCTGAGAATGTTCCATCTCTCTTCTGTATATTTTCTGAAAACATTCAAATGTTTCCAACAGTCAACACGGAAAGTGAAAATGTGTGTGTTAGAACAAAGAAGAAAACATCACTGAAGCGTGTTAAAAAGTAGCTAAGGAAGGCTGGAGTACTATTCAGATGTACCTCGTGGTCTGTTGTTAAGACTGTCGCTAATATCAGGAAAAAATGGGTGAAGATGAAGAGTACTGTGAAACCATCATAAAAGAACAAGGAAATTTATCAAATGTATTGATTTATTTTAAGGATATGATCTCAGATTCTCAGACTCTTTCAGCTATCCAGTAGATAATTAAAGGAATATTTTCACTTTTTTTCTTTTTTTTTTATCCCTTTCAAGTTTATCCCCTACATTAAAATGCAGCTTTTACAGTTTTGACAAGACATTTAAGAGGAGTCAATCTGTAAAGCTTAATTGTTTGTTTCCTCCTGGGGGTCTTTCGCATTTGTTTTGAACCACTCATTTGAGGTGGCTTTCAATTATGAGCCATGATTCAGTTCCTTGTATAGGCAGACCTTACACTGTCCATAAATCCTGGAATTTCACAACCGTCAGACAGACTCTAAAAGCTTTTATGAGAAAATATGGTTTGGGATGGAGACAGCAGGTATTTAAATTATCCGTGTGAGAGAAATTACTCTTATTCATTCAATAGATGCTTTATTCATATATAGATTTTTAAGTTAATAATTCCATAATACTTACAATTATACAATCCTAAAATCCACACTATTTTGCTCAATGCCCTTAAAAAGCTTTGACATCTTTTTTAATTTCCTGCAAATTATACAGTAGATTTTGCCAATTGTCGTTTTGATTAAACATTACAATACATGAAGGAAAAAGAAACTTAGTGGACACTGAAAAGATGTGTAGAGTTCAAGCTGCTATTTCTGCCTATACTCTAAGTGTACCCCAGAATTGTTCAACTAGAGAAAACATTTTGGCTAGTCCCATGCAAAACCTACCCCTACTACTCACAAACTCTTCTGTCATATATTTTTAAACCTCACTAACTAGAAACACTTTTTATTTACTAGCATCAATTGGACAAGAAAAAATTTGGGGAATTAAAAATAGGAAAAATACAATAACAATTAAAATACATATACCTATTTCCTGGAATATTCTGGGAGATTGAGTTGTCACAGTTGGCATTTATGGTAAATACTAAAGAGGTGGAAACCTAGCTGAGCAATCTTAAACATGCACTCCATGCAAAATAAACCTGCAATCTCAGGGCTCATCATTGTTCAGAAAAATTTTATCAACTTAAATGATGTTGTTGTTCTTCCTTACAACTCTGAAAATATTTTTTCCTGCTCTCTTCTTCTCAACAGAATACTTGCTTATTTGTAATTCTCTCATCTTGATCATTCCTTTTTCCAGACCCTAGTGCATTTTTCTCCTTTTGGAAAGCTGTCCTGGTTTGATTGTTGCCACTTTTTCCTTACTTTAAATTCCTGCACTGGTTAAAAAAAATCCTCTTTACACTGAGTCTAGAAGCCTTGTCTCAGCTCTGGAGGCACCACACAACACTTCTTACTGCTTCATCATTCATTTTGTTTCATCTGTTCTTAAACCCTCTGCCTTACACTCATTTTGTGTAGAGGCTGTTCTCTAATCATCACCTGTGCCAATCAAAATCTACAGTGTTTTCATCTAAATTCTTCTTTAATGTCTGTTGGAGGTTTATCAGAAATTACTATAATATTTTTAAAAAATAATTAAAATATCTTTGAAAGCCATTCCAACTCAGGACTTCATGTGTATATATCATAGACACTAAATGTCTTTTGCTTCTCTAAATGGTAAGCTGCTTAGCAACTTTGTTCTCTTCTAGCCATGCCAAACCCAATAAGAATACATAAGTGAGTTCCCCATTTCTCTTTCAGTTTCTTAATATACAAAGATTTGTCCCTGACAGTATTTTCAGAAGGACTAGCTCCTGAGATATAAGGCTCCAACCACAGGCTTCCTAGCTTGAAAGTCTTAGAAATACATACCTGTCTACAATCTGGTTCATTCTCTGCTCTTCCAAGGTATTCTACAGACCAAACTGGTAGTAACAGCTTTTTCTTGTAGAATTCAGAAATGGCAGCTATGATATGAGAGTGATCCATAATTGCTAAGTGCCAGCATTCAATCAGAAAATATGTATGAGCCTTTGAGTCTGTGAGCCTTTGTGATTCTTGCCCAACGTAACTGCATAGAGCTAGAAATCAACCCCAGCACATCATCTAATTTCCAACTCTGCAGCATTCCTTAAAGGATGGAACGTAACCCTAGTTTCCTTCTTAGTTTTTATAAAGGAATTGTCTAAGTTTCAAGTACAGACCAAAAACATCTCATGCCTGCCCTTTCACAGATGTTTACCCAGACTCTAACTAAGCAAAGGATATGGTCACATTCAGCAGGAGAGAGGGGCAAAACTGTAGCCAGAGAGTCCCAGAGGTCCATCAACACAGTGGTTGTTTCTGTACACAGAGCACGGCCACTGCATGCAGATCCTGCAGCCTCTGACAGCTTTTCTTGGGGAAACATCACGAGTTGATTTTTAAGTGGGTTTTCCCTCCTCACTCTGCTTTTTCAACTAAATTTCTTTATGTGTAATTCAGTACAGACCAAATGTACACTTCTTTTGCATCATCAGTTTAAAACAAAGTAACTTTGTTAAGTAGCACAGAAATTTTTTACCAAGTACTTTGCACTGCTTCCCATGCATGCTAAGATACTAAAAGTTGTAGCAATAGCAGAAGACCACACTAGAACAGTTTGTGCTTACTTGTGAGATCAATAAAAACACAGTTTGAGCAATTAGACCCCGAAATATGACCATACAACTCATCAAACACAACCTGGGCTTTTATGGGAGCTTAAAAATCCTGTCCTTGTCAAGGTGACTTTCCTATATACAGTCTGAATGCCAGAACATAGTACATGTATATACTCCACACCTCTAGGCAGCATGATCCAAAACTGTTGAATAGTTAGTAACCGCAAAACTTCACACCCCACCCCTCTGGTCCAATTACCTCTGGTTTCTGTTCCAGTTTCCCCATCCCCAACAATTAATGTTTACCTACCCAATGCACAGATATTATGAGGATTAGTTAGTATCTAACTACTTGAATATTTAAAGTGCTGTTCTTAAAGTCTTAATATTTTCACTACTATACTTGCATACAATTTTATTTATGCTTCTGACATTGGCTTTCCAGATTTTATTAGAACTTATGAACAATTAAAAATCTACTGCTGTTAGTACACACTTCCATGAGATGACTCAGGCACTCTCAGACATTACAGGTTTGTTGAAGCCATACCCACTTAACAAATTTACTGAACTACTTCGGATTAGACCCTTCCATAAAAGGAGAAATGACACTTTAATCTTAGTGTTCTTACTGTTGCAAAGAATTAGTTCGATGTCACTATAGCAATAGTAACTTCAGTTCTTTGAATGAAGAAAGAAGTCCTAGATCTCTGCAGCTATCACTGCCCTGTTACTTTGGTTAAATGTGTGCCTCCAGAGTACTACAACAGCTTCAGTAGCAGTGAAAAAAGGTGATCTCTGATCTGACACTCCTGAATCAGGCTGTTTTATGCACAGTGGAATCTGCAGATAATAAAGAGGAGAAATAATAGCTCTGCAGAGAGAGTTCCCTTAGATGTTTTGGCAGACTGATCTATTCCATTCATATGCTTTGGGAAAACTTTGATATTTGAGATAAAATAGCCAAGTTTCATTACTTCCCTGTGTGAAATCCAAAGCCGACTAGTTACAGTCATGATCTCAGTCTTCAGGCTTTTCTCTGATGTGTGCACACACCTGTGCATACAAGTGTGTGCATTGTGAGTGACAAGGAGTTGACTGAAATTTGTCCATGTTACTTTCCATTAGCTCTCTATGGATGATAATATTTTAATAACAATCATCTTCTCATCTTAAATAAGATATATTAGCTTTGTCACTCATCAGTTTTTCTCTAATACTGGTAAAATCTACTTGCATTTCTAATTCAAAGTTGCATCTTTTGTCCTGTGGACACAAAAGATTCATTCTCTCTAATCTCGTACAACTGGATGCACCAACACGCACACTCTTCTGTGCTTTCAGATTGCTCTCATCCCAGGAAATACTGGGCTCTAAACATGGACAATCATACTGAAATTGTCAGTACACTTAGAATTCAGGAAGAGGCATTTGGTCAAACAGTAGATCTTCACAATGACAAAACTGTTGGAGCTGTGACAGTTCCTCTTGTATACGAGCAAAAATTCTTTCTTACTTTTCCAGCATGGAGACGAATCAGGAAACAGGAAAGATGTTGATTTGTACCAGCTGAAGCTCTGATTCTTTGTTTTCAACTTTCTACTTAATTTAGATTAATTTCAATAAAGTAATGGGCTACAGGAAGTTGTCTAGTCCAAAACACACCTCCAGACTTAATTGCTTTGCATAAATCTAAACTTGACATAGGTATAAAAAGAGAGGGCAGAAAACCTACCAAGATCATGACCTGGAATATAGTTTAGGATTAATATGGAGTACATAACAGAATTTTTGTATAGTCCTCAACCATATAAACTATCAAAAGGATAACCTATAAAGGAAGGCACATATGCAGTGTATCTAAATCCAAATGGGACCTATAGAATCTGTCAAAATCTCTGGCCTGAAGTCCTGAGATACTGAGGTATCTGCATAATTGCCTAGTTTTGATGCTACTTGCTTACTTACACATAGTTCAGGTACATGCTGAGCCTCTGAAAAGAAAATGTCTGACAAAAACTTTGTCTATATAAAATCAGCAAACCTTTCCTTGCCCATAAGGGATATAAATTATATCTACTTATGTCTGCAGCAACTAAATGGATGATTATCTGTTTCTCTGGAGCTTATCAATAAATTAAGACTCTTATATTAACTACTCTCTATAGCACCAACTGTGCTGCTATGGCAGCCCTGTTAAGAAACGTTCTCATATCACAAAAGAGATTGAGAAGCAAAGAATAAATTTATCTATGCCAATAAGCAATCTTTTGTATTACACGATAAGACTTAAAGGATGCCAGTAGAAATACAAACACCTCATTAATGCTTATAAATATGTTAAGGGTGAGTGTCAGGAGGAGGGAGCCAGGCTCTTCTCAATGTCATCCAATGTTAGGACAAGAGGGAATGGGAGCAAGCTGGACCACAGGAGGTTTAGTATTAACACGAGGAGAGACTTCTTTACAGTAAGGGTGACAGAGCACTGGAACAGGCTGCCCAGGAGGGCTGTGGAGTCTCCTTCTCTGGAGACGTTCAAGAGCCACCTGGACACATTCCTGTGTGAGCTCGTCTAGGTGATCCTGCTCTGGCAGGGGGGTTGCACTAGATGATCTTTCTAGGTCCCTTCCAACCCCTGACATACTGTGATACTGTGAAATATGTTGACATACTCCAGAATATACTGAGTATTGGTTCTTCCTGTATAAAGAGCCAAAATATGTAGGTTAACAGCTATCCATTAACCTTTGAACTCTGACAAAGCCCTTATTAGTCCCTTAGAGATGGCCAAACACTATATATTGGTGTTTGGATTAGAATGTCATAACTAGTAGCATAAAGGAGCTAACATTGTAAACATGGGCAATGGTAAGTATGCAGACACCAATGGGAAGAAGAGTATCCAATAGCTATACTTCTATGGTTAACCA
This sequence comes from Bucco capensis, assembly GCA_013396975.1. Lineage (NCBI taxonomy): Eukaryota > Metazoa > Chordata > Aves > Piciformes > Bucconidae > Bucco > Bucco capensis. The sequence continues at coordinate 54,109 of VWZO01005323.1, read as the reverse complement.
CAACCCATCATGCTGCAAACTCATTTAAAGAACAGCTTTGATGAAAGACACATATTGACCTTCTAGATATTGATCTAGATGGTCACAAGTACCAAGAGGTTGAAAGGGCTGCTCTCCCTTGGCTTCAAACATTGACAAAAGACTTTGCTGTGATACACTGTCCTACTGAGAGCATGCAACTTTCAAAGCATTAGCTAACATCTCAGCCTTGTTAGGCCTGCCATCAAGATGGTTCTTCTGCATTCAATGACTCCAAAAATAAGCTTGCTGACAGTAGTTTTCTAAAAAACAGCAAACTAAAAGGAAAAAAAAAAGTTATAAAAAATGCTGAAGTAGTTTGCAATGAGTCAGCCTGGAAGCATCACTTTAGGACATCTACACATTGAGTCAACAATTTTATGCCTAAGAGTCTAATCAAACAGCTGGAATATTAAATATCAAACCTCACAACAAACTGCTGCAGACCAAGAATTATTCAGTGAATCATTCTGAGTGGAAGTACCTCTGAGAAGTCACGATCGCTCGTGGATAATTCATGAACAGAAAAAGGCCAAATTCATAATATTATTCGTTATAAATTATTCACCCTCTTTTTTTGAGGTATGAAGTGTAAAATTAAGTGTTTAGTTTTGATTAAGTGAGGAACTGAACATCATAAATACAGCATTTGACTCAATAGATCCTAGGAAATTAACTGCTTTTGGAGGAAGGAGAATAAACTTTTCATTCTATCACTCTTGAAACTTGATTAGGTGTTTGCACAGTGAATGTGTACACAAAGCCAGATTCCAAAAGATGCTGAGCTTGTACAACTCACACCACCTTCAGCTGTGGTTACTCTGCACATTTCAAGTTCATCTGCAAAACACCATATGCAAAGTGCTAACTTTTGGGGGGTTTTCTTGGAAAAGCTCATCAAATTGAAGAAAGCACTAAAGAATGGTAGCAAAATTGTATCAGAAATTTCACTAGCAACATCTTACTTTCCTAGTCTTCCCTTCTAGTCACTTGTTAAGATGGAAATCTATGTTCAGAACTCTTCTCACTGATGTTTGTTCCTGCATGCGATGAAACTTTTCTTTTTGAGGAGCTGTACCTTTTTTTCTCAACTCAAATATTTAATTCCTCTTCCATCCATTGCCCCATACAAAATACAAGTACAAAACATGCAGCTTCAGTTAGACTAAAAAAGAACATCCAGGTTAGAGGACTTCTCACACTTTTTTTTTAATAACGTTTTTGAAACAGCATTTCACAATACAGCAGTTTCTGGTTATTTTTCTTTTATCTTTCAAAGTTCACTGAAGATTTTCCTCTCCCCTACTATTAATTAGCTAGCATTTGCTTTTTGTCTTTTTGGGCTGTTTTTTGTCAGGCCCCAAACTGACTCATCAGAGTCTCCTATTTTTTCCTTTGCTTTCCTGCCTGTTGCTACATTAGCTTCAGCTGTGTTACCCCTATTACCAATAAGCACACCCTCATAGTGCTGAGGTACTAATGAGAGCCCTGAAACTGCACATGTTAATTACTTACAAGAGTACACACAGCTTTTCCTTTTTAATGCCATTCAGATGTGGCAGGACTTGCAGCCATCTTACTTTAAATGTATTTAATCAGTGAAAAGTACACACAATTTTCTCACATGAATATGTTTTTCTAATTGCTGCCCATATAAAATCATGGCAAAGCAAGGAAGAAAGCAAAAGCTGATGTGAAAGCGCACGACACACCACCCTGTTCTGAACAAAACTGAACACAGAAAAAATCAGTGAGCTGTAAGGTCAAAAAATGGATGTATCTTAGAAGCTATGATACATGTGGTTGCCTCTTTGAACCTGCACATGAATTCTGTGGGATCTAAACATACAGAGCAAAGAAAGGGATGCACAGATAAACAATTGAATTCACACAAACCACATGGCTAGGATAACGCCAAGGTCAAAGGAAAATTTTGTACCATTCATACTTAAACTGAAACAGTTTGGTCATCCTTTTGTGAAGCTGAATACCTTCTTTTCACACACAAGTTCTCCTAGGGACTCAAATGATGGTGGGCAGTGAATAAAAGCAGCCCACAGGTATGAAATCCTACCAACAGACATCATGAGTGAAAATTGTCCTTTCATGAGATGGAGAAAACAACCATCCTTCCCAGCCTCTAAGAGACTTTTACACCCTCTAAAGGTGTTTTTACATTTTTCGTCAGCTTTACAAACTAAAAGGAAACTTTTCCAAGGTTATGATAGTTAGAGTTGAGATTGATGTGTCATATAACCCTGGGCTCAGGAATACTAAAATATGGCAGAAAAGAAGCATTTTCTTTCAAAATTATTTAAAAATATTATGTCTTCTAAAAGAGAGGTTGTGGACCCTCATTTGTTTCACTTATTCATCAATCTACAGCTTTTCCCCAGGAGGAAAGACTCATCTTTTCTTTAGCCTTTTGAGGAGGAAAAAGCTGTAACTAGTTAATTGCCAAATCTTTCAGTCCACCAATAGAACAGTGTCTTGCACACAGGTTGTTTTTCCAACATCACACGCATAATTTTAGCAATGGAAATTAATTCCTGTCTGCTAGCTTTGCAAAACTCCATTTCATAAGTCATCAGCTTAGGTAGGAAATTTAAAACCTATCTCCTGTCAAAAGCAAGCAAGTCTTTGCCCTTACACTGTGAGTCTGGCATCTCTCCAGCCTAGATCCACATTTAGGAGCAATATTAATTTCTGTTTCTCTCAGTTGCAGATGTGCAGGAATAAAAAAGTAATTTTTCTATCCTGGCAGGATAGAACACACTTTTTAATTTGTCACTAGATTAATTTAATGACCAAGTACTGAAATCATTCCTTGGAATGACCTGGAGACCAACCGAAAGCAGGAGGTGTGTGGTCTGCTTGTGCTGGAGCTCTCCTTCTCATTTTTAGTGGAGCAATAGTCACACCTTTCGGGTATTCCAGAGAGAGCCTTGCCTAGCTCTGTGCTTTGCAGGTCTCAGCAGCCAAAGCCACGTTTCCACGTTGACTAAGGATAAAAGAAATTACTAAAATGTAAGCCTTTCTGCAGAGAGAAAAGAAAAAAAAGACTACTGTCTATATGAAGAACACTGGTAGGAGCACACTACATTTCACTCAGCCTTACCAACACAATCCACATTTTAGCTCTGAAGCACGCTGCTCTAGGCATGTGCAAATTGCATAGAAATATAGACCGTGCAATAAGGGATCCCAAACAGGAGAGCTGTAGGGGAGTGGCAGGACCACTGAGTGTTAGTGCAGATGGCACTACACATGGAAATTCCAAACCAGTACTGAAACGATGCATGTATACAACACCAACTGCACCTTCAGTCTGTCACAAGGTAGGTAGCAAGGGTAATTGAACATCTGCTAGAGTTTGGTCCCATAGTTATTTCTAATTGGGTTCTTTCTCTCTCTACACCGAAATTGATAGTGGGTATTTGGCCTAAGCACTGTTTTAAACATTTCTGATGGTTCTGGCACATCCCTTTATGAGGCACCAGATGTGCAGGTACTGAAATAGCTGCTGCCGATTTCTACCTATAGGGAAACTCAAAGGTACATAATAAAAAAAAATAAAGTAATGAAATAAAATAAAACCTTGTTTGCATTGTGATAATTTATATAAAAAAAAAAAAGAGACAAACATTGAACAGTGGGTTAACCAGGGGGGAAAGGAAACATTTCTATTTTTAAATATAGTTTTGAATTTCTCCAGGCTTGACAGCCCATCTGGACACTGCTAGATGCCTCGTTACATCAATACATCATTCACTTCAATACATTCACTTCAGTTCTCATATGTTTTTTTTGCTTTTAAAGTGTCCCTTACAGTTTCCCTCCACCACAACATAGTCCTAAAATTCCATATTATGTTTTGTTTTGTTGTTATGTTATGTTTTGAAGGGCATCAGTGAAGAGCAGCACATGGGCTGCTTAGTGCAGTGCTCAGGCCACCAGGAAGGTAATGAATGTCTGCTCCACTCTTCTGCCTGTTATTTTCCTGACTTTCCTATCAGCATCTTCCCTGGATAGTTCTGTACAACTCTAATTATAGGACTGAGGATAACAACCATCAAGAAAGCAATATTTTATTTTTATGCCTACTGCCAGTAGGTTGATATTCACATTGCTCTAGGAAAAGAGAAAAAAAAATTGTTTACAAATGTATCATTATACAGCAGACCTTAAATTGCACAACTATTAGCTGTAAGTATTGACTATTGTCAGAGCTCTGCTGCGGCCTGTGAAAAGGTCAGGCCTTTTCATTTATGTGCTTTTTATGTGAGGAATATCAAATAATAAAATACACAATTTATTGGGCTGCTGAGATTTTTTTCTTTCCCCCAGACCTGCAAAACAGCCACCAGGTTTGAATCTTCTTTCTCATTATTATGGGAACAAGGAGATTTCACTTCCTTTTTTTCTTGAGGAAAATAATTTAATTTCTCACAGTAGCACCCAAAAGGAATAATCTTTATTTTCCAGGTGAGTATTATACAAACAGTTACATCTTCATAAGCTGCCTGTGCTTCCATCCTGAGGGTGTCAATAGAGAGTGGTTGGTGTGCTTTTGCTCAGAGGACGTGACAGAAATAATAGCTACTTCCCAGTCAAATCACCAATAATGTTTTCAAAGCACCAAGTATCTCACTTTAAGGAATCGTATCCAAATGTAGATGACTGAATGATAACAATTTGACCTTAAGATTCCTCAGTTTCTAATAGTGATCAATATTCAGCACTTTAATAAGCCATTAGTTTTATTTAAATTTCTTGTATAACTACATGAAGTTTTAATCTTGAGGCATAGAAGTCATATAAACAGAGCTGCCTTGCTCCATTTGTACAGCCTTACAATTTCACAATAGATATCAGGTGATTTTCTACAGCTTAGTTCTGTGTTGTTTTAAACAGTCAGAGAAGTTCATACTGGTTTAGGGAGAAATATAAAGCATACAAGACAAAAGCCAGCAAGAGACTCTCAGCCCATCATTTTTAATTATTTTGCCCCTTCAAAGGAAATATCATGCCAATACAAAAATACACTGAAATATCTACTACCTTTGCAGTTGACTGTGTGATAACAGAGAAATGTACACTTCATCTGGGCTTTTGCAGACTGCAACAGTCATGGCATTTACTTATCCCAAGCCAAATTTCACTCAAGCGCCATGGAAGAAAACTCCAGCTGCTACTGCAGGAAGGAAGCAAGGCAAATATATGCCTTAATTGTTGGGGCAAGACACCAGATCTACTAAGGTGTTTCAGTAAAGGTCAGTCTTCAGCTCTCATGCAAAAGCTTACTACAAGCTTACTTCCCAAGGTAACCTGGGAGGCTGCAAAATCCCACCAAATACACTTGTACTGTTCCATGTAAATACAGGGGGAAACTGATAACTTGAAATAAGGAGTTCAGTGATCAAGATCTATGCAGAACCGAAGTTAGTTCTTCAGCGATGATAGCAGAAAGGATAAGGTTATTGTTAAAAATAGCTGAAGACTTGTTGAAGAGCCTCAGGACCAGGTCTTTTTCCTGGCTCCCTAAAGGCTGCAGACCTTCAGGCTACAACAACTTTTCAGCACCTCTTTCCTCACCTGGCATTGGCAACCACTCCAGCTTCTGCCAGAAAATCCAAATCTAGGAATTTCCATGACAAAGATGCCAAAAAATTTACATTATGTTCTTGAGGAAGGATGAATTTGGAGACCATCGTACCTCAAACACCTGTACTTTATTGCCTACTGAAGACAATACTCAAGAGTGCAACATGATACTTCCAATGTGTGACTAATATTCCCTTCTACCATCCCTGTACTAGGACAGGAGCACCATGCAAACTGGAAGAGACAACACCTCAACACCATGATTTTCAATGTCTCCAGTCAGAGCAATCAACAGTTTTGCTCCCCTATCTGCTATACTATTCCTCTATGCCATATTGGAAGACACAAGACTGCTGGTGAAATCTGTGTGCTTGTGGAAAATAAATGAATAAATAAAGTCACACCCAAAACACTCTGACACTAACTCACTGCTTATTTCATGGCTGTCTCCAAGTGTCAAATATTCCTCATCACCTAGGGACTATTGAGCAAAAGCACTAAAAAGAAGTTTGACCTTAGAGGCTGATGAGCATGCATCTTTGCTTACTTTGTTTCTAGGAATCTCCAAACATCTGTAATGAATGACACAGAATTTAATTGATCCACTTGCAGGATGGAAAGAATGACCTGTAGCACTTCTCAACTCCTACAGCCTTGTTTTTGGTGACCCTATGCAAATGATTTATTTTATGGAAAACAAGACCATTGCTGCTTCTAAGAGTTCATTCTTAAACAGACTTCTGAGTAAGACTGTACTTCAAGGTTCACACTGTTATTAAGGATGAGTATTTTTTTCAAAATGATGTGGATAGAGTTTCACCTACCTCTCTCTGAAGCATTCCATACTGGCCAGGTCTGGGAAGAAGGATCAGGCAGACTGCATTTCAGATCCAGTATGACAATTCCAGGGTTGCCTATCTGTGCAGAAAACTGTGGGAATGAATACCTACTCACACACGAAAGAACATTTAATATGTTGAAATGTTTCATTAGCTGGAGACACATTTTACATAATAAATACATGGTATAGCAATAAAATCAGGGTTTGCATGCATATATATAATACACATACAACTGTATGTATAGTTGCAGATAAAATCTGTGCATAACACAAAATCATGGTTATTTTGTTGTCAAATACAAACTAACATTTCTTTCTGAATTAACTGAATTGAACTTCAAAGGCCTTGAACACAGATTTAATCATTATAGCTGGGGTTTGATGACAACAGCATCAAATATGTCTCCCTTGAAAGATCAAACAATACTCTACTCTTCTGCTTCAGTAAGAAAACTTTCATTAAATGACATTTTTTATCTCAAAGAATGTGAAGAAACTGTTATTCTGCAGTTTAAGTTGACCAGGATTCTTTTTTTTTTTTTCCTCTCACTTTTAACAGCTCTTGCAAGAATAATTGTCTGTTTTAATTTCTTCAGCCCTCTTAATCCATTCTTTTTTACCATTCCTTTAAAGTTAGGCATCTAGAGTCAAATAAATTCATATAGTGATATTTGGCAACCACCAAACACTGATCATCATTTGCAGTTCTGATCAACAGAAACAGACACTTAGTGAAGTCCACACTGAAAACTGGAAGTCATTCTTTTACTGGTTTATATCAGTTGGATTCATTATAGTTCTTTGTAGAAAAAAGAAGAGAGAATTTGGGAGGACTCAAACACACCCCAGTACACGACAGAGCTGGAACCTTTAACCACTTCATTCTTCAACACTGAAAACTGTTGAGCTGGAGCACATCAATTAATTTTCATGCTCCACCAAATTTCTGGGTAGCTTTCGAGTGTTTCCTTTTGGATATGTTCTCTTCTGATAAATCGGTATTTTTCACGTTTTTAATTATACAATATAAGTCAAGCTATATTTTTAATAAACTAAAAAAATTATTTTACATTCAACTTATTCACACAGATTTTTCAGAATAATACAGATTACACCCAAGTGAAATTATAAGTTGCTTTGGGACTGATTGATTAAGGAAAAAAATAATATCTGCTCTAAGATACAGGGATATATTTTTCTCCACTGCTTCAGCAGAAGTTGTAAAGAGAGGAGGTGAGGCAGAATAGAAGGGATAAACAAGAGATTTTCTTCAGGCTTGCCTGCTATACATACAGCTCTACATACATCAGAAACCCAAGAATTACACTGAACACATCTATTTCCTGGAGAAACAATGGCAGCTGTTACTTACATTGTCTAAAAAGGTACTGGAAGGCTTCCAACTATTACACTGATGAGACTCATAAATATAAAAATAAATATACACATGCAGGTATGGAGTCAAAGCTCATATGAATGAAAGTAGAAGAGGCTCGATTTCAGTTATATATAAACCATTTCCCCCATTGCTGAAAACATATATCCCACACTTCCAGGAACCATTGACAGAGAGTAAATATTGCCTCCTGCTCATCCATGCAATAGAAAAAACAATTGAGGTAATTACTACCAGAGACAACATTGATGTCTACATCATCACAGACTCTTCCTTTTCTCAAATAAACATTCCCCTTTCCTGGACTCAACTTATAACATACATACCTAATCATAGAATATCTCAAGTTGGAAGAGACCGATAAAAATAACGGAGTTCAAGTGCCTGCTCCTTATAGGACTACCTAAAATTAAACCGTATGACCAAGACCATCCTCCAGAAACCCCTTGAACTCTGACATGCTTGGCATCTTGATAACTCCCCAGGGAATCTGTTACAGGGACCAACCACCTCCTTAGTGAAGAACCTTTTCCTAATGTCCTATCCAAAGTTCCTCTGATGCAGTTTCATTCTATTTCCTCATGTCCTAATGCTGGGCACCAGAGAAAATCAGCACCTTCACCTCTGCTGTACCTTCCCTTGAGGAAGTTGTAAAACTGTCATGAGGTCATCCCTTAGCCTTCTCTTCTCTAAACTGAACAAAGTGACCTCAGCCACTCCTTAATAACAGTATTTAGCAGTTTTCATTTAGCAACTTCTTGACAAACATTAAATACTTCTCAGTATTTGCATAATCAAGAAAACTGCCACATATTTATACTCTAATGGCTGTCCTGTGTATTCATATCTCTGTTGAGGTAAGTACATACTCATATTTCCAGTTTAAACAACTTCTATGACAAACTAAATGCATATGTTTTGCATTTCACTATCAGAATCTGCAGATCACAACATATACTCATTTGAGGAACAGAAACAAACCCCTCTGACTCCTAATTGAATTAGATCTTTCAGATGAAAAACGTGTTGCTGTTTTCAGACAAACAAATAAAAATAGTTGCCAGAACATCCTAAAGAAATCATATAACCTAATAAGGGCTCCAAAATAACAAGGATTAAATTGTTCACCTGTGCTTGGTTAGCCTTGGCTAACAACCAAATGTCCCTCTCATCTAGTCATGTGCTCACCCCTCCCTCTCATGGATGGGGAGAAAATAGAAGGAACACTAAAAGACTCACGGATCAATACAATGACAGACCAATAAGAAAAGAAAAAGGTGTGCAAGTCACCCCAAAAAAGGGAATTCACTCACTAATTCCCATTAGCCCACAAATATCCAGACACATCCTGTAAAGCAGAGCCTTAAGCATTCCTAACTGCTACTTGGAAAAATGAATCCCTTAATCCCAACCCCTTCGTCCTCCTGTCCTTGAGTTTCCACCACTGAAAAAGAAGCCATACGGTATGGAGTATCCATCTATTCAGTTCAAGACAGCTGTCACACCTACATCCCCTCTCAATCCCCTTCCCTCCCCTGCTTTACTTGCTGGGGCTTAGGGGGCAGGGCATCTGGTAGGAATTTCCATGAACAAAAGAACTCTTTGAAATTTCTTCTTTGATTCAGATATCTTCATTTTGCTGGGGTCAGAGTAGAGTTTGTAGTTTTGACTAATTGTGAGGAATTGCAAGCTCATTAATAACTGTAGATTAAGGGGAAAAAAAGTAGCTTATCTAAGAGTAGTAAGTGCCAGAAATTTGGTAAGATAGCATTTGGAAAATAAAACATCTCAATTGTGATTCACTTATTGTCTCAACTGGAGTTTTATGGAGTTCTAGACCAATTATGTTGAGAAGAGCTTTGCAGAAAGCCTTCATTTTGAATTAAAATGTCTAGGGAAGCAAATGCATTAAGGCTTGTATTTTATTTTTCTTTAGCAGTCTGAAAAATCCATATTACAACATTTTTTACATATTCAAAGATATTTCAGTTCTGTAGAAAATAGCTGTTTATCCCCGTGTGTCTCTGAGTTCGGTAAAACAGCCTTAAAAATGGAATACACAAAGGGCTAGGGACTCCCAGTCCTCTCTTGCACAATGTACACATCCCTTGCCTTCAAGAGTGATGAAGGGCTCACATTTACTACTAACTTCTAGAGTAAAAGATCAGGAAAAATGGTCTTTTTCCTTTTTGTTTAGGGTTGTTGGGGGTAGATTTAAGTTTTTTTATTATTGTTGTTGTGTTGGTTTTGTTGTTTTTTTTTATAAGTGGTGTTCCCATGTCTACATATAGGACCCTAAACACTAGCTTTGTCAGAGAACTGTTTTCACCAGTGTGCAGAGTGCCCTCACTGAAGTTACATGTGACACACACACCCTGGTGTTCATGCACACTGTGCACACACACACCCTTCACACCAAGAAAAGAAATCAGAACCAGAAGAAAGAAACTGCTTTTTTTCTGAGGGAATCCTGCATTAATCTTTTATCTTTTCTTTTTTTTTGAAAATGAAAACACTGGTTCAATACAGCATAACTCATTAATACTAGGAACCTAATGTATTAAACACTATTAGAACATCTAACGCATTATACAAGAATGAAAGGTAATCTAAATATGGAGTCTGAAACAAAAATCTATGACCTTTTAGTTTTTTATTTGCTAGCTTTCTTGCTGACTTCATTTTGCTGCTCTGCTTTACCTACATTTTGTAGAAGCAAAAAAAAAGTAAGAAACCAATACAAAAGGCAGAAAACAATACAGTGATTACATAGTACCATCTAGAGCCTGCAACTGTTATAACACCTCTCAAAAGAAAGCTTTTTCTGGACTTTCTCTAGGGCCTGTGTGCAAGAGGTAAAAAGACATCCTGTATTTTTTCAAAGGCCACAGAGGGGCTATTCCAGTACTATATCAGCCAACCTAGAACTGAGCACTTTACATCCTTTGTGTAGGCATCCTGGTTTTAATACCCTGTTTTCATAGATATAATTTTCAGGATGCTTTATTATCCTACAGCTGATCCTTCAGAGGAAAAATGGCTCAAGGGATAAAATGGTATATTTGACTTAATCATTTTGGGAGGTAGGGTGCTTTGGTCTGTCAGTGCCTCCTGAAAGGATATTTTTCACCAGTCACTGCAGACAGGCTCGCAGCATGTGGCTCACATCTCAACAGCACTTTCAACATGACTAACTGCTCACAATATTTGAACTTTTGAGCCCTGACATCCTCGGGCAGAACCACAAGAGGAGCAGGCAAGAATACGTCATTCTTCAAGGACACTAGGTCCCTCCTCCTCCTCATGAACTAAAGCATTCAGCTTCCCCTTTCAAATCCTGTCTCAAAAACACACCATGAATCCCATTTAATTAGAAATGCTCTCACACATTCATTATACCAGCTGGTTTAAACTCAGAAAGCATATTCTTCTGGCTCATTTCTGTATGCAGCACTTCCCTTCAAACACAAGACTATATAAGCAGCAATGTATTTTCACTGTGTTTTCTTATGCCAGGAATTGAGCACTCTGGCAACTCTTAAATATTAGTGGCAGACCACTCAGGTTTCCAAGAACACATGAAATCAGTGGACAGACAGACAAATTCATTTCCACACATCTCTTTCCTCTCATTTCTCCTTCTCCCCACTCCTTCATATCTAGGTAGTCAGCCTTTCCTCTTGTCTCTATAACATTTCATGAATTTCTCTTTTCTACAGAGGCTTGACTGCAGCTATTGGTGGTCCACAGTACAGTAGAATTAATGCAGTTTATATGCAATAGAAAAGGGAAATGTTGGCAATATGTGATTACAGATTAAATGATACAATTCCAAGGTCAGCACTACAGAAAGCACTTATGAAGAGGCTGACAAGTAAAGATGAATGGCAAATGAATGAGGGCAGTTGAAGTATTTAATGTACATTTTTCTTCTCTGAGATCTCTAGACTCTGCTACCATCTGCTGGTTTATGAAAAAGAGCCAGAGATTCTATTTTAGTGTTTCTACATACATAATCTTTCATCATTATAAGACCAATCCTCATTTCAGGTCACAATCTACCTTCAGTTTCCACAGAACTGTCAATTAGGCTCACTTTTGTGTCCTGATGCATTTCCAACAGCAGGTGTGAGGAAGAATGGTAAACAGATAGCACAAAATTTATATGAGACCCTAATAATATATCCCAGAGTAAGGCACATTTTGAGTATTCTGAAAAGAAAAAAAAAAAAGGAAAGAAAGAAAAAATGAATCAATGCAATTAGTTCCAGTTTATTCTAGAGGGCAGAGGCTGAGAACAGACTGAAAGGTATTCAATTCTGGGTTTGAATGAACATACCGTTCATTATGCTTCCCTATACAACTGATACATAAATTGTCGTACTCCACTGAAATCAATGGAGCAATGCAGCCTGCTGTCTTTTGAGAGTGTGATCCAAGGAGCATACATGCCAGACCTAAATATAACTTAATGAAAAGTTATGGCCACGTTACATTCAACAGAGGAAGAGAGAAAACCTGAATATATTTCCAAATGCAGTATTATTTATTCTACAGATTGTTCCATTAGACACATATAATAATACATAGACACCTACAGAATGCACAAAATAAACTGGTTTTAAAATAGCCACCTCTTCTTCTCTATTTAACCTGTCGGGACTATCAGCAAAGTGTTGGCAGAGAAGGCAATCTTTACAGAGGAGTAGCCTTATAAATTGGATGCACACAGTAAACATAATTCTGTAGAGTTTAAGGCCAAAAGAGATCATGGTGGCCACTTCCATACTTACCACAGTTCACAGACTTCTGCTTAGTGACTCCTCTTTCAAGTCATCACTTGTAGTTGAGTTGGGGTTTCAGAGTGGAGATAAGCACATATGTGTTCCTCAGTTCAGATCAACTGCATGCTCAGGCCCTTTATGTTCACTCAGCCTGATGCACAGTGAGATGCACCTTGGTGCTAGTACAAAGTTGTAGCACTCCATGGGAAAGTCAAGGAGCAGCAGCAAGGGAAAAAAGGCCAGAGGCCTTCATCAGCCACCTGGCTTCATGAAAAGTCCATGCTATCTCAGCCCTTCAGATAGCACAATTTCCCCTGCTGTGACTAGTCAAGACTCCCCTAGCCCAGCTAGAGAACATTGTGCCTTGCTGATGTCAATGGCCATCTCTATTTCATGGCAGTGTCTAGATGTGAAGACACTGGAGCAAAGAGCTCTTGGAAGCAGTTTTGAGAAAACCCTATTCCTTGTAGAAAACCTTCTGTATTTTCCCTCACAAAATTGGACTAATTAGCAGCACCATAAAATAACAGCAAGTAGCTTCCTTTAGGACCTCCATGCTAATATGAACAAGGAAAAGAGATGTGCACTTAATGTTTTTGCGAGTGTAAACGCCACAGGCAGCTTGTGTTCACTACTTGCCATCTAACAAAAAGGAAACTGAGGTTACTGGAGTCAATGAGAAAACATTGGCTATATCTAACAACACAGGTTACACCAGAAATCCTTTAAAAATAAAACTCGACACAACCCCAGTAGTACATGTTCTCTGGAGAAACAGAATTAAGGTGTCTGGCATATGCTTCTTAGCTCAGAGGTGAGATGAGATACCTCACAGATGAGCAACAGTAAAGCCCAAGTGTAACTCCAAGCGACTTGGAGACGTCTCTCTGGAGATGGACTTTTCTTGGTACAGTTCAGCCAGACTTTTTCTATTACTACAGTATTTGTAATAACTCTGTATTTCTGTAAACAACTCTGAGATGAGCATGAAAAAATGACATATTTAAAACCATACATGGTAATACATTTAAATCTTTAACACTCCTTAAAAACATGTCATCCTAATATTTGCTTTTGGGAGGGAAAGAGAGCAAGTATCCCATGAGGATAAGCGAACATGAATCATAGACCATGCATTACTTGTAGTTAACAGGCACAAAATAATATGGGAAAAGATCTGATTTCACCAAGTAGAGCATCATAGAATGAATTATTGATACAATAAACTAGCTGAACTGCTTCCTACTCAAGAAACCAAGAGATAAATGAAAGAATCAGGCTCCAATCACGTGGTTACTCATCCCTATTAGATTAATTCAGTCATCTGCAAGATTTGTTATTTATAGCAAAGAAACTAGAAATAAATATTCACAATGTCTTTCGTTATGTTTATTAGAAAGCAGAAAAAGCACAAAGAAGCTTTGAAATTACAGTTCCTTTTTTACTATATAGCTGAAAAGAGAATTTGGCTTATTTTTCAGACCTCAAAAGGGGATAATCTGCAACACAGGAAAATAACTTTGAGTTTCCAGAGAACTATAAACTGCTGCAAAGGAGGATAAGAAACAGCCACAAATATATCCATTAACATAGGCATTGGACAGACATAGTAGGAATTCTGCACATAATCAGCCTTGCATCCCAAGGGGAATAATAAGATCACTGTGCCTTGCAGGTCCCAGCTCCAAGCTGAACCAGCATTGCTCAGGAGGTTCTGATTTGTATGTGCTCTAGGTCTAGAAGATTTACAACAATTTACAACATTACATTTGAAGAGCAGATGTCTTTGAACAAGTATTGGGGAGCTACTACCTATGATACTGGGTTTGTAGAGATATATACTATATAACAATATGAGGCACTTGCTTACCTTATTCTTATCGGTTTGTTTACATTAACAACTCCTGAAACATTCCCTATAAAGGACAGATATTTTTAGCATTGATAAATCTGTATTGGGTTTGTGGTGGGATTTTGGTAACAAGGAAGGGGCTACAGGGGTGGCCTCCATGAGAAGCTGTTAGAAGCTTCCCTGGCTCTGAGTCAGACCTGCCTCTGGCCAAGGCTGAGACAATCAGTGCAGTGGTAGGACCTCTGCAATAGCAGATTTAAGAAGGTAAAAACACGCTGCTGGGGAACCTGCAGTAGAGGAGAAGAGTGGGACAAGAGGAATACAGCTATGCAGACACCAAAGTCAGTAAGGAAGGAGGGAGAGAAGCCTCTCCTCCCCCCACCCAGACTTCCCTGCAGCCCATAGTGACACAGCAGGCTGCCCTCTGCCATCCCTGGAATTTAACAGTGAAGCAGATGCCCACCTGCAGCCATGGAGGACCGCAAGCTGGAGTAAATGACTGTGCCCCAGGAAGGCCCTGACTCCATGGGAAGCTCACGCTGGAGCAACCTGTTCCTGAAGGACAAGACCCCATGGAAGGGATTCATACTGAAGCATTTAATGAAGAACCTCATCCATGGGAAGGAGTCAAGTTGAAGTTCACAGAGGACTGTCTGCTATGGGAGGGAGCCCATGCTGGAGCAGGGCAAGAGTGTGAGGAGTCCTCCCCCTGAGGAGGAAGGAGCAGCAGAAACACTGTGTGGTGAACTGAACACAATGCCCATTCACCACCCTCCTGCACCACTGATGGGGAACAGAGAGAGCATATGAGGAGTATATTTGATCCTGCAAAGAAGGGATGGGTGGAGGGAAGGTGTTTTTAACCTTTGTTTTTATTTCTCATTAGCCTACTCTGATTTGATTGCTAGCAAATTGATTTTTTTTTCCCCAAGATCAGTCTATTTTGCCTATGACCATAGTTGGTGACTGAGCCCCACCTATCCTTCACCTTGACCCTTGAGCCTTTTGTTACCTTTTCTCCTCCCCACACCAGCAAGCAAGGAGTGAGAAAGGAGCCCTGTGGTGTTTTATTGCCATCTGGGCCTAAACCATGGCACAATCTCATTTGGAAGACAGCGCAGGGAAATAAAACCCAGCTCTTAAGATGTTTTACCAATGAGATCAGAACAAAAATATTGCTTCATGATTCTCACACAGCTACACATTGTACAGACATCAATTCTCATTCTTGTTGATGCCAGAGTCCCTGCAAGTTATCTATTCATTTCATCACAGAATCATCAAAATGAGCTAAAATTTATATGAATTTATAGCAGGAGTAACAATAAATTCATTGTATTTTCAAACTAAAGAAAATTTAGGAGCCAGATCATTCAGCTTTTGCCCACTGAAATTCTGTGATTAAGAAATATAAATCACAGAAAATACTTAATTTTTTCATTAATCTGTCATTTGGCCAGTCTGTCATTTATTTAGACAAACCACCACAGTAGAAATGAGAATAACAGCTTACATGTAGTTTAATTTTTCATGTATCCATCTTTCCCAAAGGTATCAGCTATAATAAATCATAACTTCATCATGGGAATACACAGCTACACATAGCGCTCATAACAAACAACTAGATAGATACCTCAAAGAAAAAACCAAGTCATTTTATGTCCCTTAAACTTTCACTGGCTTACTAGGTCTTGCTTTCAGATGGGTTATTCTGATGCAGTTACTGTTTTTCACAAGAAAACAGGAAGACACATTCAGAGTGTATATGATAAGAATGATATTTCACATAAAAATAAAATATTGCTCTTTCACTCTCTCATTCTCTCTTTCATTTTGTTCCTGCTGTAAATTAACAAAAACACTTCAAAAATCCAAGAATCAACACAAATGTTTCCATGAAATTACCACAAAACAATTTTCATTTGCCATAAATCTCTGAATATCTGCTAGCAGAAAGGCATTTTGTCTGCAAAGCTGATCTTTTTCCCTGAAAAGAGTGCTCTGAGTGGCACTGTACCTACTAAAATAGGCACTTGGTTAAGCTACTCTCCAGAAACAAAGGCTCTGTCTGTTCTCTGCACAAGGCAGATGATGATTTTGTGCATAAATCTGACACATCTCAGACACATTTCCCTTTAACTGAGTTACTCATGTTTCATTTTATGAAGAATTACAATGCTTCCCAATTCTGAATAAAGAGCTACATTTTGACATTTAACTTTTTTTTTTCTTAAATGAAGAAACAGATTTTTTCCAATTCCAATGCTAATCTCAACTGATACCATCTTCTAAAGCCCTTCTTCTCTGTATAGAACTACCATTTACCAAGAGTAAATACTAAAAACTCTGTTTACTGTTGTGGGGAAGAAGGGCTAAAAAGACTAACTCTTTAGTTTCAAATATGGGCAAGGGCTTTGCCTTCTTAGTAAAACCAGTAGTCAAATCTGGATCTAAATCAGCAGAAATCTTTCCCTTGACTTAATGAGGCTAGGATTTTACCTTAAGACTTTGAAGCAAGTAAAAATAAAGAACAAGCCTTACCTCTATAGCAAGAAAAGAGAGCAAAGAAAGAGGAAAATGGATTTATTTTTCTTAAGAGTTAAAAGGTCATTCATCTTCACAAAATCTAATGAAACAAATGTCATTAGATGTAGGAGATACGAAAGGTCAAATAAATATCCTGAACATGGAGCTAAAATGTTACAGAAAGACTAAAGGAAGAGGAGATGCACATTTCTTCCTTTGAGGATAAAATTATTAAAGAATAAAAATAATTTTGGAAAAAACAATCTCACGCAAAAAGAAAAAGTTCACATGGCAAACATCTGAAGTAGCAAGTCTCTGTTAGAAAAGAAATAATATCCCTCTATTAAATATCTAAGGAACAAAAAGTAAGAAGAAGCTATAGTGATCACACTATCTAGAACATTTTTTAACTTGGTTTTTGAAACTTGAAATTTCATAGGAATCATGCTGAACAGAAAAAAGAACATTTCATGTGAGAGTGGTATTTGTTGTGTTCAGTCGGAATAATTGTATCTGATCAACTAATGACAAGTAAAAGGAAAAAAGAAACAAGTCTAAAAAGAAAAAAAAGAGACAAGGAGAAAAATGTTAATTTATCTGTGGATCAGTTTACCAAAGAAGGCATTAGAATCATAGAATTGTTTGAGTAGAAAGGGACCTTGAAGATGATCTAGTTCCAACCCACCCCTACCAGGGGCAGGGACACTAGACCAGGTTGCTCATAGTGTCATCCAACCTGGCCCTGAACATACCCAAGGAGGGGGCATCCACAAGCCCTCTGGAAAACCTGTTCCAGTGCCTCACTACTCTCACAGTGAAGAATTTTTTCCTAACATCTAAAATGAACCTATCCTCTAGACTACATTGATCCTTTGACTCAGTGTCCTGGTTTCAGCTGGGATAGAGATAATTTTTATTCTTGGTTGCTAGAATCGTGCCAGCCAGGTTCAAACCACGATGTTCAAGGTTAGACGATTCTTTTCACAATGGTCTTTGAAAAGCAAGTATTCACCTTTGGTGAATTTTCTTTAGAAATCAAAATTTTTTGAAAGTGGAAATAGAGCACTTGCCCAGTGCAAAAGATCAAACCCAAACAAGAGTCATTGATGTTGTCAGTAACTTCCAACAACATCAGAGCTATTTTCCAAAAAGGCTTCATCGGGACAGCATTTATGTCTGAGTGCTGCAGGTTTGGGATCTGACACATATCCAAATTCTTGAGGAAATTTTATTTATTTATTCTTTTGCATTTACTAGATTTTCATCACTAAAAATTGTCTACAATTTTAGATAATTTATGATAAAATATATGTTACACTTCAGTAACTGTCAGTGTTCTCTTCCCTTAACTTTCTTGATTCTGACAAGAGCCCTGAACAGAAAGCTGATTACCATAATGTCAAATACACTATTTTTACAGAAGCATATGTTCTAGTGAATTCATAGCGTATTTTGTATATTTTCTAATTTGATTATATGAATTCAGCCATGATGTGATTCAAGGTCAGGATGCACTTTCTCCTAGTTTAATGACCTGTTGTAAAAATTTGACTCTTCTGATTTCAAAAATATGATCTGCTCTCAAATAAGATAAACAAGAGTAAACTGGAAAATGCCATATTTCTACAATCACAGAGTACATGCACCTGTTTCCAGATGTATTCCACACTGTTCTAGAGTAAGTATGCTGTTGTAAGTTATGTATATGAAGGAGCGAAATGCAACTCTCTGCTGGTCTTACATCTTGAGATGTCAAAGAATTCCATGAGAAAAGTTAAGCTTCGTCAGCTGTACCTTAAGTAAACTGTACTTAATTGTCATATGGGACAATTAAGCACAGAAATAGGAAGTAAATTACCACACATCTATTGTTTCATGATTAGGACAGACATAGTTTCTATAATCCAGTTTTAAGTGTTCTGATCT
The DNA here is from genome assembly GCA_013396975.1 of Bucco capensis. Classification (NCBI taxonomy): domain Eukaryota; kingdom Metazoa; phylum Chordata; class Aves; order Piciformes; family Bucconidae; genus Bucco; species Bucco capensis. The sequence goes on along the minus strand of VWZO01005323.1, from coordinate 35,162 downwards.
TCCTGTTTATCCCCTTATAAGGGATAGGGATGGACAGATTAACGTGTCATGGTCTTCGAAAAGTGAACAGAATTACAACCAGAAAGCAGGAACTATGAGAAGGGACCCTCACATATAACACACTTCAAGATGTGGGGAGAGTAACTACGGAGTAAGCTAAGGATAGGAATTTAGTCCGTTCACCATTCTTCAGTGTTCACAAGGTAGTCCAGCCAACTCTCTTCCACTGATGGTAAGGCTGCTATGAGACATTTTTTACTGTTTAGTATTTTTATAAACATCATCAACAGCAGCATTGAGTGCACCAACAGCAAGTTTGCAGATGACACCAAGCTATGGGGTGCTGTTGATAAGTAACTTCACGGGGCTGGATGTCATACAGAAGGACCTGGACAAGCAGGATAGGTGGGCCCAGATGAACCTCATGAACTTCAACAAGACCAAGTGCAGGGTCCAACACCTGGGTCAGAACAATCCCCACTATCAATACAGGCTGGGGGATAAGATGATGGAGAGCAGCCCTGCAAAAAAAGGACTTGGGGATGCTGGTGGACAAGAAGCTGGACATGAGCAAACAGTGCACACTGGCAGCCCAGAAGCACAATGGCATCCTGGGCTGAATCAAAGGAAGCGTGGCCAGCAGGTTGAGAGAGGTGATTCTGCCACTTTACTCTGCTCTGGTGAGACCTCATCTGGAATACTGTGTCCAGTTCTGGAGCCCTCGATACAGAAAGGACATGGAGCTGATGGAGCAGGTCGAGAGGAGGGCCACAAAAATGATCAGGGGGCTGGAACAGCTCTGCTCTGAGGACAGGCTGAGGGAGCTGGGATTGTTCAGCCTGGAGAAGAGAAGACTTCGGGGGGACCTAATAGTGACTTTCCAGTACCTAAAGGGAACTTACAAAAAGGCTGCAGAGGGCCTGTTTGCAAAGGCCTGCAGTGAAAGGACAAGGGGCAATGGTTTTAAACTGGAGAGGAGGAGATTTAAATTGGACATTAGGAAGAAGTTCCTCACCACAAGGGTGGTGGAACACTGGAACAGGTTGCCCAGGGAGGTGGTTGAGGCCCCATCCCTGGAGGCATTCAAGGCGAGGCTTGACAGGGCTCTGGGCAACCTGATCTAGTTGGGGATGTCCCTGCCCAGTGCAGGGGGGTTGGACTAGATGACCTCCAGAGGTCCCTTCCAATCCAAACAATTCTATGAGGTGCTCAATGCTGTATATGCTTAAATCAGCTCTATGGCATAATTTCCTTGTCACATAGCTCTGGTATTTCCATCCCTCCATCCCCCAAGGCTAAACTTGTCACAGCTGGAAAAATCTCATCTCCCTTACAGATCCAAAAGGAGCAGAGCACACAATTTAAATATTTTCTGAATTCAGTAGTAGTTTCCTTAGTTGGTGCTTTCCCAGGTTGCTGTATCTTGGAAAACTTCTGCAAAAATAGCAGTTACTCTGGAGAAAACTCTGTGGTTTTGTTTTGGTTGGGTTTTGGGTTTTGTTGTTTGTTTGTTTTAAATAAAAACAAAAAAATCAAAACAAACAGACAAACAAAGAAAATGGGAAAAAAACCAAGCCACAACCCTTTTTTTTTTTCATATCAACAAATTTAGCTTTATCTGGAGCAGAAGTCTGAAATGCAAAAGGACCACCAAAAAAAAGGTTCTCTCTGATCCCAAGCAAATCTATAAAGGTCAAAACTCATTCTTAGCTGCCTTCTCTGTCCAAATTAATATTTTACCCTCTTTTGCATTTTAAATACCTACAGCATTGTCTACTGGGGAGTAGTCACCTCTAGCATATTGCTTTCCTAATCACCCACAGAGTTAATACACTCACCCTGCCTGTCTCTGGCCTTTGCTAGTACAGGCTACCCCACCCACTTCCATGCAGAATGATAATTTCCTAAATCATTGGTTTAGCCATATCATTACTTTCTTTTAATCCCATTATGGGGTCTGACTTCTCCATATGATAAAAGACAAAACTACTTACCTCTATTGTACAGTTCTACAAAGAACTCATCTCAGCTATCATCCCTAATTATCACCAAGGGGTTGAGTGACCTGTTCACTCACACTTGCATCTCTTTCCAACTTTTCCTATTTCAGCAACTAGGTGATCTTCATAAAACATCCATGAGTCATGTTTACTCTCTTTTTTCATACTCAACTACAGAATTCCCATCTGTTGCAAAAAGCTTGACAATAATGAGGCAGTTAAAATACCAGAAGTTTCAGTTATCATTTTGAAAAATATTTTCTCACTACTTCATTTTTTCCCCTTCTCCTTCTACATTCACCACTTCTCTTGTACGTACATTGTAATAATTTTTTGTAGCACGCTTTTATGCTCCATTTTTTTAAGAACACTAAGCACAATAAGACTTTGGTCCACAGTTTGTGTCTAATTACTACAGTAATGCTACTTCTAATACTAAATTGAGTTTAACTATAAATTATACAAAATTGCCATTTTCACATGTCAGTTAGCATGCTGAGATACATTCTGAGGCCACTGTACACTTTTGCATTTCCCATCAAGGCTGCTGTTTATACTTCACATACACAGCTAAAGCTACAGATAAGACCCATAATTCTTTCCCAAAGGAAAATAAAATGCTCTCTCCACTGCTGCTACTCCTTCGGATCACGATACCCTTTAGTTAAGGTATGATAAATGGATAAGGATGAGAAAAAATTTCAAATTGTCAACTGAAATTTAATTACTGCAGATTGCACACTGTGTATCTCACAGCTCTTGCTCGAAAAAGCAAAACAAACAAAGAACTCAAACCTAATTCTTCTGTTATAGGGTATGTAAATGACCACAGGTATCCGTCTTTTCCCCTCTTCACACACCCCCCCCCC
>VWZO01005323.1:2700-23532 GCA_013396975.1 Bucco capensis | reverse complement strand
CTGCCTCCCTCAGCCCGGCTGGGCACAGCTGGAGCTGCTCCCCTTCCTCGGGAAGATAAAGGGCAGTGGGTGGGAGGGCAAAAAGCCACACCTGGGGAGGGGAGGGGTCTGCAACTGAGCCCAGGTGCTGTATGATCTGGGGGAAAAGAGTGAGGAAATGGGGTAGGAAAGGAGAGGGTGGGGACTGTGGAGGGATATAAGGTGGGACAGGGGTCAGTGGGNAAACGAGTCTCCGTCTCGCACTGCGACAGGGACTGTGGAGGGAGATAAGGTGGGACAGGGGTCAGTGGGGCCCATCTCTGGAGATATTCCAGACCTGACTGGACACCTTCCTGTGCAACCTGCTCTAGCTTCAACTGCTCTGGCAGTGAGGTTGGACTAGATGATCTCCAAAGGTCCCTTCCAACCCCTAATGTTCTGTGATTCTGTGTGACCTCATGTTTCCTTCTGACCCCAAAATCTCTTAATCTCAAGTTTAATGAGTAAAGGAACTTCTCATTTTTCTAAAAATGTTAACATATTGATTACCCAGAAGCAAATATAACAACACTAATTTTCCTGAGAAATACTTTGGGTTTAGGAAATAATCTTCTAACAACTAGCTGCCAGTTTTGCACTTCTCAGGGAAGTTTTAGAATTAGTTCTTAAAACAGTTGCATGCATGCATGTATACATAGGTATACATCACTGTGACTGAAGAATTTATTAGTTTAATATCTGTTCTGCCAGGTTTGCTCCAGGGCTCTAGTCCTTATCCCCAGCATCCCCAAAGCTTGTGGAAATAACTAGAGAAGATAATTAAAAAAAAATAAAATCCAAGAATAGTGATGTCAGTGTCTATATTCTCCTGTATGTCCACACAGAAACAAGGACTGGGCCTCTGCAGGAAGCATGAGAAGAAAAAAGAAACACATGACCCAAACAGTCATATATTTGAGAAAATGTGCTGCTGCAGGGTGGTGTCACAGCTCTTAAAACTTTATTCTTTGATAATTTTATTGGTTAAATATTTATGAAGACTGTCTGCTTGAGCAGGAGAAATACCTATCTACCTCACAGGTGTCAGTCTGTCTTCCTGCAGGGTGTTAATTCATAAAAAGGAGCTAAGTGGCACAATTATTCTTATTCAATGAAATATAAATCTTCCCAAATAAAAAAACATAATTCAACCAGTCCTGCCAAATGGTGAAGAAATGAGAAAAAAAGCAAAAAACAGTTTGAAATGACATCCAAAGTTATACTGCTTCAAAATCGTTAATAACGCACTGAATCATTTTACTCAAAGAAAAACAAGCATACCTGCTACCCCCAACATAAACAAAGCTCCATTTCTGCAATATACATAATTTTAAACTTAAAATATTTGTAAATAAATGCAGTTTTCCTATTAAAACTGTAAAATATTATCTTCAGTAAAGCAATTAGCACAATTTTAATGGATTATATCTACACTATCACTACTTAATTGCCCAAAAGTGGTTTCATATTCGTTCAAATGGTATTACCTGCAAGCAAGGAAGCATGCTAAAATACTTTGCAGCAGAGTAGATGTCAGTCAGGCTTGACTTACTTAAAGCTCTTTGAAGAACTGGGACATAAAAATGAGGGAGGCAAGCAGTCTTCCTGTTTGGTAAAAAAAGCACGGATATAGCTGTGATTGATTGTTTTTCCACAATGCAGTCATGCCTTGGATATAACTCCCATAGTCATCAGAAAATTAATACAAAAATCTTGATCCTCACTGGCAGCTAATACCTTTTGCTGAAAGTTTTTCTCAAGCTATACAAGAATTGATACGGCAATTGCAGTTAAAACCTTATGCATACAGCTTATTGAAACTTCTACACTATTACAAGATTGCACTACCTAAATCATTTACATTAAAGTTATAGAATACCATATAACTAGTTATATTCTATAATTATAGAACTGTAACTATTAGGTCCCTATAGGATATAACTATATATCTATATATCTATTCTATAAGTAGTTACAGAATAAATACATCTAAATAAATACCTCATTTTTAAAAAAGAACCTCACATCTGTGTGGATGAAGTAATTAACTTCATAGGGAAACAAGAACGATGATAGAATCATAGAATCATAGAATGGTTTGGGTTGGAAGGGACCTCTGGAGGTCATCTAGTCCAACCCCCTGCAGTGGGCAGGGACATCCCCAACTAGATCAGGTTGCCCAGAGCCCTGTCAAGCCTCACCTTGAATGCCTCCAGGGATGGGGCCTCAACCACCTCCCTGGGCAACCTGTTCCAGTGTTCCACCACTCTCGTGGTGAGGAACTTCTTTATAATATACAGTTTAAATCTACTNAGGTCCTTCTGGATGACATCCTGCCCCTCCAGCTTATCAACAGCACCCCATAGCTTGGTGTCATCTGCAAACTTGCTGATGGTGCACTCAGTCCTGCTGTCAATATCATTTATAAAAATATTAAACAGTACAGGCCCCAGAAACAGTACAGCCCTGAAGGACACCACTTGTCACTGATCTCCAGTTGGACATTGAGCCATTGACCACTACCCTCTGAATGCGACTATCCAGCCAGCCAGTTCCTTATCCACTGAACAGTCCACCCATCAAATCCCATTGCTCTCTAACTTGGCCAATAGAATGTTGTGGGGGACCGTGTCAAAGGCCTTGCACAAGTCCAGATAGATCACATCCACAGGTTGTCCCTTGTCCACTGAGGTAGTCACTGTATCGTAGAAAGCCACTAGGTTTGTCAGACAGGATCTGCCCTTAGTGAAGCCGGTGAAGACAGATGCTACTTGTGGGCTTCAAATAAGGACCCTCAAGTACAACTGCTGCAAAATGTGAATGTACAGTTGCAGCAAAATGTGAACATAGTGACTGCCATCAGTACATTAGAATTGCAGCTTGGCCCATCAATATATTTTGTTTGAGTTGCTGCAATGAAAGGTGTGTTAACTTTTATAATAGGCTGAGGTAGGGTGATATTCTCTCTTTAACTTATCCCTGACACTTCCAAAAGAGATGCAAGAAAATTAGTCATGACTTGGAAATCATTGCAAAGAATCTTTCTTGCAGGTAGGATATGCAAAAATATGACTGGATTATACATACCTCAGTAACGATGGCTTCAGCATCTTTTATGGTATAAGACTTGCAGCTTGTCTAAGTAAATATGAAAACATCCTACTACCTCTGTGTAATGCACACAATTAGAACAGCTAAAAAGCTGATGACAGTAGCTAAAAACGTTCTCTTTATCCAGGCCCTAACACACTCTCAGTTTCACATCTCTTTATTTGCAGTTTTTTCTATCTGACTTGTCAACCCTAAATCCTAGTGTGTGCTGATATATATTACACAATGCACAGGGCAAGGCAACACTACTATGCAGCAAATCCCTTCATTCAAACAGCAGAGAATTCAATCCTTTCTTTCCAGTGTTAGATTAGGTTTATTTATCCCACCACAGTGACTTCTGTGGTCATAGATTTGACTCATTATATAAATGACTACAAAACATACATACCCAGTAATTCTCAGGGGGAACCAGAAACCAGTAACTGATGTATAGCTGAAAAAAGAGACGAATTTGTCCCACAGGCACTATTTATGTATTCACACACTTAATGTTTCACATCACATCTGACTGTTTGAGTAAATAAAGTGACATTTTGATTATGAAATATATTAGAGACTGACAGGAGTTTTATTGATCTATCAAAACATTTGAAAGATTGATTACAAGATTTTCAAAGTTATTCACTTCAACAGAGATGTGGGCACCAGACTGCTATGGTCCATGGCAATTAAGCAAGCACAAATCTTGAATAATCTCAGTTAAAAGTGTAAGTCTAAGACTCATAAGTGAAGAAAACTTTATAATTTAAGGAGCCATTCCACAATGCTGCTTGCTGCAGTGATGCAGTTCTTTTTATAGGGCCCCAGAAGATTCTTCCTGTATACATTGGTAATCTAAAGGGGAAAAAAATGTAGTGAACACTGAAAATATCACTTCAGGTTGGCTTCACCAGTAGTTCCCTACCTCACACTCCTGTGTGTAACCAATGCACAGCACTTCCCTACCTCTTAACTGCTATTCCAACAAATAAGCCTTCCATATTTCACAGTAAAATGAAGGTCATTTGCCTTCCAAATTCTGCTGCTATCCATCCTTACTAATTTAAAGCCTCCTCTGTTTCCCTAAAGACCCAAGAAGAGTGGAAGACAGAAAACACACACACATCTTCAAGCAGTGTGTTTTCATCACTGTGTTGTCTTCACATTGTAGTCTCATCACTATGACTCCTCAGTGTAATGACCTGCAGAGCCAAGGGTAAGTAGAAAGTGCAGAACAGAACAAAAAGACCAAAATGCTTTGAGAGGTGTCTCAGCATTCATGTAACACAGACATTAATTTTAAAGAACTGAAATGGGAGGTGTCCTGGCTTGAATTGGAACAGAACTAATTCTGTTCAGTGGTTTTACTTTTCAGCTCAGTCTCTTCTAATTAACTGCACTTTCTGAAGTTAACAGCATGTTTTCACAAACATTGTCTGTTTCCAGTGTTTATAATGCCCAGTATTTATAGTTAGCACCAAGGATTGGTATGCAGACCAAGGTCACTGCTAAATCTTGTGTAACATTTTGGGGATGCAGAGTAAAAGGCTGCACCTGCCGGGAGGAGTGAACAGGACAGGTGTCCCTAAACTGATCAACTAGGTATTTCATTCCTTATATGTCATGTTCAGTACAAAACTGAGGGATCACAAGGGGCAAGTTTCTCCAATAGCCAGCTTCTGAGGAGAACTCTGTTCTGCCTTCAGTCCTGATCCAGTTGCCATCTGCTGCCAAGTCCAGTCTGGGGCTTCCCCAGTGCCTGCCCACAGCATCAATGATGCAGCTGTAATCAGGAGGGCTGGGTTCAACATTGGTTTTGTATATATTTGCATATGCATAATTTTATTTGCATTATTTTCATTAAAGTAGTTTTAGTTTTCCAATCGCCTTAAGTCTCTCTCCCTCACTCCCTTTCTCTTCCTCTCTGGGAAGAGAGAGGGGTTCATAAAGAACATCTGTCACTTATTTAGTGGCCAGCCCTGCCCTAGCCATTGATAAGATGTTAAAAACGAAAAAAAGAGTCAAGACAGGGACCTCTTATGAGATGTATTAAGTAGCATCTTAGGATAGGAGATTGGCCCAAGACATGACCAGCATGAGACACAACCAACATGAAACAGACCCAAAATCAGAACCAGAAATGCAGTTCACATGCTTTGACAAATACCTGCATCACAGAAGAGAATCTTGAGTTTTTCTGCAAGTTTTGGTTCACACATGTTTTCACTTAGATTCCTGAAGACAACAGTAGCAACAGAAATGTCCTTCCAAGCTACAATCCCTACATGGACCTCCTGTTCCTGGGACAATACCGCTTTCTGTCATCCCTTTCAGAGGGACAAAAATAAACCTTAAAGCTGACCTAGATCCAGCTTGGTATAAAAGTCCTATTTTGTCTTCCTTCTCATTGCACTTATGGCAACACAGTAAGACTTTCAAATATAGACCAAACTAAGTCCAACATTTTTGTCAGGAGTTTGAGAGCTTTTGGGTGGTGTTAGTTTTAAACCAAAAGAAAAAGGAAAAATCATGAATATGACATTTCTGGGAAAAGAAAAAAAAAGAAAGACAGAAAGTGAGGGGATTTCTGCCAGCTGAAGGCAGCTTTCAGTGAGAATAAAAAATAAAACTTTAAAGACGGTTAAAGATACACTCCATTGTATTTTAAAGGAGAATAATAGTTTAAAATGTGAAGATGAGATTATAAGTAATTTACCACAAGGAGAGTTGTTCTTCAGAATTCTCTAAAGCAGAGAATATCAGCTTGTTATGATGTTACCATTACTCCATGGCTCCTTCTGACCCAGGTGTGGGCAAGGTAGAAATTCCCCAAGTGACCCAGTAATTTTATTTCCAGGGAGAAAAACCATTTCCACAAAGACAGTCATACTTACTGGGACCGTCCATAAACCAAATTTACTCATCAGCCCAGTGTTCTAACTCAGTTTTTTAAAAAAAATATTAATTTACTTCAACAGACTACATGAATATTTCTTTTTAGAAAGGCAGAAAATACACTGTCTTTACCCAGTACTAGAGGAAATAAAAGATCCTAAGAAGAAAGGAAAAACACAGTGTTTCACGCACAAAGAGCTGAAGAGAGGTGAAGAAGCAGCCCGTCTAGTTTCCAAATGAGGTTGATTTCTTTTTCTCTAGCTTCCTACTGTTAACTAGCTGGTTTTTTATATTATTATTTTATTTTTAATTGAGGCATCTCCTCTAGATTCCAAACTCTTTCTCAGTTGAGGCATAAAACTGCCAAAACCAATCATGAGATCAGCTGGTTTAGTCATTTATACAGCACATGAAGTTTGAAGAGAAAAATTCTATACTTCAATGAAAAACACCCAAAATATATTATCAATATTTGAGCTACATGGGAACAGATGTTTCCAGTACTTAAGAAAGGTAAAGAAAGGTAAAGAAGGAACAGAATGACACATAAAACAACATGTAAATTTTCATCGTACAAAATGCATTAGTGTACAGAGTGCATGTGTTCCACCAGCAGTTCATTTGGCTAATTTGCTCATGTACTGCTGTATCGTGCTCACAGAAAAACATGTACAAGAAAGAATGCTTTTTAATGAAAAGTGCTTTGTGTAACATCCACCACAGAGTGACCATGTAAATCTACTAAAACTATGGATCACAGGAGCAAAACATTTCACCTTTATCAATGAATCCCAAGTAGGATAATCTCTTCTATCGTACTGTAGATTTGCCTACTGTGGCTGAACATAAGAGAGCTGTATCCAACACTAAAACAAAAAGCTGTAATGAGTCAGTCTGGTCTTTCTGAAGAGAGGCATAACCTCTGATATAGATCCCAAACAANCTCTGGACTCTCTCCAGCAGCTCCACATCCTTATTTAGAACTTAACACCCTTTAAGTTAGGCTGTAAGCACATATTCTATATCATAGTGATTGAGTAGATAAATGTATTAATTGTTATATTCAGTAAAAAAGAATAATTACTCCATTGTTTTGACTGAAGATATTTCCAAAGGAAACTTAGGAATGCCTGAAATTGCCGCCAAGAAAGTATAAGATAGGAATAACCAAAAAGGACCATCCACACTGCAGAAGCAGTGTTATCACTCTAGGCTTCAGGCTGTAAGTGAATCATCAGATTAAAAATCCACTGCAAATTCAATGAACCATCCAATAAGCCCATTAGAATATTAACTATACTCCTTTCACGAAGTCTACCTGTGCATTAGATTCAGGCCTATATGAACATTGCTAGTCACATTTTCAATTGGCTTCACTTACTCTGCCTTTTCTTCTAGAGAACATTGTCACAATCTTTTTTATTCCCCTCAGATGGTGTGCTTCTAATAAAATGAGCTCTTTGTGGTCTCCAGCAAGACCTAATTTTCATTGGTTTTAATAAGCGACCCCATTCAAAATGTATTGACATTCATACCTCCACTGTCGGACATACCCCATGTGAATAGTCCCTTAGACAGGCAAGCTGCAAAGAAAATACTGATGAATACTGAACATATTACTTGAAACTAGGTATTTGGAGAGTCTGTAAATTCAGAGTGCCAGTAATCCTTGTTTTTATTACAGTATAAGTCTCAGTATATTTTTACACATGCTTCAGCAAATCATTATACTTAATGTAGAGGATAGTTTCCAGTGACCCAGAGTTGATTTATCAGTAGCAGCCACCAAGATAAGGATTGCAAATGGTAAAAAAAAAACAACCGTGTGTGGCCAAAGAGTTATCTTCTCTGGCCACAACAACAGTCCTCTAAAAGCCATGAAAAAAACCACTGTTGTGTCAGGACAGCCTAAAACTGGGCTTATTGGCACTGAATTTGGAAAAAGTAGCAAGGTTTGAAGCATGTAGAAGGTGGTATTTGCATGCTTCCCATCTCTGTGATCATCACACTTTGTCCAAACGAGGACCACTTTCATCTCTAGAGCTTCATTCCTTATCCATAAGTCAAGCCTTAGCATCCTCAAGGTACTCCAGAGGCATTTATTTTAATTTTTGCAACCTTGTGTTCTCCAAGTTCAAACCAAAACACAACTAAAGATTCAAAGCAAGGTTTAAGCATTCAGAAGTAAGTAGCGGGCACTTAGCCACTCTTTCGGCTGGGCTTTGTAACATAATTTACCTCTAGGCTGATCATTAAAAGAAGGAAACTCCTTATTCTAACACCTAATGTCAAGAGTAAGGCAGCTGATGGACAGTATCCAGTGTGTCTGTGAGAAATGGAGCACAGAGTTTTCAGTGGGCAGGTGGGGGTGGCTGGAAGAGGAAAAGAGCAGACCATTAACTTTTACTAATCTAACTGAAATCCAGAAATAAAACTACTTTTTCCTTCTATAGGACTTTAAGAAACTGCTCTAAACAATAATATCTCCTAAATATAAGATTCCTAAACGAGCTACATAATGTTCCATGCCATAATCACCACTGCAACAAGAAAATTGCTCAAATCGTTTTTGAGCCAGATTTGTCAGTCATGCTGCTCTGTGCTCTGAGTAACAATGTTCTGCACAATTAATATCAAACCTTCCAAGGCAGCTCTGAGTTCTGATGTTCTGTGTGTTTCTGTCATTCCAGAAACGGCAAAGCCATACTGGAATTTAGTATAGAGCACTGATGGATGAGAAGAAGAGAGAAAGAAATGGGGGCAGGGGGAACAGAAAAAAAGGAAAAAATTTTTTCAGTCAATCAGAGGCCAGGAATAGTAAGATAATTAGGGTGTGTTTTTTCCAAGATTATAGCAGCTTGAATTGTTCCCCCCATTTTATGTTTAATTACAGTTTTTACTGCAGTTGTAAGAAATTCAGCTGCTGAAATAATCCAAGAAGCCAAGAACAACTCATTTTCCCCCTTTTTCAGAAAGCTTCAGCTCAGCCATTGCACACTGTCTTTGTAACATAAAGATGGAACAAAGTCCTGTTGCTTTCTTGTTTACGTTATAGTCTTAGCTGCAATCATTATTCTCAATTTGCATGAAAATCCTAGGATAAGAAATGCATGAGGGAGACACTGGAGCATAAAGAGGGTAGAATTCTTTTTCTCTATATTGCTGTGCCTCTTCATTGCAAAATTACCATTTTCATCAATAAAACACACATCAAGTGATAATGAATGCATAGAGACCTTGAAGAGGAAAAAATCACAACTCCAATACATATGAAACATCAGCCTCCTACATATGCTTAAAATTGTACGCTGTATGCTGAGACTTCTGAAGGGACATTCACTCAGTGGAAATGCAGGGATGGGAGAGGAAGGGAGCACATACAGTGTCATTCCTAACGAGCATTTCAAAGTGCTATATATTAATTACCATCAAATCTTAAAGCATAATATTTAGCGCAATACAAAACTGCAGGTATTTAATGTATGTGACCAGATGAAATATTAAACCTATGCACTCCCAAGCAATTTATAGGAATGAACAGGAGGCCATTGAACAGGCTGCATCCATCTGTCACACAGTGTTTTCAGTCTTTGATCTACAACCCTGGCCCACTTGGATAGTCATACTGAAATTAATAAAATTTATATCATTAAGAATTAGTGGATAGGGACAGTTACACATTTTTCATGGTAAGAAAACTGATTACAAAAATACTTGCATTCAGACTGTGTAAATGAGACTTCTCATTTAGGAATTCTGAGAATATGGTTGGAGAAAGAAAAAATGAACTTTCCTTTGTATTGAAAGTTAAAACTCAGCTTGAAGGAAAGGACATACTAATGCATGACTACTTACAATGAATTTAATTTCTCATTGACTCAAGTCTTGTCTGCAGCTGTCTTCTTCATGATGTTCCCTTCTAGCCAGAGCTATTTCCCCCCAAAAAAGTAATGGGTAATTCTCTGGGTTCTCCAGAGCAGCTGGATTTCACCTATGAAATTTATGAATTTATGGATTTCACCTACAAGCAACTGTCTTATCTGAAAGGGACATTTCATCCAGATTTGGCAACAGCAAGCTTTTACCAGAATTCGGCTCAAGAGAATCCCCCAAATACCACATATTTAATAAGGAAATGAAAAAGAAAAAAAAAAAAAAAGGTAAAAAAAAAGAGCCCAACCAACCCAATAAGGCAAACTAAAACTTTCTACTATGACTGAGGAAAGTGGCATAGGAAAATGTGTAAGCGAAACAAATAAAAAAAGGAATTTGAAAGAAAAATCAGTGTTCAGTATTAGCAGAGTATGTAATAGAACATTAACAACAAAACAAGAGAAGATGCTCACTTCTTCTGTGAAGATCAGTCATTCAAGGAGGGAACTAATCAAAGTTTTCTAACAAAGAACAATCTTAGCAGAGTTAAGGCAGTGTGGTAATTAAGGAAATAAATACTCAAAGGTCTTATGATGATATCGCATGCCTTTGACTATCAAAAATAGATACACTTGAGGAGAAAGACCTCAGGAAGTAATATTTAGGTATGAAAATAAAAACTCACTTTGATCAAACAAGCCTTCACAACCAGCAAATGTTCAGCAGAGATCAATTTTAACTGTCCCCTTGAACATGAGTAGAAGCCTTCTGCTGAGACACAAGGTAGCCATGCGCCTGAGACTTGATGCCTTACCTTTGATAGGCCTAGGCAACCGACTTAATTTTCCAAAGACTCAGATGATTAAGAAAGGGGAGGTATACCTGCTGATCTTGGTGTTCTTACTCTTCACAGAATTGTTAGTGTTGTTAATAAAGGACAATTTTATCTTAAGACACTCAATCTCAAAGAGCATTCTGCAGAATAGAAGTGAGAACAACCTTTTCCTGCCCCTTACTTGATGGCATCAGCATTTCCAGCCCTTGGCATCTGTCTTTCTGCTTTATTTTTACTTTCCTCTTAGCATCTGCAGCTACACCTTGCAGAGTTTACAAACCAGCAATCTCATCCCTAATCCCATCTGTCTGTGATATGGTTTGCAGAAGATCACATTTACAACAGCACTGTATTTTAAGGCCCTTATCTTTCAGAGGCTGTCAAAGCCAAATGGAGGGAAAACATTGAAGGAGAAAACTCAAGTGATGCCAAAAAAAAAGTTCTGTATCTGAAGAATAGAGTATAACTAATGGGTATATAAATTGAAGCCTTCACAGGAAGCCTAGTTCAGCCATTCAGAGAGTTGTATCGTCTGTGCTGTGCAGTCTGGTGACAAAAGCCAGAGTAGTCTTCTGGGCACAAAATCTTCCATTGCCTCTATGATAATACTTCTAATCTTTCTGTTTATCATTTCAGATTTTATCTCCACATGGTGCTCTTGATTAATCTTAGATTTCTGGAGGAAATGTAGTAGGAGGCAGGATACAGCCTCACACTGAGTGATGCAATGACACATTCACTCAGCTGTACGACAAAACACAGGAGCCTCACTGATGCAGCCAGCTGCACCAGGGGGTAAGCAAACATTCCCCTCCATGCCTCAGGACATCTGTATACTGGGGGTATGGCATGAAACAAACATAAATCCAATTCAAATAATTTTCATCAATGAACAGAACAATAACAAGGTTCAATTCTTCAGCATTGTGTTAGTTTTTGCCTGTGAAAACATTAAGGTTGACATATCATTTTCAACCTACACTGTTATACCTCCAAATATCCAGCTAAGCTTTGGTCATGATCAGTTTTGTATGTAAGTCTCCTGGGCCCATTGATTACCAAGAACTAGTCATTCCAATCTATCTATCTCAAGACTTTTATCATTTACAGTGGCTGTTTATTAGAATTACATATCTTTCAAAATACACCTATCTTAAAAGATTAAATGATGATTTTTCCACCTGAGAATATTCACAATAAACTAACATGAAATGCCAAGTTCTTTTCTACTCAATTCAGTCTTTGCATTTGACTTACAGATAGAAATTTCTCTTGGTAACTTGCCATTCAATTTCATTTTCCCAGACATTACTAGAAGCTGTTAAGCTTGAACTCTTGCTCATGTACTTAAAATTTCTGCAGTATCATAATATTCAAACTTGCCTCAGATGAAAAATCATTAACTTCTATGTCCCATAAGAATTTTTAAAATCAATAATTAATACTATTAAGATGATGAGAAAAGCCAAGATTCCCAGTATTCATTAACCTTGAACACATCTAAATTACTTCAATTTTTTTAAAAGGAGGAATAAAAACTCTGTAAAAATCTGGGAAAGTTTTTCAAGAGGCTTTGATTTATACTCACACAGAGCAACTGATTACTTTTTCGGCAGGGACACAGTAGTTTCAGAGGCCTAAGGAAAAGTTAATTCTCTCACAACTTCTAGGCTTCATTGTAGTCTAAGGAGTCACAGTTCTTCCCTTCCTTTAGCTTCTTAAAACAGGTCTAGAGCAAAATAACCTCTTTGCTTTGTTGTGGAGGTCCTGCCTTTACCAGAAGTAGCTCTTATATATCTTTAAACTCTGTGGAAAACAGCTGGAGTTAAATCAATACACAGCTATAAAACAGCTTGCTTTTCTCCCTTGCTGAGACTCATCTCCGAGAGGCCAATGGCAGTGGCAGCAGAGATCAGTGAAAGCTAACAAACCTCTTCCCAGCCACCTCTCTCTTTCCAGTCAGCCATCAGCAATGGCCATACTTGTCTTTGTGCCATGGCAATGCTTGAATAGACACAGCAGTGAGCAGGGAAAAGTAGTTTTTCTGAGATACTTAGATTCAATTAGTCATCTCCCCTCTACTTCTGTAACAAAGATCATAGACTTTTGTCCCTGCCAAAACCATATTCTGTCAGGGCATGATACAAAGTTAGGGCAACTAAATCCAGGAACAGTCTCTCTGTAAGTGTTTGCAGTAAGGATGCCTCAAAGCTGTTGAAATGGGGAGCAGAAATTCATTTACATTCAGTGCTTCCAGGATGAAGAGGAGAATAAGGGGCATGTGTTTCAGCAATTGTTTGGTAACAGCTTCTGTTCCTACTGCTGTTGCTAACCAAGTATCATATATGAGTATCATATATGTCCCAGGAGTCTGCCCTAAAGAAGAAAATGTAACTCTGGGACACTCAAGAGAACATTTGAGTTGCTGAGAAAAAGTGGGGCATTTTGCACTTGTAGCACACTGAAAGAAAAATTAAAATTAAAAAAAGACCAGTTTGGGAATAATAGTCCATTACGCAACCCAAATAAACTTGGGTATATCATAGTACTGTTTTGGGGTTTATGGTGATTTTTGTGTAGAAATCTTCTCATCTTCATGAGGAAGTATGATAAGTTGGCACAAACCCTAGGAGTCCTTGTAGCTAGGAGCAATAAGGAAGAGGCACTGAGCACAAGTAGTCATTTCTTCTGCTTAGAAGGAAAGTGTTAATTTGCCGCAGATGTTCTTGGCCATTTGGAGTATGCAGTTTAATATGACAGAGGCCATTTTGCTACTTATAAAAACTCTTGTTCTAATTTAGCCAAAATGAATGTCTGTATTAGAAAGTTGGAGGTAAATTTTTTGGCTTCTTGTGGGATGAGACTTATAAATGAAGGGAGAGCATTTGGAGAGAGATTAAAAGAATAAAAAATATAGTCTGAGAGAGGGATTTTCTCTGTAACTGAATTCAGTTATTTTAGTTTACCCACAAATGAGAAATCATCCCTAAAGCACAGATGAAGTAGGTTCTGTAAGACAGTCATTTTTGTATGTTACATGAGCTTTTCCACTTCTTACTTAAAAATAAAAAAGATATTTTTAACCAAAAGACACTTTTCTAACCAACACTCGTATTACTCACTACTGGGCACTTTACAAGTACTGAAGGCCTTGTAAAAAATATTTCTCACTCTGGTACTAGACTTCCACTCCTGAAAGCCAAGGGAATCGTGATTGTTTCACTAGCAATTCATTTTTGAAACAGTAAGTCTCCTATCTTTTCTCCTCCTTCAACATCCTGGCAAGGAAATGGACAATAGAAGGTTACAACCACTCCCACTTTGACCATCCTTTCCTTCGTGTCACCAATTTACTCTTTCCAGCTTACAAAGGAAAGACATGAGATGTCTGCAAGCTATAATCATTCCACCTAGACAACAGTTACTTTTTGCTGATATTTTGGACAAGGGAACACTGAAAAGAACAGCAAGAAGTCTTGAAGCAGCTCCTGCATACTCGTTATGTTTCCATCACCAAGCAAAGAATATTGTTAACTCTTTTTTTTTTATAAGGTACTGCTCTACTAGAACAGTTTTTCAGCACTGAAGAGCAACTTTTAAACACTTGGACATCAAACTTGAGAGAATCTGAACAATTTAAACCAAAGTTAGAAATGTAAATAAATGGTCAACACAGGACAAAACTGATTTTCTTGTTAAAATTCTACCAGCTGTGCATTGAGTCAACCTGCTATGGGGTAAATGCACCTTGCTTGCTACCAAAGTTCAGGGCTGTGCCAGCCGCTAGATCAATGACAGATGCTCTCTATTAACCCCTCTCTCTTCCCAAGCGGGAAGAGAACGGGAATAAGGGAGAGAGACCTATGGGTTGGAAAAGAAAACTAAACCAGTTTTAATGAAACAATAACAACACTATGAAATATATACAAGCATATGCTAAAGTCAATATTGAACCCAACTCCTCTGATGATAATTACATCACAGTCACCGCTGATGCTCTGGGCAGGTACTGGGGAAGTCTCAGGCTGGACTTAGTGGCAGATGGACAGAGTCCTCCTTGGATGCTGGTCGTTAAAGAAGAAAGCTTAACCCTTTTGATACCTCAGCTTTAAACCAAACATCACCTACATAGAATGGAATACATTTTGGTCAGTTTAGGGTTACCTGTCTTGTCTGCTCCTCCCAGCCTTTTACTTACTGCACCCTCAATGTGGTACGCAAGATTGAGCAGTGACCTTGGTCTCTATAGGAGCAAGTATAAGCAAGAGCCTTTTAGTAGTAACCGTAAACATCAAGCACTATCACTTCTAGAAGCAGACATTGTCTGCAAAAACATGCCATGAACTTCACAAAGTGCAGTCACTTAAAAGAGACTTAGCTGAAGATTAAATCACTGAACAGAATTAGTTCTGTTCTAGCTTAAACCAGGCCACTTGAGTGTCTCTCCTCACTTGCTCTAGGTTGTATTAGTCTTAAGCTTAAAATACACTAATTCTTGGCAAAATCATATCTTAATTTTTTATCTCATGTTGTACTTGTGATTTTCTATGTCAAAAGAGAAGAAAAGGCTCAAAGGATTAGTACTAAATAAAACCCCAGTTCCTCTACATTAGGCTATGGGTTGAAGTCCAGCCTGAAATGGTAATTAAAAATAACATTAAACTCTTAGGTTAAGCCCAAGTGTGATGGGCAAAAGAGTAGAGTGGGAGCTGCTTCTCTGCTTCTCCTTTCCTCAGAGGAGTCAAAGCCATGATCTGACTCATGGACAAAAAGAAAGCTTCAGGTAGTCAACTTTGTTTTCCTCTGAATGCTACCTCATTGAACATAGATTGTCAATTACAGCTCTGCTTTCCCATCTGTATGATGCTGAACATACACATATTACAGCAATACATTTATTATGTTTGTATCTAACCCAGGTATATACATTTTTAAGGTTGTTTCTCTGCAATCTGTAGGTCAACCCCAAAGATAAGAGCTAAAAGTTAAGGGAAAACTGACAACTATAGATAAGGTAAAGCAGCTGAGAGAAACTGGAGAATATTTCTAGAAGGGAACTAAATCTCTCCAAAGCATTTTTAAAGCATTCTCTCCAGAAGCTCTAAGATGGATGCATTTTCTCTCCTATTCCCTGTCCTAGGCTTCTTCTCTAGCTGTATTATAGACATAAGGGAATCAGCCTGATATTTTTCCACCAGTATAAAACTCACATTTTAAAGATCAAAAAGTAAAACGAAGTTTAATTTCTCTAATGTTGTTAAAGATTTGTTTCCAAGAAGGTTGTAAGTGCCCAGCAGAGGCAGATTTAGAAGAACTTGCAATATCTTCATGAGTCACATCTTCCAGGGAAGGAAATCTTTCCTCCAGATGACAGCATTTCCACTGCAGTATCACATGCCTTTTTCTATTTGATCAATCCTAGTGACATTTACAGAACTGAAAATAAATACCTGAAGAGTTCAAGGAAAGATCCATCCTTTATGTAAGTAGAAGCCAGTTAGATACTGTGGGAATTGCTGTCTGCAAAAAACAACAGATTACCAAAATACGTGCTGAGAGAAGTAGTCTTGCACATGAAGACATGTCATCTAGATGCTCCAGAAGGCAGAAGGAATAGGGGAATAAGTCATGCAATTTTAATGAAGATTCAAGATACCAGAATAAAATGCAGATGACCAAATGGGAAAAAAAGGGAGTAGGGTGCATAACAGCCATAAGCTTTCTCTTCAGCCTCTCTGGCTCTCTTCATTTACTGTATACATTTCTGGAGAAGCAAGAAAGAAGGCTACATCAATACAAACTGATGATTGTGAGCTGCCCTGTTAGGGACAAATAAGGACACTTCTCTATATCTGCCAGGCTTGTTTTTACCTTCAGGAATGCCATCTGCCAGAAATCCCCAATATAATAAACCAATAGTTTAGAAGTGACAGCTAATCAGGATAATGTTACTGCCTGACCAAAGACTCTTAAGAAAGTGTCTGTCACTTCATGGACAGGAGATTGTTAGGGGTTTAGTCAGTGCTCCACAAACCAATCTTCCTCATCTCTGGGACTGGTTTAACTACTAGAAAATGCAGCTCTGCACACATACACACAAAATCATACCATTTCCACATGCAGACTTAGCCTATTTGGAAACTTTTTATTACACAGAATAATAAGGAGAACAGCAAGTCCATAGCTCCTTGTCCTGTTTATGTGCACATATTAAAGCTTGTCCATTTTCCCTTGTGTCATTTGGAAAAGCTCTGCAGCCCCTTGCTCACACTTGGGTTTTCAGTCTTGGCAGGTATCTTAACATTCTCTCTAGACTCTAGCTCGTTGTCTCTGTGCTGGTAGCATGCAATCGCTCCACGGCTGTTTTTCCCCACTGTTTGTCAGTACACGAGCTCTGGGCTTCCTGCTGCCATCTGGCAATCAGTGTAAGATCACAGCTTCTGATCCCATGAGGAAGGCTCCACAAGACAAGGTCATAGATTAAACAATATCAGAATACACAAGCCTTTGTGTAGCTGTACCACACACTGTTTGGCATTCCTGTTATCCATTTTTTATCTTTTTGTAGCAATTCAATCAGTGATTTTGCTACAGCAGACAACGAATAATAAATGACTTTTTCACAGCTGTTTACTGATACTACACAACCATACACCTCAGGAATTCTTCTAGGTTCTAATGCTCAGTTTATTTGTATTTAATCTTTGGCAAGTGAGTTCATCTAGCATCAAAACTGAACTGTGTAGAGTATTTTCCTTTATTCAGAAGTTCTATTGCTGATATCTCCTTATTGCTTCTTCAGCTAGTCAGAGGATGTTACATCTCTTTTTGCATTTGCACTACCCCATTTTTTATGTACCACATATTTTGCACAGAATTACAGGATCGTTGAGTTTGGGCAAGATCCCTGGGCATCATTTTGTATAGGGAAAATTATGAGTAACAATGAAACTGGCAAACTAATCTACAATGAGGAGACTGCAATTGCCTTACCTTGCACCAACCTGACAAAATCACCAGGAGGAAGGGCCAGTTCAGTGTCATTTAGGGTGTCTGAATCCGACTAGCTCAAGAAGCAATTAAACCACAAGAAGGCTGGGCCAAGAATTTTGTTATCGAAGAAAATGTGGACCTTAATGTGTTTTAGAAACTTCCCATCCAGCTTCCCACATACTTCAACTTAAATTATCTTTATCCAAAGTTAGAAAAACAGAAACCCACCAACACACAAATTAAGATTTTTCTCATTGGTTCCAGCCAGCTATTTTTTTGCTTTAAATTTGACTGTCTCATAAGCAATAACCCATGTGATTGCTACAGAATGGAAGAGCATTGAGGTCTTGTTTAGCCATATGCAGTACATTCAGAACTTTTCAGAATATCTAGCCCAGTTCTTACCTAAGAAAAATTTCTCTCACAGTACTTTTCAATGAAGCTCTGTGCAGCTTATTCCATAAACAAAATTGATCTGTCAACTCTTTATCTAGTGTAATGGAAAATTCAAACGAAAGAGTCAAGCCTTGTTAAACATGTCAAGCAACTTCTAAATGTTGAGTAGTCATGGAAACTATTACTATACTCTTGAAATATTTTCTTGGTTGAATAGACTTTTCTTAATAGTTTGTGTTCCCATTCAATTTCTAATTCACTGTTCCTGTCAGAGATATCAGGTCCATCATAAAGGTAAACATGTGGAGTTTAGACACACTTTAGAACATACATTTTTCCCTTCATTAGTGCTCACTTATAAAATACTTTATAAATATGTTGAGTCTCTGTGTAACTTCATAAAGGCATATATTCACTCTCAGAACTGAGAGTGTTTCCTATCTATTTTTTTTTTTTTTAGTTATTTTTAAAAGGACTGACTCAAACTCAGGAAAGATTGCATAACCTAAGAGACACATCTGAAATAAAACCAGAAATGGAATTGCAACTGTAAGATACAAATAATAATAACCCCTTTGAACTGTGAAGACACTCAGAGTCTAAATAAGGTACCTACTTCTTCACTAGAAATTGCATATGTGTCAAAACTTGAAAGAAGCATCTGAGCTTGATTCTCTGAATTATCCTCAGTACTGAGACTGATCTTTCTGCATACATCTAATTCAAGTACTGCAACGTTATTAGTGCAAGTTATCATCCACCCAGGCACACAGGGTATCACTTGCATGGTAGGAGTTGTGGTACAAAACAGAACTACAAGGAAGGGAGAGGGAGAATGTTTTTTCCAGCTAATATTATTGTGGTTTCATCACTACCACAGAGTTTCTCCTGTATATCATACGAAGTGATAAAGCCAGAAGAAATCTCTGCAGCCAGGACCTGGCAATGGAAATCTACACAGAGCATCAAGAGTAATGGAGTACGACTTATTTTATATTTGTCTGGTAAAATTACCAAGATTTACCACATATATATTTTGTCATGTTTAATATATTTTACTGCAAAATGGAATCTCTGTAAATATATTTCCCTTGTAGTATTATTCTGCTAAATTTAACTTTGACCTCAATCAAATCTGAGATTGGAGCTGAAGAAGAGGCATAGCATTTTATCACACAAGAGCAAGTGCATGTACAATTGAGTTTTGTGCTTAGACACTAGGGACAGACATCAGGAATACCTTAACATGGCTTTCATCACTGTGCTGAAGCAGGTAGAAAGATTCTCTTGGTGGGAAGGGCACTCGTGAAAACTGCCCTTGTCAAAGGAGGAACATGAGATAAGTGAGAATAAATCAACAAAGATATGTTTAAAGACTGACAGTGTTCAGCCCTGCAGCCACATTAAGCAGCAAATATACCCACAACACCTTTCCAGTTGACAGTGTTACTTTCCCTCAGGCTAAAGGCAACAGTTCTTATGTGTGTAAAGTCATACAGTTGTCTAATTTCCACACTCAAAGGCTACTGAGAGCTCAGATAAGATACCCTGTGTCCACTATAGGGATCACAGTCTTTTAGTGAACACCACAACTCATCACAACAGCGCTGTACCTGTGATGCTAGTACTCAGATACTCTAGTTAGGTAATAAACAGTGTTCAGCAGCCACTTTTATGGAAAACAAATTTACAGTTCAGCTTATCCAAACTAGATTAACAGTTGGACTTGATGATCTTAAATGTCTCTTCCAACCAAAACAATTCTATGATTCACTTTTTGTAAGAGTCATAGAATCATGGACAGTTTTTCACTTACCATTACTCCTGAGATATTTTGTGCTATTTTGAGGAACCACTTGTTGGTTCCAAGACATTATGCAAAAGTCCTAGTTTTCACATCCTGAAGGAACATAAAGAGACTCTTGACAGTGTGCCAGTGTAGTCACAAAGGAAACTTTGAAAATTTTCATTGAGCACATCCTCCTCAGATGCCTTGAAGCCTTTTGGTTGGTTGATTTTATTTTGTTTTGTTTAAAAAAAATACCATGCAGTTTTGTAACCCTGATTCAATGGGTTTTTTCCAAGTTTTGGTAGTTCTATTAGTTTTTTTTTACAAGCCCTCTTAATACAGGATTAGAAGAGCAAAGTGTCTAGCTGACTGTCCCACATATAGCCTTCACCTGGAGTTATAAATATATGCTTGCTATAGATGCAGAAACATGTGGGTTCTTCCCTTCCTACAATGGATTGTTTTCTAGCACCTTTGTATTATTCATTTTTGCCTAAATTAATAGGCAATGTTACTCAAGCAGTGGAAAATATAGCCTTGTATTAGACAGTTTCATCTCACAAAAAGCACAGAACATGTGGGTTTCCATTTAATTTCATAATATAATCAAGCAATTCAGAAATCTGAAAAACAATGCTAGGGAAGAGGGGAATGGAAAGTTTTACTTTCATTGGTCTTTTAAAAATTAAAAGAAATTAATATAAAATGCACGGTAACAGCTGCACTAGGTCAGATCCTGCTAAAGAAAAATGGAAGCTGGAGTTAGTCACATTCATTGCGAACACAGTTTGGAAAAAAAATTCAAGCCAGAACTAATATCTGCCCTCCTCTGGACTCGTTCCAACAGCTCCACATCTTTTTTATGCTGAGGAGCCCAGAACTAGATGCAGTACTCCAGGTGGGGCCTCACAAGCACAGAGTAGAGAGGCAGAATCACCTC
>VWZO01005321.1:0-32929 GCA_013396975.1 Bucco capensis | reverse complement strand
CCAACCCGTGACATACTGTGATACTGTGATTTTTAGATGTCCTCAGTGCATTGGAAGTTTTATTGTTAAATGACTTGTTAGCAGAACTTCTTCTTAGCTGGTGTATATTTGCTTGTAATTCTTTTAGGTTTCCTGTAGCTCATACCATTAATAACATGCAGAAGAAAAGAATGCAAAAAATTGTTTAAGTTATTTCAGTAGTAGCTGGTGACTTGATGACAAGCTGATAACAAATTGGCACTGCTTCCAAATTGAAAAATAGTTTATTCAAAAAGCTGTTATTTCACCATTATCTAGAAAACAGCACTGTTGTCTTCTAGACATCAATATTAATCTTTCTGAGTATGAACACAACAAAGTGCTTACCACAAGTAACAGCAGGTTGAGGCATTGTCTATATAAAAGGAAATATTTAAAACTTTTCAAGTAAAAAACACCCCAGCAGTCTTTACAACACAGAGTGTGCATGATGTTAGAATCTCTTTGACATATCATTCTGAAGCCAACCTTAAGTGACTTTCTTTGTTCAACTAAAGTTCTTAAGTTTCTTGATTACAGGATTAGCTGTTGTACTCAGCCCAAGTGCATTAACTCAGAGATGAAACTTCATTCAAATCTTGTATGCTTATATCACAGGAACAGGGAGAGGAAGTCTTCTGTACCTAAAAACTTCATATATGGTTTGGTACCTAGAGGTTAAACCTCCGTCCTAAGGACTTCGTTGCCAGCGTCCAAGCTTGCTAGGCCCTGGCAGATGAACCTTAGGACTAAAGGGTGCGTCCAGCTCAGCACATGCTGTGTCTTACCTAAAAAAAATCCATTGCGCAGGCTCGAGGGTTTGGTACCTATCAACATGCTTTGCAAACTGTGAACAGTGCAATGACACAACCTTTACTGGCTAAAGTCTTTTGTTCAGATGAAGCAGTAAAAACTCCGATCACTACATGGAAAGTGTTGTTTTTTTTTTTCTTAGAAGGTAGTGAGTGTAAGCATCCCCTAAACTGGATTTATGCAGCTTTCATATCATGAAATTAGTTTAATTCCTACTTTCCTGCTTAGTCTTAGAATTAGAAAGCTGGGTTTGGGTCTAATTATTTTCTCTGACTCTTCCAAATCTAATCAATTTTTATGCAGTCAAATATAATTCGGTAACTCAAGACTTTTTCACCTTTTTATCTGGTTGATTAAAACTGGTAGAAAGTATTCAATACAAATCTGACCCAGATTTTCAAAACCAAGGAAGACTCCTTCTCCTTGTATTACAAGTGATGATAATTTCGCAGAAAGGACAGGAGATTCTTTCTGAAGAAAGTGGAAACAACCTGTGAAGATGATTTCCCGAAGTCCTCTTGGTCTAGTGCAACAGTTTGACAACAGCAAGATCAGGTACAGTAGCAATGTCTTGCCAAGTGCCTTTGCATCTACTGTGGTTGAATACAAATGACAAATAATGGAAATTACTAATGCAAAATCTAATGTGTCCAGTGTGTAAATCTATTTCTTTTCAACATAGACAAGGTGTGAATATGCAATGAAAACTAGCACAAGCTGAAGAGAAACATCNCTCCAGAGGTCCCTTCCAACCCTAACCATTCTATGACTCTATTATTCTATGATCTTTCTAGGTCCCTTCCAACCCGTGACATACTGTGATACTGTGATTTTTAGATGTCCTCAGTGCATTGGAAGTTTTATTGTTAAATGACTTGTTAGCAGAACTTCTTCTTAGCTGGTGTATATTTGCTTGTAATTCTTTTAGGTTTCCTGTAGCTCATACCATTAATAACATGCAGAAGAAAAGAATGCAAAAAATTGTTTAAGTTATTTCAGTAGTAGCTGGTGACTTGATGACAAGCTGATAACAAATTGGCACTGCTTCCAAATTGAAAAATAGTTTATTCAAAAAGCTGTTATTTCACCATTATCTAGAAAACAGCACTGTTGTCTTCTAGACATCAATATTAATCTTTCTGAGTATGAACACAACAAAGTGCTTACCACAAGTAACAGCAGGTTGAGGCATTGTCTATATAAAAGGAAATATTTAAAACTTTTCAAGTAAAAAACACCCCAGCAGTCTTTACAACACAGAGTGTGCATGATGTTAGAATCTCTTTGACATATCATTCTGAAGCCAACCTTAAGTGACTTTCTTTGTTCAACTAAAGTTCTTAAGTTTCTTGATTACAGGATTAGCTGTTGTACTCAGCCCAAGTGCATTAACTCAGAGATGAAACTTCATTCAAATCTTGTATGCTTATATCACAGGAACAGGGAGAGGAAGTCTTCTGTACCTAAAAACTTCATATATGGTTTGGTACCTAGAGGTTAAACCTCCGTCCTAAGGACTTCGTTGCCAGCGTCCAAGCTTGCTAGGCCCTGGCAGATGAACCTTAGGACTAAAGGGTGCGTCCAGCTCAGCACATGCTGTGTCTTACCTAAAAAAAATCCATTGCGCAGGCTCGAGGGTTTGGTACCTATCAACATGCTTTGCAAACTGTGAACAGTGCAATGACACAACCTTTACTGGCTAAAGTCTTTTGTCCAGATGAAGCAGTAAAAACTCCGATCACTACATGGAAAGTGTTGTTTTTTTTTTTCTTAGAAGGTAGTGAGTGTAAGCATCCCCTAAACTGGATTTATGCAGCTTTCATATCATGAAATTAGTTTAATTCCTACTTTCCTGCTTAGTCTTAGAATTAGAAAGCTGGGTTTGGGTCTAATTATTTTCTCTGACTCTTCCAAATCTAATCAATTTTTATGCAGTCAAATATAATTCGGTAACTCAAGACTTTTTCACCTTTTTATCTGGTTGATTAAAACTGGTAGAAAGTATTCAATACAAATCTGACCCAGATTTTCAAAACCAAGGAAGACTCCTTCTCCTTGTATTACAAGTGATGATAATTTCGCAGAAAGGACAGGAGATTCTTTCTGAAGAAAGTGGAAACAACCTGTGAAGATGATTTCCCGAAGTCCTCTTGGTCTAGTGCAACAGTTTGACAACAGCAAGATCAGGTACAGTAGCAATGTCTTGCCAAGTGCCTTTGCATCTACTGTGGTTGAATACAAATGACAAATAATGGAAATTACTAATGCAAAATCTAATGTGTCCAGTGTGTAAATCTATTTCTTTTCAACATAGACAAGGTGTGAATATGCAATGAAAACTAGCACAAGCTGAAGAGAAACATCCAAAAGTTTAGTTTAGAAAGAGGAGCAGCAGGAATGTTTAGTGAGGAATGGAAAACCAAGCATTGTTTGATATACTGTACAGTAAAACTAACGATATTCCATTCACTTTTATGAATGTATACCGTGCTGGAACTTATGAGTAGTGCCTTCCTCTTACATTGTTATCCTTTCTTTTCTCAGTGTTTTGAACATGGGAAAGTTTAATTTAAATCTTGTCCATGATTTTTCCCAAATAACAGTTTTTTCTAATGATACTGGTTTGCTCTAAGAACTCCTTTCAAATCACCAAAGTCTATTTCTTGTTTCTGTAATTTTTTTGACATATATTTTAGTTGTGAAAATGCTATCAGATTTACCATCTTACATTTCAACATGCTAATTGCTAAATAATTTAGGAAAAAGAGAGTAAGTTGTATAAGCAGTTGTTACACATGCGTATTTTTAAAATCTGATTTTCAGCATACCCTTGGATTACAAAGTGGGTTAAATTTCCCTTGCTGTTGGGTAAGTGTAATGTAAACTCTAGGCTAGCTAATGATATTGCAATATAAAACAGTTCTGTTGCTAAGTGAAGCCCTTGCTTAGTACTGCAAAGCTCAGGGTTCATTTCAATATGATCATTCAGGCACTATGGAGAGATTATGCTTTTATTGTATTTTTTTTTCCATGAATACATGAATGAATAATAAGTTCAACAAACAAGATTTCCCTACTGGCTATGTTAAAAAAATCATTTTGTAAGATGTTACAAAATTGCATTTTGTAAGTTGATTGAATTTCAATCAACTATCCTGAGTGCTCCCTGTCCTGCTGAGATCTGTGCATTAACAAAGTCAGCATTTTGGAACCACTGTAGATGGTCTTGAGGCTTGAATGGAATGTCCAAGATGTGAAAGTTGAAAAGGAGTGCAAAAGAGGAAGTGTCTTTTGTATATNCCAGCTTTGCTGCTTCCCCACTTCTGAATCCACACCTCCAGGGCATGCTTCCTCCCTTTCTTTCCCCTCCCCCTGGGGGAGTTCAGCTGCGGTAATATAGCGACCGGGAGGGAAGGTGGGAGGTTTGGATGTTGGTACTGGCTCTGTATCTTTGCCTGTATATATATATATATTGTCTGCTGCCGCTGCTTTCTATTAAAACAGTTAGAAGTTTCTCTGCCTTTTCCAATCCACAAGTCTCGTTATTTCATCCAAACCATAACATACATTCGTATATATTTTGCTTGCACCTACGTTTTCATGCTTGACAAGGATTACTTTTGTTGCATTTGTGTGTTCAGAATGTATGCTTGTTTTGTGTGCCTTCACTTTCAACAAGTTACTTCCCTTAAGAACAACTGAGAAAGTAATACTTAAGCCACAACACGAATAAATGCATACACACACACAAAAGCTTGAAATTCCAGAAAACCAGGGTGGAAATGCTCAAAGAATGAGGACTGTATTGTAAAACATTACAGTTTTATTCCATCTCTGTGGTATTTCTTCGGCTATAAAATAATGTACTAGTTCATTAAAATTCTGACAGGAAAAGTAAGCACATTGATAAGAAGGCTAAAATTTTACAATATTTGCATGTAGGATGGTATCAGTCTCAAAGTAATATACCTAATTTGTTTATACCTTTTACAGTAAGTACTGTAAATAGATATACATAGGACTGCATGTCACAGTACATTGTATGCTCTATTCCTGGAGCTATGTGTCTTGTGGATGCATCAGTTAAGAGTTAAATATATATATATTTTTCCCACTGTCCTTCCTATCTCAGGGTATTACTGAGGTCTTTTTCTTTGTTTTTTTTTTTTTTTTATAAGAACAAAACCAACTTATGCACCATAGTTTTGCTTAAAATATCAATGTACAAATTCTTATAGCTATTTTTCAGCAAACCCACACCACTTAACTACATTTAACTGTTGAATTTGAAAGTGATGACTAGAGGTATTTCACAAAAGCTAACCCTTAGGTCAGCACTAAACTCTTCAAGGATGTTGCTTCCATCTCATTTCATCTCATCTCATCTTCAGCTCCACCCCTCCAGCAGTCCAACAGGGTGTGCAGCAAGCAGCCTGTCCTTTAAATTTGCCAAAGAAAAGTGATTATGCCAACAAGTATGTATGTATGGCTAGGCTTCGTGAACAAAGATCCAGGGAGGGCACACCCACACTCCTCATCAGCGCTTTTTCCAAGCATGCTGATAAAAAGAGGATAGTGGATAGCCCCCTCGAGCCTGCGCTATGGATTTTTTTTTAGGTGAGACACAGCATGCGCAGAGCTGGACCCACCCTTTAGGCCTAAGGTTCATCTGCCAGGGCCTAGCAAGCTTGGACACTGGCAGCAAAGTCCTTAGGACAGAGGTTTTATTAGAGTGTCCTTCTCTTAGATGGAAGGCCTGACAAGGCTAAACGAGAATCAGAGTTGTCCTTCTCCTAGGATGACTGCCAGAAGGCTAATGAGCTCATCCTACCCATACAAGGATTATAGGAACATGGGTATCACTCCCCACACTTTCCCGTGGGCAATGAGTTTAATGCTCCCTCTTCTGTTGGGACAGTTATCGCACCAGGGGCCACGGAAGACCCCAAGTGATTTTCGGACTATGCCTGATGCCAACAAGTACAGTTATTTGAAAGCATGCAGCTGTTTAGAGGCTCTTCCTTTCCCCCAGCTGGTTACTATTGCACTTATGACTTCTCTTTTATCACAGAGAAATTGGTACATTATCACAGTGCATTTCTCAGATTGTTTTAATGGGAATTACAGAACATCAGTTTTGCAGGATATCTATTTTTTTCAGCCAGACATTTCTATAGAATCATATAATTGTTTAGGTTGGAAAAGACCCTTAAGAACATCAAGTCTGATTGTAAATCTAACACTACCATGTTCACTGCTAAACCATGTCCCCAAGTGCCATGTCTATATGTCTTTGAAATGAATACCTTCAGGGATAGTGAGTAGATCACTTCCCTGGGTGGCCTATTCCAATGCTTGACAGCCATTAAAGTGGAAAAAATTTTTCTAATATCCAGTCTAAACCTCCTCAGTACAATTTTAGGGCTTTCCTTTTATCCTCTCACTTGTTACTTGGGAGAAGAGACCAACACTTATCTCACTACAACCTTCATACGGGTAGTTGTGGAGAGATATAAGGTCTCTCCTGAGCTGCTTTATCTCCAGACTAAACAACCCCAGTTCCCTCAGCCACTCCTCATAATACTTGTGCTCCAGATGCTCCACCAGCTTCACTGATCTTCTCTGGATATGCTCTAGCAACTCTATGCCATTCTTGTAGTGAAGGGTCCAAAACTGAACACAGTATTCGACATGTGGTTTTGCAAGTGCTAAGTACAGGGGGATGATGACTTCCTTAGTCCTGCTGGCCACAGTATTTCTGATACAAAGCAGAATTCTATTGGGCACACTGGTATCTCATATTCAGACAGCTGTCAACCAGCAATCCCAGGTCCTTTTCTGTCAGACAGTTTTCCAGCTGCTCTTCCCCAAGCCTATAGTGTTGCATGGGGTTGTTGTGATCCAGGTTCAGGATCTGGCAACTGGCCTTGCTGAGCCTCATGTAGTTTGCCTCAAACCATCAATCCAGCCTTTAGAGCCTTCCTAGCCTCAAGCAGATCAACACTCTCATCCCACTTGGTATTGTCTGCAAACTTACTGAGGGCGCATTTGATCCCCTCATCCAGATCATTTGTAAAGATTATTAAAGAGAATCCGTCCCAATAGTGAGCTCTGGGGAACATCACTCATGACTGGTGGTCAGCTAGATTTAGCTCCACCACTACTCTCTGGGCTCAGCCATCCAGCCAGATTTTTACCTAGCAAAGAGCACACCTCTCCAAGCCATGATCAGTCAGTCAGTCAGTTTGTTTAGGAGAAAGCTGAGATCAGGTTAGTCAAATAGGACCTGCCTTTCATGAACCCATGCTGGGTGAGCCTGATATCCTGATTGTCCTGCATATGCCATGTGATTGCACTCAAGATGATCTGCTTCATAACCTTTCCTGGTACCAAAGCCAGTCTGACAGTTCTGTAATTCCCTAAATCCTCCTTTAGGCCCTTCCTGTGGGTCAGTGTCAGATTTGATAACCTCCAGTCAACTAGGACCTCCCTGGTTAGCCAGAACTGGTGGTAAATGATGGAAAGTAGCATGGTGAACACTTTTGCCAGCTTCCTCAGTAACCTTTAAGTGGGAGAGGTCAGTTAAACTACATGGTGAAAGTATTAATTTATAGGTTATCTAACCCTTGCACATGAATACCGAGAGTGGAAACTCACTTGAAAACTAGTTTGCCTTTAAGTATTAAACTGTCCAGTGAATGAGAGGATGGCATTAAGAACCAGTCCTAAAGTTTTGGTTATTATGTGGAAATGCCTTTATTTTTTTAAGTTGGATTTTTTTTTTTGTTTTCTTTGTTTTTTCTGTTTTTCATTTTACACACTTTGAAAAGCTTCCAGGTTTTTTAATGAAAATAATCTGGCTGCTACAGCATCTAAATCCAATATTTTGGATGTACACATTTGAACTTGTACTAAAGTAATTTGAAAGTGGTCTCTGCAGGTAATATATTTGTACTGTATGAATAATGAGTCATGTGTCCACCCCTCTGATATGAGTTCTTATTTTTTCTATCTTAAGTTGTAGACTTGAGATTGTAATAGCTAGATGGCTGAAAGTAATATGGAATTGCTAATGCAAAACAAACAGATAATTTATTGGTATGTTGACTAATTTCATGTTGTCAAAACTGTCAAATCCCATTCAAAGTGATTGTCACCACCATTTTACTTTGGCACCCTATCCCATACAGCCACTGTTCATGTAAATTATGTCAGATAGGTATAGGTTTGCCTCATTTTGTGTTCTCATAAAGTTTGTCACTTGTCTCTTTTCCCTTTAATTTTGAAAGCTAACTTGTATCCTCAAATTCTTGAATAATTTTGGGAGCTATTTGCAATCTTGTTATTGTTTTTACAATATATTGATCAAAATGGTAAAGTATCTCCAGTACAGTCCCATTCATGCCAGAAGACACCAACCATATTTGCATTTTCTGCAAAGATTTCCTTCCCTTTGGTAATTTCTTAGTCATGCTCACTGATAAAAATTCTCTGTTCAATGGCATCCTGGGCTGCATCAAAAGAAGCGTGGTCAGCAGATCCAGAGAGGTGATTCTGCCACTTTGCTCTGGTGAGACCTCATCTGGAATACTGTGTCCAGTTCTGGAGCCCTCAATACAGAAAGGACATGGATCTGATGGAGCAGGTCCAGAGGAGGCCGCAAAAATGATCAGGGGGCTGGAACACCTCTCCTATGAGGACAGGCTGAGGGAGCTGGGATTGTTCAGCCTGGAGAAGAGAAGGCTTCGGATGGACCTACTAGTGACTTTCTAGTACGTAAAGGGAACTTCCAAGAAGGCTGGAGAGGGCCTGTTTGCAAAGGCCTGCAGTGAAAGGACAAGGGGCAATGGTTTTAAATTGGAGAGGAGTAGATTTAAATTGGACATTAGGAAGAAGTTCCTCACCACAAGGGTGGTGGAACACTGGACCAGGTTGCCCAGGGAGGTGGTTGGGGCCCCATCCCTGGAAGCATTCAAGGTGAGGCTTGCCAGGGCTCTGGGCAACCTGATCTAGTTGGGGATGCCCCTGCCCACTAGATGAGCTCCAGAGGTCCCTTCCAACCCAAACCAAGGGACTAAAATTGTATATGCTAGTAGGTAATAAACTCAGATTTTACAAAAAAAACCCTGTACACATGCCTATTGGTTGCACTGTGAATAACCTCTTTAGAAACTGCTTCTTCTAATTTTTACATGCTTTGTAGTGCTCTGTCATACTGGAGGGAGAGATGCTAGACTTCCAGCTTACCTCTTTTGATTTATTTTTCTTCTCTCATGTAAAGTATCAACAATCACATCTTAACACTAGTTACTCCTTTGCAGATCACCAGCTATTCACATAAAAGGTGGGCCTTTCTCTCTAGAAAAGCTTCTTTAGCCCCAGAACATTAATTCAGAGAGTTTTCTCACATGCTTTGAGACTACAACATCTCCTTTGTGCATGGAAAGCTGATTAATATTGCTTGTGATATTTCTATGTAATGAAGTCTCAGTACCTTAGATAAGAGGCAACTGCATTGTACTACGTGAAGAGAGCTTCTGCATTAAAGAGCTCACAACCTTGTGGGTATGACATTGAACAGTGAGAATTATTATTATATGGAGGATGGAGGAGCTGAGAAAAAAGGTGATTAAGTGACTCATAGAAAGAAATCTGTAATAAACTTTTTAATTGGAAAAAATCCTTCCTAAATATGGTAATCTTAAGGGGCAGAATGTGCTTCAAACTGTTTTCCGTTAGAAAAAGTAACCCTTTTAACCATTTTGAGTAACAGTCGCCCTTGTAGTTACCTTGTGTTGCTCTTGTAGATTCATAGAGGTGATTCGTTTTTTGTAAGGTGCATAGGGTATTTTGCGTTAATTTACTAACATGGAGAGTTTGATAGGCATGTTTTTGTGCTCTAATAGTTTTCCACTCATCTTCAGGTTCAATGAATTACATATTTGTTTATTTTGGTGGTTTAAGAAATCCTTCTATTTCTTTTTCATGTCTGAAATGGTTCATATTAAAGCTTTCATAATACCCTTCAGTTTCTGTGTTAAATTGATGTTTAAATTGGAATGAAAGTAGGAACCTTGGCAGTTTAGATAATTCACTTCATCTGGTGGCCAGCTATGTTAACAATCATATCATATGCCAGCACTTACACTAGATGAAAGGAGTCCCTGGGGCACTAGAACTGCATTTTAGAAGCAGAGTGAAAATACAGTTATGGTCTTTGTTTCATTGTTTTATTCTGTAAAATGGTAAATTATTTTAACTGGAATTTTAAAGTGTTAAAAGAATAATTTAAAGGTTATGTTGAGGGCTATTTTGGGTGGATTCGCCTTGGAAGCTGAATGACAAATGATCAGTATTCTGCACAGGAAGTGTTCAGCACAATGCCAGCAAATTATGTCTTTTTATTCCAATGTATTGAGAACTTGAAGGACATAGTATATTGTTAGTATATGAATAACTTCAAAGCTGTGCACTGCAAGATGTATTTAAGTCTTCTGAAATAAAATACATGGCCTCCCCTTCATGTATTTAAGTGTCTCCCCTTGTAATATAGTGCATGCTTGAACCCAACAGCTTCTTCTTGTCTAGCATGGGCAAACTGAATTTCAGGGTTCAATTGCTGGTGCATGACTGCACATTCCATCACTTAGCAAAAAGATTTGCATTAGCAAATTGCCTTCCTGGTTGAAAAGTAAAGTGTATTTGATTAAAAATCAGATCCTTGCAGGAACAAACGATTCTTTCTTTTTTCTTTTTTTTTTTTNNNNTTTTTTTTTTTTTTTTTTTTTTTTTTTTTTTTTTTAAAGAACAATTCTCACAGAATAGGTTTATGTCATCTGTATTTCCCTGATAATACCAGTGCCTATAACTACTCTGCATGAAAAGCATAAACAGTTCTTTACTTCTGAGCTTATTCTGATTTTGCCTTTATTATGGTCTCCTTAAAATTAAGACAAATTAAAAAAAAACAACCCAGTAAATCCAACAGATTAAGCGAGCATCTTTCTTAACAGATAAGCTTTCTTCTCCCCTAACAAAGACAATCAAGCATGAGCTGTTTCCCACTAAATATACTGTACTTGTTTCATGCCAGGCAAAGAAGAGGGTGAAAGAAGTATTTATTCCAGAGAACCCATCAATTTTCTGTAAACAGATGGCCTAGCTTTAAAATGAAATTTTAAAAATCACTGTTGTCTTTCTAAGTATTTCTCCATCATTTAATTGATAAAAAGATTAAGGAAAAAAAGTTCTATTTTTGAAAAAGACACCTGGGAAAAGCAGTTCTCTGAAACGAATCCAAACCTTTAAAGGGTGAATCAGCCAATAGTGTGATGACGGCATATTTGGGATCATTGCTGGTCTTGCTGCAGTTAAACATGTGCTGAAGATTTAAAGACATCTCAGGTGGCCTAAAACTCCTGCCACCCAGTCTGATTTTGGCTTTACTGTACTGTAAATAAATGTCAGAAGCCACACACTGTTATGAAGCAGTGCTGTGGTAACTTAGAACTGGCAATAAGTCAGTGGAAATGGTGTGTTAAAATGGACTAAAATAAGATCAGTAGAGTTTTGCTTTTAAAGGAATGACTTTGCATCGTAGTAGCTCAGCTCTGCCCTATACATCATTTGATTTTGAAAGAGATTATTAAACATTATGCTAACTGACTGTCAAATGTATATGAATGCAATAAAATGAGAAACCACAAGATAAAGTACTCTTTAGAGGCAGAAAAATTACATAATATTATTTGCATTGATTTTCAGATCATTGGATCTGTGGCAAAGTGCCTCTATGAGAAACACACAGGTATTTTCAACAGGCTTTTGAAAAATTTTAGAGGTGTTTTTGGCTTTAAAAGGGCCATAAGCTGTTAAACAGTAACTTTTCCTAACAAATACCAGTCCCAGAAACACCTGTGCTAAAGAGCTTTGTGATGATCTGCTATGAAAATTGACAGAACACTCCAACATTTGCTGAATAAAACAGGAATGAAAATCTTTTGAATGATTCCTAAAGACATTCTCTCTGAGGCACTGTGTAACTCTTCTATCCTTATATTATTTGCTGAATATAACTGAAATAAGCAAAACACTGCAGCTGAGTAAAATGAATGAAGTGGGATGAAAACGGAGCTGAGGACCTTGCTTGTCTGCAGAGAAATTACAAATAAATGTGTAGATTCATTATGCAAAATTTTAGTATATATTAGAGATAACTGATGGAAGATTTAAGGATTAGAAAAGATACTGGGGATTGCCATGAGGACCTGTGCTTTGTTGACGGAACAATGCTTTGCACTAAAATCACAGAATAAGAAATAGATTAAAATATTGTTCCTGGAGTTTGGAGGCTACTTTGTTTATGGTTTGTCTAAAACCGAAAGTGCCAAGTTGGCAGGAGGGAGTAGGAGGAGCAGATAAAAAAGATATAGGTGAGTTTGTACTCTCTGAGTGTGGGTGACCAGACTGTGGTCTCCCCCTCCCTCAGTCTTCATTTGTTTACTCAGAGGAGAAACAAATAAGATTTGTTCTTAAATTCTGCTGAGAATGTGTAAAACCTGAAGGAAATTGCAATTGTGTTAAGCTTGTTGGAGCATGGTACGAAACAACCACTTCAAAGGTTCTGAATTTGTTGCAGCTACTCGTAAGATGTTTGAACTACCCTTTCGGTTGGTTCTTGTTATGTGACCCAGCAGGAGACTGAAAAGGACAAGTCTATAACTTACTGGCATGTTCAGAGGGCTACAAACTTGTGAATTCTGTTTCCCACCAACATGAAGAATAGGATGCAAGAGAAGAGTAGCAGTACAATATATCATGATGATATCAAACCTCAGTACTCTAGATGGCTTGTTTGATCACCTTCTAAAGGATCTATAGTTTTAACATTATTGTGACCCTTTCTCTAGGTCAGTGGAAGAGGACTTCTGTCCTCACTCCTGCCCTCCTAATCCTTCACTATTATCTAAAGACAAGGTATTTTTTCAGGACTGATAGCAATGAGAGAAAAACCCTAAAAGGAGAAAAGTAGTGAGAAGCTGGGAAGAAAATAAATCAGAAAAAAGTTCAAAGTGAAAACTAGAACTGCACAAAAGTTGCTTCCTTGCCATTGTGTTGCAAAGACCTTTTCCAAGCACACAGGCCTGGACCAAATAAAAAACATGGGCTTGTTTGTAGTGTTAGTTTGTATTAAAAAAAAAAAAAAGAGGAAAAATTCTATATTAATATGAGCAACCCCTACAATGGGTCGTGAAGAAAAGCAACA
Organism: Bucco capensis; assembly: GCA_013396975.1. Lineage (NCBI taxonomy): Eukaryota > Metazoa > Chordata > Aves > Piciformes > Bucconidae > Bucco > Bucco capensis. The sequence continues at coordinate 19,833 of VWZO01005321.1, read as the reverse complement.
CCGAAGCACTATCTCACTTCTTAACTCCTGTAGTTTACTTTTGTCTCACAACTATTGTAATCCTAGTTCTCAGCCTTCCTCAGAAAGCCTAAGTATTTCTCTATATAATCTTCAGTTGCTGTAGATGGCACCTGGAGAGCAGGGGATTTTAACCCAAATAGGGAATGCTTCTTTATAGCCAACAAGTTGATGTGTCAGACAAGGAAGAAGATAAAATCTGTGGGAAGAAGGTTCAGCCCAGTATCGTGAGATGATGATAATTATTCTGAAGACACTTGGTTTTACTTTATGTACTGATGAGCAAAAAATAGTAACCAGGGAATCTTAGATTTATTGTGCCTCTGATACAAAAGTGCCGAACTTTGCTTGTGCCAAAGCATAACCAGTGGTGACCACATCAAGCAAAACAAAGGCCACAATGAGAGTTTTGTGGTAGACTTAAGTTCAGTGTTATTTGTATAGCAGTTCATTAAACAGTGTTAAGTATACTCTTCTACTTCCTATGATACTTGCCTATCTGCTTGCATAAATGTGATGGGGTACATGAAACAGGAAGTTCTTTGTGTCCACCTTACCTCCTCCTCCTTCCCCCAAACTTGTTTGTTTTGTTTTCCAAACTTGTTTGTTTTGTTTTCCAAACTGCTCTGCTGCTGCTGCCGCCTCCCCCAGGTTGTTGATGCTGGTAGCCACGGTAACAAATGGGTGTGGGGTGTGAGGCAGGCTGGAGCAGCGGCTGAGCCGCGGCGGGAGCCCTGCCGGGGCTTCCCAACGTGGTACCAGGCAGCCGCAGCATGCGCCCGTGGCGTGCAAGGCTGCATGCAAGGCTGCATCCGGGCAGATCAGCAGGCACGAGCAAGGAAGTGACTTTCATCTGCAAATCAGCTGAGCAAAAAGACCGTCTGCCGTGCGGGATGCTGGGATACCTTCTTANTCATTCTACATTTATTCCTTTATCCTGAGAGGGGGAGGTCCTTATCTGGGTCTTTCCTAAAAATTGTCTGGTCAAACCAAGACAATAAACATTGCACAGTGAAAATATTAGATATGTGACAGAAATGTGAATTTTAACTTGCAGACTCTAATAGCAAAGTACAGCTTGATTATAGTATTAACATGAATTTCATTGTTGCAGCTGTACCTACAGTCCATATGTTACTTGTGCTGCTGCTGTGTAAACTACCTGTTGTCTAGTGGTATACAAAGTCAATCAGTAATGAGACACAAGCAAGTAAAGTGTTTTTTGTGAAATTCAGTGTAGGTCTGATGTATTAAGATTGTAGCCTTTGTTGGTGCGTATACTTTGCAATTCTCACATGAGTTATCTAACTTTTTAAAAAATGCATCAATGTACAAGAAGAAAGAAAGGGGAAAAAAAAAAAACAAAAAGAAGGAAAAAAGGAACAAAGTGCTGTATGTATTTTGAGAGTAGTTAGACCAGGATCATGATATATCTTTTTTTGAATCTGGACCATTTAGTTAATATTTATTTACCATATGCACCATTATGAAGCTTCTGTAGCTCCAGAAATGTAGGAGAAACAAGAAACACTTTGATTCTTTGAGGGAAAGTGGAAATAACTATCCACAGGTATTTCAGTGCTAACTACAGCCAAAGTAGTAATGATCTTCCCCCCCACACACACTAGTTTCCTTTAATAGAGTTTGCTATTTAGAGCTAATAGTGGGTTTTGGTTTTTTGTTTGTTTGTTTGTTTGTTTGTTTTTGCTTGGAGTTAATGCTGGTTCCCATCCTCATAAGATTATTGATGTGTGTGTTAACAACCAGAAAATGTTAATCAATTGCATAAAGTGAGTTGAAGGCTTATTGGTTGCTTTTCTGATAGTAAAATGACCAGGTTTTGACCAGAGGGTAGTATGGCAGGTAATATGGCAGGTAAATTTGACATATATTCTACTTTCAATTCTGCTTACAGAACTCTGAGGGAAGTGGCTCTGTTCCTAACTCTTGGAAGAGATCAGAAACAGTGTTGCTAGAACGACAGTAAGAGACCTGTGATGAAGTAGCTGAGCAATGGATTTTATTACATGCTGTCCTGGTTGGGGACAATTATGGGAAAAACTCAAATAAGAAGCCTCCCCCCTCCCACAGAAAGAGAAGGAAATAGAACAAACCACACACACACCCAAGGGAAAAAGTGATAAAGAATAACTTTAACAAAGAAAAACAGTGACTACAGAATTGGTAAACCTCCCAGCCCCCTCGCAAGCTGCACCAGAAAATGGCAGCCCACACCCCCTCCACACCTGCAAGAAACCTGCAAAATACAGTCCAGAGCACTGAAGTTGAGATGTGATGGGCTGGGGTAAACTGGGATGGTTGATGGAAGAAACCAGGGTGGTGGATGGAGTTGGACGGTGTTGGAAGAAGATAGAAAAACCCTGCCGCATGGTCTTCACTTCTTGCAGCCAAGATGGACCCTCCTTCTCCTCATGGACTCCACGAACAAAGAGAAGATTCCACAAGATGCTGCGAGATTTAAAGAGTTTGTTGTGTCACGCGCATGACATACCTCCTGGCGCATCGCTTTCCCTGCACATCTCCACACTGGGGCTGCGCAGGGCTGTGTCAGAGCCACTCATCGCTGCTCCCCACTTCTGTGCCGCTCCTGGCAGCTCCGTGCTACTGGGATGGAGTTACAGCTGCTGCAGCTGGTGCCAGAAGATTGCTTCTGCAGCTGGGGTGTGCCGCCAGGACGCAATGCTCTGTCCCCAAACAGCCGATGTCGTGTGGTGCTTTCCCTGCTGCTCTGTGCCGGGACACGGGTGCAGGCTGCTGCGGTGAGCGGGTGGCTTCCACTGCTGCCGCACAAGTGTCCACCATAAGCGGTGCCTAAGCTGCAAAGCACCGATCTCACAAGCGCCCAGTGCCCACACCTCCACAGCTCAAAAATAAAGATAACAATTTGGGGGGTGAGAAGGAGGAGGATGAAAGATGGGATGCAAACTGCCTGTTTTTACGTACCCACAACACATGTATTACTCTATGAAAAGTACACTAGTAAAAGAGAGCCCTACCCTGTGAGGTGAGGTATATATTTCACTACTGGTAACGTGCAAAATCTAGGAGCTCAAATATTACAATGTGGAAATGAACGAGTTTTGGTGATTTTCAGACAGTGGTGATACTGTATCTACTAAAGTCTGGACTTCCTGCTGTGAGCTTCCTTAAAGCTTACTGTTTTTTCATTCAGTATGACTCATAAATCAGTGAGGTTTAAATAGTGCTGCCCTCTCCAAAACCTCCTTATCTGCCTTGAGAAAATTCTGTAGTGGTTTAAACATCACTTTAGGACATTGTAAGTAATGCCTGCTCTAGAAGCACTTGGAAGAGCCATTAAAGTTAAGGGTCTATCAGCATTTCATTATAAAACTTGATTTCAAGGGGTTTATAACTCAGGCATTTAAAAATGCATTCAACTGAAACCTAGTATGTGACTCATTGTGGTCTTTTAGTGTTGTACAAATTATTTCAGGTAGTCTTTTTATTTGTGGGAGAAGGAGAGGGGAAAGATTGTAGGTATCAATATTTTTTCTTACAGAAGAAATTTTTTGTTACAGGCAATAAGCCTTGACTGTAGCTATTTTATTTCCATACAAAGTGTCTTTCTGATTATGTACTTTGAAAGATCTTACTGTCTCGTATGAACTAATAGCTTATAGTTATAAAACTCTATATGCACATCCTTAATGAGCATGCAACTTTGCTATTTTTATGGAAAGAGCATTTTAAAAAAGCTTTTATATTGCTTGTAGTTTTAACAAATGGCATTAGGTACTTATAATGGATGGCAACACTGAACTGGTTTACAATGATTTTATTTATCACCATAATAATTTAAAAAAATCTATAAGGTGATGTATTTATCAGCTGCTAAGTACATCAGTGCTGCACTTTGCTGAGCTATCCCAGGTTAATCCTTGATAGGAGAATGAAGGGTGAAATTTGAAACGTACTCACAGGTTGACTTTTGTAAAGACACCAGATCTTAAACATTTTTGCAAAGAAATTAACCAACATAATTAAATGATACAAACAAAATCAAAATTAATTTTTCTAACTGCTCTTTTATAGAATTGTAAAGCGCCAGGATATATACATTGGAGAGGTATACAAAAAAGGAACAGAGAAAGAACCAACTTTGTTCTCAGGTGCTGATAAGCATTTCAAATTTCACAGCTAAAAGAACACTTGCAATTCAACTCACTGATGGTGAATGTAGGTGCAAGATGGTAAACATAATGCACTCACAGCAGAAAGCACTGCTATTTAAGTAGACTGTTGCACTGTATGCTGCTTTCAGTGTCAAAAATATCTTGAGCTAGGGCAGTACTACAAAAAGTCATGGTGTGAGGATACATTAGCTTAAGTGCTAAGAAATTACTGTATTTTTTAATAAAGTATTCATTTGTACCATTGCTTTGTATCTTTATGTTCTTTAATATCATATGTTGACACTTAAATGACCCTGATTATACAGGAATGGGAAGCTATCTTTTATTGTTTGGTGAAAGTTGATTTAGAAGTTATTGGGTGTTTTCTTGCTTGCTTGTTCCTTCAACTTGGAATCTGGACACTTGCAATTCAAAGTAGATGTTTGCTCTTTGTTTATGAAGATGGGTTGCATAAAGGTTACTACATTCCCTTAATGGAGAACAAAGGAATGTGAAAATGTGAAGGGTAAATGATGACTCAAGGTGATCTGAATTTATGTTTGAATTCAGCCAGCTGGCTGTGAGCTGTAATTCAGTAAAAATCTGTTTTTGCTTTAAGTTCCCTTGAACATATCTGTATCTTACAAAATCATGGGTTAGGGAGAGACTTTAAAATACATCATGTCTGATATGACTAATTGTAGGAAGTTTTGTTGAACAGGAACTTAGGTAGTCTGCAGAACAATCTGGATGGAGGAAGACGTTTCATTTTCTTGCATCAGAAGATAAAGTTCCAGCACAAATTTACACAGGTCTCTGGGTGGATGCATGTATACACATTTATGCATTTCTAGGTAGAATAGAGCCAAATTATGCATAATGGAAATACGTCTTGTTTGTTTAATAAAAGCTTTTGTGTATCTTAACTCGTCTTCTTGCTAAGCAGTTTTCACAGACACCTTTCACCATTTAGCCAGATGTAACTTTGCAGTCATAGCATTTTTCATGGAGTAGACAGGTGGAAAACAGAAGCCTCTCCTCACTAGTTAGAGATTGCTTGTTTTTTCCTGTATTGTTCTTATATGATTGGCAGTCCAATTGATGTCAACTCTCGTTTTCTCATCTAACTGTTATATCTAACTGTTACACTGTTGTATTATACATTCATTACAGAATTTAGTAGTCTGTGGAATAAAGACTCCAGTACCCCAGAGATCTGTCAGTTAGACAAGCATTCATTGTTTGTGTTTCACATGGTCTGCTGCATTTCTGCACTGCACAGTCCAGCTGAGCTTGAACACGAAATACATTGTAGCTTCTCGGTTAGGAAGAAGCACTAAATGACCTCCAGAAAGCTCTGTAGTCCTTTAACACTGTGAACACATTATTTGCCCATGAAGGGTACAGAGAAAATGAGTCACTGGGGTTCAGATCAAAGTAAAAGATGCTGACAACATAATAGTTGTTCTTTATTGATATAGCCTACTGCAGGACTTTCACATACCTCAGAAACAGAGCTGTATACATCAGTTGCCAAGTTAGTGAAATAGAAGTTTTATTTATTTTTTAAAAAACCTATTATTGTAATTCATATTTTAAGCCAGACCATGACAGCAAATGTATGAGTGACCTTAGACAACTGACATAACCAACATCTAAGTGATGTTAGGTTGATTTCCATTATTAGAATGGAGCTAATACTGTTGTTGGGAACAAGACTGGCAACAAATCAGAGAGAGGGAGTTTAGGGATTCACAGGTTTATAACCAATGCATTTGTAGTTTTGGAATACTTTTTCTGATCTGGGGTGACTATTAATTAGTCAACTTTGATTAATTTTCTGACTAGTGTATGTAGGGAAATTGTCTATACAAAAGTAGTTGAAACATTCAACAGGCAGCTAGTGATTTATCCTAGCAAAGATTTAACTGGTTGCTTCTAACAAGCTTTCTTAAAGCTGGGATTACAAGCTTAGTAGAAACATGAATGCATAGCTAAATATATATCAACAGTACAGTGCTTATAACTGTGATACTGCTGCTAGCAGCATGGTCCCAGACATAAAGTGTTACACATTCCCTGTGGTACAGTGATTGCCCTCATGTATGTTTGCTTTGTAGCTCTTCCACTTTTAAGGGGAGGAGGGTAAAGAAGAAAAAACAACTAATCCAGCAATTTGTTGTTTGTTATCTGAAAGCTATTGTTCTTCTGGTTTTACCCAGTAAGATTTTCTTCCCAGTATTCAGAAAAGGCGATTTATAACACATCTGATAATGATCTTCATCTACTGATTTTCTATTTAGTCACCAGCCACTGAAATATATTTGGCCTGGAGGTGAGTCTATGCTCATCTGCCAGACTGGAATAATTGCTGCCACTGTAGCTCCCTCAGTGCAAGATAATAGTGCAATCTAGCTGTGTATTTTTCCTGAAAAAGGTAAAGGGGAGTGAAAAGCTAACTCACTTCTGTGAATTGGTAGCCTGGAATGCTGTGGTTTCTGATCAGCAAATGTGTAGAGTTTGTACTGGCTTTGGCTAAGATGGAGTTAATGATTTTACAGCTCTATGCTCTGAGTTAGAGATAAGTTTCGTGTTTTGTCTGGAGCTGGAGCTCAGCAAAGCTGTGCCAAGGTGCTAGCACAACACCAAGGAGATGGGAGGGGAACAACCAGGGCAGCTGTCCCAGACTGACCAATGAGCTATTCTATACCATATGATGTCAGCTCAGTAATATAAAGAAGGAGAAAAAAGGGTGTGGGTTGGGAATTAGGCTCTGTCTGTCCCCCGAGCAGAGCTCTTCCTCCTGGAGCAAGGCCAGTTCATCGCCTGATATGCGGAAGTAGAAAATAAGCTCAAGTTTTGGTTTTGCTTACTACGCACACGTTATCTTTGCTTATCTTTGACCACTCGTTATTAAAACTCACGGGCTACCTTTGTCTCATTCTCTCCCCCCTTGTCATGCTGTGGGAAGGTGTTTGGGGTCAGCAGGAAGCATGATAGAGGAACTTGTTGGGTACCTGGTGCTCAGCCAGGGTAAACCCACCACAGTTTCTTTTGACATCCACCGTGGGGCAAAAAACTTGGCAGTTTTATATCACGCAAGCTTCAGCTGCAAGTGGCTAAGCATAAACTCCTGCGCAGGTCACGGAGATTCATTTTGTTCTAATCTTTGTTCTACCTAGTTTGGGAACATGTTAATGATAACATTCTGCTTCGTACTAACATTATTTATGGCTGTACTTTGCTGGGAAAGCTATTCTGTTGAAAGGACAAAGGAATTCAGGAACAGGTTTTTTCAAATTATCATTGCATGTTTCACTATGACATTGGCTGTTATGCTGTGGAGTGGGAGCCATCTCGTGGAGGAGATGAGGGAATACATTTCACACTCCCTGCCAGTGATTAATATGGAGGATGTAAGTGGTTTTTTTGAGCAAGCTCCTGAAGTCGTTACTCATCCGTGTATAAAATGTTCAATCTTGTTAATCAATACTATTGGCCTACTGAGATTTGTGTGTAGCCCAATCCTAACCTGGTTTAAGAGTAAACAACTTCTGGGTGAATCAACACCGAAAGGTGCCCTGAAGGGGTCTGTCCCTGGATGGCAAGGTGTGTGGAAGGATTTGGGCAGGTTCCTGGGGCGGTTATCACCTCCCATAGACTGGGATTTTATCCCTGAACAAAAAAGTGATCCTGTTAAGTTAACTCCTGACTTAATAGAAGGGAGCCTTGTCTATCCCAAGAAAAAACAGCGGTTTCTAGCATTATGCTGGGGCCTGGCCTGTGCCTATTGAGCTGCGGTTCAAGCCTCTCAGAAGACTATGGCTGAAATAGGAACTCAAACAACAACCACAGTAATAGCCCCAGTAGCAAAAAAGAAGCAGTGGATAAGGAGAACAACAGGCCCATATCCTCGATTAATGAGGGAAGAAGAGGAGGAAGAAGAAGGGTTAGATCAAAGACCTGGTCCCTCAACAAGAGAAGGGGAGGAAAGAGTGACAGAATTAAAGCAGGAGGCAGAAACAACCCAGTCCCTGACCTCAGCAGAACTGCGAGATATGAGGAAAGATTATAGTCGTCAGCCAGGTGAGCGAATCACTGCTTGGTTGCTCCGATGTTGGGATAACGGGGCTGACACTCAGGAGCTAGTGGGTAAGGAAGCCTAACAGCTGGGCTCCCTTGCTAGGAAACAGGGAATAGAGCGAGGAATTGGAAAGGAGACTCAGATTTGCCGTCTCTGGAGATACCTTCTTTCTAGTGTTAAAGCCGGGTACCCATTTGAAGAAGATCTTATGACTTCTAACTTCCCAGGAAATGGACCACTGCAGATGAGGGTATTCAGTATTTGAGAGAATTAGCAGTACTGGAGATCATCTACGGTAACTTAAATAATGATCAGCACCGTGAAGACCCAGAGGATGTTGAGTGCAAATGGGCCATGTGAAGAAAAGTGATTAGGGGTGCTCCACCATCATATTTGTCTGGATTGGTGCTGATGTACTACCCAGAAATGGAAACTCCAGCTGTATCCTCTTGGCTTCAGAACTTTGAAGAATTTTGAAGAAAATCTTAGTACCTCCCCATCCTTAAGGGCTAGTACTCTGAATATCAGGGGCACCCCAGGGAATCAGTCCTCTCCTACCTCAGTTAGAGAGAAGGGAGTTCCAGACACATGCCACATGGCACACTCTGTTTTTTCATGCGTGACCAGGGAGAGGACATGAGGAAATGGGATGGTGAATCCACCTCTAAGTTGGAGGCCCATGTAAGACAACTAAGAGGGAAGACACCTGCAAGAAGAGACCACCCAAGAAGACCATCAATGTTGTCACCGTAGAAACACAAAAGGGTGCTCAATGATCTTGCATATATGGGAAGACTGAGGTCAGTTCCACTGATCCTGAGGAGGGGACTTCTGGTCTGTCACAGTGAGGGTCAGACAGTGAATGTTCTGACAGGGATCAGGAATAGAGGGTAGATCAGGAGGAGGAAAAGGATGACTGGGTATATTGGACTGTGTTGATCTGATGGCCTGGCACATCGAACCTGCAAAGGCATAAAGCTCTAGTAGACACCAGTGCACAGTGTACATTAGCACCATTGAATTATAAAGGCATGGGACCCATTTGGATCTCCAGGTCAACTGGGGGATGGCAGGAGTTGTCAGTACTAGAAGATGAAGTGAACTTGACTGGAGATAAGTGGGAAGAGCATCCCATTGTGACAGGCCCCGAGGCTCCTTGTAGCCTTGGCATAGACTATCTCAGGAGAGGATATTTCAAGGACCTAAAAGGTTACCAATGGGCTTTTGGTGTAGCTACCTTGGCCGCGGAGAGAGTCAAGCAATTGTCAACTTTGTCTAGTCTCTCAGAGGATCCCTTTGTGGTGGGGTTGATGAAGGTTGAGGAGCAGCAGGTGCCAGTTGCTACAACAACAGTTCGCTGGCGTCAATATTGCACCAACAGAGATTCCGTGACCCCTATCCAGGAACTGATCCATCAACTGGAGAGCCAAGGAGTAATAAGTAGAACCCACTCATCCTTCAATAGCCGTATATGGTCAGTGAGAAAGTCCAATGGTGAATGGAGATTGACCATGGACTATCGTGGCCTGAATGAAGTCATGCCAATGCTGAGTACTGCTATGCCAGACATGCTGGAGCTTCAGTATGAACTGGAGTTGAAGGTAGCCAACTGGTATGCCACAATTGACATTGCCAATGCATTTTTCTCTTCACTTGGAGGGTTATCCAATATATCTGTAATCGATTGCCCCAGGGGTGGAAACACAGTTCCACTATTTGCCATGGACTCATCTACACTGCGCTGGAGAAAGGTGGAGGTCCAGAACACCTGCAGTATATTGGTAACATCATCGTGTGGGGTAACACAGCAGGAGAGTTTTTGAGAAAGGAAGGGAAACAGTTGAAATCCTCCTGAAGGCTAGGTTTGCCATCCAACAAAGTAAGGTCAAGGGGTCCACACAAGAAATCCAGTTTCTGGGAATAAAATGGCAAGATGGCCATTGGCAGATCCCAATGGAAGTGATCAACAAGATAACATTCTTATCTCCACCAAACAACAAAAAGGAGACACAGGCTTTCCTGGGTGCTGTGGGCTTCTAGAGGATGCATATCCCAGATTATAGTCTGATTGTAAGCCCTCTCTACCATGTGAGCCGGAAGAGGAATGACTTTGAATGGGGTTCTGAGCAGAAACAAGCCTTTGAACAAATTAAACAAGAGATTGCCCACGCGGTAGCCCTCGGGCCAGTCCAGGCAGGACTAGATATTAAAAATGTGCTCTACACTGCAGCTGGAAAGAATGGTCTTACCTGGAGTCTTTGGCAGAAAGCACCTGGGGAGACCTGAGGTAGACCTCTAGGGTTTTGGAGTCGGGGATATAGAGGATCTGAAGCCAATTATACTCCAACAGAAAAAGAGATCCTGGCAGCATACGAAGGAGTTCAGGCTACCTGAAATACAGGTTCAAGTATCTGTAGTTATCATTCTTTGTCATTGTACTATAGAAAGCAAGATGGCTAGAAATAATAATGATAAATTGTGTCATTGTCTTGGCAGTGACCTTTTCTCTGCAACACTGGAAGGGAAAAGACACAACACTAGTTACCAGTTAGGCTGACACAGGGTAAAAAAATACCTGTGCCAAACAATATACTCTAAGCTGTTCTGCTCTCCTTGGCAGCCTTCATTCACATTTTTAATTTCCTGTGCTGTAGTCAATGCTGGAAAACTCTTAGAGAAACAAGACAATAGTAGACCATTGCCTTAAGGGATGATGGCTATTTCAGTTAGCCAGGAAACTGTGAACGGCAGTGCTATCAGTGCTGATAATATCCCTTTGCTGTGGTTCTTCACTGAAGCCTCCCAAACGGTTTTGGCAGGACTGATATGCATAATCTGTCCAGAAGCTCATGGTGTGGCGATTTGCTTTTGAAAGCTGTACACATAAGCCAGTGCTTAGTCTTCATGTCTGCTTACTCCCTCCACATATGCCAAATTCCATTGCCAGAGAAGTCAGAGTCAGTGTGGCATTCATTGCAGTTCCTACTTGCTAGTCCCTCATACTTTTGCTGCCAGCTGTTTTTTTTCTGTTTCTTAAGTTTGTAGTGAGTGTTTATACTTAGAAATGGAGCAAGACAATTATCATCTAACTCAAATGACTGAACAGTCATTGCTAGCATCCAGAACTGATATACTTTTTCATAATTCTTTTGCTGAGACTGGCTGTAAAAAATGCCTTTAATACCCATTTCAGTGAAGTATATACTTCTCTGGAGAAGTTAGTGCTCTTTTGTCATAAGGAATCATCTGACTTCAGTTCAGACATTATTTGTCAGCTAACAGTATTATCCCGCTTTCAGGAACATTAAGAACAGTCATAGATGGAAGTCTGAGGATGCTATAGAAAGATGAGGGAATGGAATATATTTATATTTTCTGAGATCAGCATAAAACTGGAAATGCTGCAAGTCAGCACTTTAAACAAAGCGCCCTCTTTGGAAAGGTGATGTGTTCAGCAGCAGCTCAGCAAAGGTGCAAGTAAAAATGTACCACATGGCAGTAGTTGCTGAATACTGAATTCTGAATTTACTTCATTGTATGTATATGTATTCACCAGTCATTCTATCATTTTACATATAACAGAGGAAATTACTTATGTTTCCCTACGTAACACACAAGGAACCTTGAATAGTTACTACATCATTTGATTTTCTGAGTACAAACTACTTTATAAAAACAAATGTGCTTGTGGGAGACTCACACTTTACACAGTTCCTTTTAAAGAGTTTACTAGTTGCTTTCACAAAAACATCATTCTTTCTCTTTTTTTTTTTTAAGAAAACTGGTATTTATTAAAAAAAATGAAGACAAGGCAAGCACAGGAAAAAGATGTGGGAGGAGAACAATTATTTCTCACTGTTAAGAATACAACATGCCCATGTTTATGTGAAGTGGATAGGATTCTACTGATCTATCATGCATGCCTTGCTGGGAAGATAGTACAGATTCATAAATGTGAAATGTAGGCAAGATGTATGGACTGAAGTCACATCTGTCACTTCTGTACTTTACCTTCTTCTTCTATGAATGCTTCTTATTGTGGATTCAGAGAACATATACCTACTCTTTGCTCTTGCTAACCTGAAGTACTAAAAAAATAGCCCATAGAAGCCATGGCAATGGTCCATTGGCCATGCTGGAGAGGAAAGTGGAAAAAACTTGGTATATACTGTTCCAGATCCCTGAATTTCTTCCCATACATGTTGGTTTAGACACTTACATGGTACACCAGAGGTGTATGCAAGGCACTTCTTTGTATCACATACCTGTCCCTTTTCTGATCCTACCCTCAACCTGAGATGCACCTATGCCACTCACAGCTTGTGAGGAAGCAGAGAGGGAAACAAAGCCTCCCAATAACTTCTCTATTCCAGACCACTCAAGATGGTGTTTGCGCAATGGCAACAAGGAGAAACCCTCATGAACATGAGCCTGAGCCTATCTTTACAAACTTCTCAGGGACTGAGAGTCGCAAGGTTACAGCTGGCAAAGGGGCTAGTGGTGGTCTTGGTATTTTTAGGTTTACTGTTGGACTCTATGGTATTAAAGCTCTTTCCCAACCTAAATGATTCTGTGATTCCATGGTTCTATAAGCAGGACAGGCAGAGCTGCAGATAACTGCAAGGACTCACAGACATAACAAGTCTTTGGATGATGTCACCTCCTCATGCAAGCCCTGGAGAAGGAGTGTGACCTGCAGGAGTGTTGAGCCCTCTGCTGAAGGGAGTCTCACTAGGTCCTAATGGGCAAGGGCTCTGTTGGACTCCTCCAGGCAGAGAGCACAGGCAGTGTTGCCCTCAGCTAAAGAGGTAGCTAGCTGCCTATATCAGAGCAGGAGAAGCCCCGGCTCAGGGCCAGTCTGTCAACTGACTCTTGAGCCTAATATGATGAAAGTGGGAGCCTGCTGCGCAGAGTCAAGGGAAGGAGCCCAACAGCCTGTCATGGCCACCAAGCACAGGGGCAATCCTCAACCTCTGGGCACAGGGACTGCCTCCAATTGACACCTCAAAGACCTTCCTCCTGTGTGGCCCTCTACTGTGACACTGGGGTCCTGCCACACCCATGTCCCCATGCCACCACCCAGAAATGCAGCCTCATCATGCCTGGGCGGGGTAAAAGGGACATCCTCCCATATCCCATCACCAACCACTTGGACTATGCCACTGAGACAGAGCTGGCCAGAGGTCATCCCACAGCAGGGGAGAGGATGTCTTTGAGGGACCAGTAAGACTAATAGGATGGGCTGAGGGGGGAAGACTTGAGGCTGAAAGAGGCTGCTGGAAGTTCTCTGCTGCAATCCCAGCTCTTGGCAGGCTCATGCCCAAAGCTGTACCTGCTGGATGGAAATCCTGCTTCATCCTTCCTTGGGGGAACAGAGACAAGCTCCTGGGGAGATGAGAAGTACCACAAACACCTGGAGGTGCCCATGACTGTCAAGACTTTTCAGCTGTCTGTCAGTGGCAAAAGTTGGCTTAGTGGCCTGCCAAGGCCATGGGGATGTATGCTTGAGGAGTGCTGTAGAGCTCATTGTCCTCAGGCCCTGTGGAGCCAGTGGCAGTGGCCCTAAGAGATGGGCTCCAAAGATGTTGCCAGAGTTATCAAAGTGCTTTCCCCCAGAGCTTTGGAGCACCCACTGGTGTCCTGCTGGGCACACGAAAGATTCTTGCATCCATGGCCAATCCATCTGGGGGCTTTTGATGCTCTGAGAAGCCACAGAGAGGGATCCAGGTTGCATGAGGGAGAGGGTCAGGCAGTGGTGATGTCCGTGTTAAGAGTGACCACCCAATGGGACTGGGAGGTAGGTCTTGCTCACATGCTCAGGAAACAGCCAGTTGTCAGCTCTGGGGTCAGGAAGGAATTTTCTCCCCTCAGGACAGACTGGTACTGCTCTCCCAGGATTTTTCACCTTCCTCTGCAGCACTGAGCACAGTCTCTTGCCAGGGCTCCCTTGGGCCATTTTAGGTAAGTTCCTGCCTACTGTTCTTGCAGCACCAGAACTCTGCTTGTGCCCTCTGTCTGTAGTCTAAAGGGATTTATTTTTTTTATCCCAGGGAAGACAGGGACCGGTTCCCAAGGGTTTTTTCCCCTTTCTGAGCAGCACTGTTGCCAAGGCTTCCCTGGACCATTTTGGGTAAGTTGCTGCCTGCAGCTCACGCAGCAAATAGAATCTGCCCTTTCAGTATGAAAACATGATAGGTGCCCTGGGTCTGAGGTCAAGAAGGATTTTTTCCCTATGGAGATGTTGTCACTGGTCCCCAGGGGAGTTGTTGCCTCACTTGGCCACATTGAGCACAGCCCCTTCCCAGGGCTTCTCTGAGTCATTTTGCTTAAGTTCCTGTCTGCTGTTCTTGCAAGCACAAAGACATTGCTGGTGCCCTGCCTCACTCAGGAGCTGCCACTTTCCACTGTCCCTAGAGCAGCAGAATGCAATTTTCTCCTTGACCTGCTGTTTGTGTTATGTGCCTGTCTCAGCCTCAGAACCTTGTACTGCAGCCATGCTGTCAGCTATGGCTTGTATATTTACGCCCATGGGAGTGGCAGGGCACTGGCTTTGCTGGGAGCATTGGTTGGTTGTCCAAGTTTGGCAGGGAAAAGGTGTCTCAGCAGCTGGGGTACAAGGCATGTGCAGCTGCTCTCTCCCAGCCACTCACACTCAGCCTTGGGGATGCACTAAAAGCTACCTCCAGTACCTGGTGCTCCACATGCCTGGGTTTCTTCTCATGCAGGTCTGCTTAGGCACTTGGATGGTGCACTGTGAGTGGGGGCAAAGCCCTGATGCACATTGCTGCCCTCCCCTCTTTCCTCTCCATTCTCCCTGCTCTGCTGTGAGAGGGTCCTTGGCTGTGCCACTTGCAGCTTGCAGACAGTAGTGAGGGAAAGCAGAAGGAGGCCTCCCCATGACTTCTCCATCTTGGAGCACTCAAGATGATGTTTGTGCAATGGGAACAAAGGGGAGCCCTCAAAAATGTAAGCCTGACCCAATGCAATATTGTGGTCTGTTGCTTTAAGCAATGCACTGAACTGTAGCAGTCTCCATGTGCCAGAGGCACTGTCTGCTCCCTCCTGCAGAAGCTCAGGCCATGGCCACTCCTTAGGAAGCTGACTACAGAGGTGTGAGGCTGGACAAGGGATCTAGTGACAAACTCTGGGACAGCAAGATGAGGTTTGAGTGTCAGTGTGCTAGTGGAGGGCTTTCACTCTGCTCCATGTACAATTGAGAACACCTCAAATGTTTGTACATTAATGCCCACAGTCTGAGGAATAAACAAGAGGAAATGGGACTTTTGGCTCAGTCACAGAGCTACAACAAAGTTGGCCTAAGTGAGACTGGTGGAGAGTCCTGTAACGGGAGAGTTCTGATGGACAGTTACAGGCAGGGCAGGCAAGGTGGAGGTGTAACACTGTGTGTAAAGGAGAGGTTGGAGTGTATAGTGCACACAGTTGGGGGTCACCTAGTTGAAAGTCTCTGGGTAGGGATTAGGGGAAAAGCTAATACAGCAGATGTTGTTGTGTGAGTCTTCTATAGATCACCCAGCCAGTATGATGACACTGATGTATTAGCCCATAAGAAATTATACACCCACTCTAAATCAGTTGTTGTGGTCCTTATGGCTGACTTCAGCTTCCTAGATGTTAACTGGGACTGTCATACAGCAGATCTGAAGAGGTCTAGCAAATTTATAGAATCACAGGTTGTTTAGATTTTTAAGGTGACTTTAAAGAACATCTAGTCCAAACCCCTGGACATGGGCATGGGAATTTTTTACTAGATCAGGTTGCTCAGAGCCGNTGCTTCTCTTGATGCAGCCCAGGACAGGAAAGTTGGCTTTCTGGGCTGCAAGTGCACACTGGCGACTCATGTTGAGCTTCTCATCCACCAGCACCCCAAGTCCTTTTCCTCAGGGCTGCTCTCAAGCCAAATGTAAGCCCAGCCTATATTGGTGCTTGGAATTGCCCTGACTCAGATGCAGGACCTTGCGCTTGTTTTTGTTGAACTTCATGAGGTTGGGATGGGCCCACCTCTCCAGCCTGTCCAGGTCCCTCTGGATGGCATCCCTTCCCTCCAGCATATCAGCCATACCACACAGCTTGGCATCATTGGCAAACTTGCTGAGGGTGCACTCAATGCCACTGGCCATGTCACCAGCAAAGATGTTAAACAAGACCAGTCCCATGACTGATCCTTGAGGGAATCCACTGTCTTCACTGTCAAGGGCTCCAACCACACTCCTGAGGTCACAGAAGATAATGGCAGGAGCTGGAAGAAAGAACTGCCCATTGTAAGTGAAGATCAGGTTTGTGATCACCTGAAGAACCTGAAAGTATACAAGTCCGTGAGACTTGATGGGATACACCCATAGATTGCTTTCTGTTAAATTCCAAAAGTACTGGCAGTCTTGTTTTGATGTAGCCCAGGGTGTGATCAGCTTTCTGGACTGTAAGCACACCTTGCTGGCTCATGTCCAATTTTTCATCCACCATTGTCTCCAAGTCATTCTCCTTCTGCACTCTTAATCTGTTCATCCACCAGTCTGTACTGATACTGAGGATTGCCCCAACCCAGATGCAGAATGTTGAACTTGTCCTTGTGGAACTTCATGAGGTTTGCATGGGCCCTTTCCAGAAGCCTGTCAAGGTCCTGAAGCACATTAATGATTATTTATTGATAAAGTTGCTGAAAAAGCTGAGTGGGAAAGGTCCTAGATCTGTAGTTTGTAAGTAGAGATGGTGTCATGGATGAATTGATGATTAGTGGTTGTCTCAGCCTCAGTGATCATGAAATTGTTGAGTTTAAAATCTTCGGTAATATGAGAAAAACTGTCAAGAGAGATACTGCTCTGGATTTTGGAAAAGCAAGTTTTAGACTGCTCAAGGAGTTAGTAAGTAAGGTCTGCTGCGAATCTGCTTTCAAGGATATTTAGGTCCCTGAATGCTGGACAATTTTTTAGAGCTGTCTTTAAAAAGAGCACAGGAGAAGGCAATTCCAGTGTTTTGGAAGTCAAGCAAGTGGGGCAGTAGGCTGGGTTGGCTGAACAGGGATCTCCATCTGGATACTTTGGTGGAAAAAGAAAGTGTATGGACTTGAAAGTGGGGTCAGGCTACACAGGAGGACCACAGACCTGCTGTTTGCCACTCTAGTGAGAAAAATTGTGTAGCAAAGATCAACTGTAGTCGTAGTTGGCCAGCACTATGGTAAATAAATTTAAAAAAAAAAGTTTTTAAAAGTATATTACCAGCTAAAGGAGGACTAAAGAAAGCATTGATCTATTACTTGATGAGGCTGGCTGTCACTCACTAGTAGGAATGAAGATAAAGCAGGGATATTTCACGCCAGCTTTGACTATGTCTTTAACACCAATTACTGGCTGTGAGACCGCAGGAGCCCTGGGCTATAGTACCATGGCTGTGTTACTGATAGACTCCTAGTTGTCTTTGTTTTAGTGCAGATTTTGCTGCTGCAACTGTGTGTACATAAATCTATGGAACCCAATGAGTTTCTTTCCAAGGTATTGGAAGAGTTGGCCAATGTTATTGCAAGACCTCTCTTGGCCATCCGCAGTCTTGGGAATCTGGAGACTTTTCAGTCAACTGGAAGCTAGCAAATGTTATTCCAATTTTCAAGACGAGTCAGAAGGATGACTCTGGTAATTATAGGTCTGTCAGTTTCACTTCAGTGCCTGATAAAATTATGGAGAAGATTATTCCGGGAGTTACTGAAAACACTTGAAAGACAAGGCAGTCACCCATCAAACCCTACATGGGGCTCATAAAGGGAAAGTCGTGGTTGACTAACTTAATATCCTTTGATGACAAATTTACTTACCTAGTGGACAAAAAGAAGGTAGTGGGTGTGTGTGGGGGTTGGTTTTGTTTGTTTGTTTGTTTGGTTTTTGTTTCATTTTGGAGGTTTTGTTTGTTTAGGTTTGTTTGGGGTTTTTTAAAAATTATTATTATTTTAGCAAAACTTTTGCTGCTGTCTCACAGTATTCTTCTGGACAAATGTCCAGCATACACCTGGACATGTACACAATATAATGGGTGAACAGTTGGCTGAAGGATGACAACAAAGAGTTGTAGTATTTGGAGTAACATCTAGTTGGGGGGCTAGTGGTGCTCCTCTGGGCTCAGTTTTAGAGCCAGTTCTCTTCTTTGTTTTTTTAAATTACCTGGACAAAGATGTTGAGGACACACCAAGTAAGGTTGCTGACAATGCTAAACTCAAAGGAACCATTGATTCCTTCGAGGGTAGAGAGGTCTTACAGAGAGATCTCGATAGATTACAGTGCCAGGAAATCACCAGCTGTGTAGAGTTTAACAAGGACAAATGCCAGATTCTGCACCTGCAATGGTGTAATCCTGGAGGTACCTACTGGCTGGGGAACAGTCTATATGTATATATGAGCCTGCAACCTCATAGAAAGAGATCTGGGTGTTCTTGGGTTATCTTAATGTGAGTCAACAATGTGCCCTGGAGGCCAAAAGGGACAAACATATCTTGGGGTGCATTAAGTACAGTATAGCTAACTGTCAAAAGTGATTATCCTACTGCACGTAATATTTGTGAAGCACCACCTTAAGTACTGTGTGCAGTTTTAATCTCCACAATATATGAAGGATATAAAAAAATACTAGAACGTGTCCAAAGGAAGAGAGCAAAAAAGGTGAAAAGACTAAAGAGCATGATTTATGAGGAGTGGCTGAGGACACCAGGTTTGTTCAGCTTGGAGAAGAGGAAACTGACAGGTGACCACGTTGTTATCTACAACTCCCTCATGAGGGGGAGCAAAAAAGGAGTTGCTGATCTCTTTTCTCTGGTGTCTAGCGATAGGTCACAAGGGAATGTCTTAAAGCTTCATCAAGGGAAATTCAGATTGGATATTGGGAAAAATTTCTTCACTGAGAGGGTGGTCACCAGAACAAACTCTCCAGAGAAGTGGTCATCTCCTCAAGCATGTTGGTGTTCAAAAAGCAGTTGGATAATGCTCTTAGATATATGGTTTGACTTTTAGGTTGCCCCGTGTAGAGTCAGGAGTGGACTCGATTCTTGAGGATCTCTTCCAACTCAGGATATCCTATGATATTAACTAACTCACCTGCACTGCCTCTTTTGTGATTGGGATTTGTGGACACAAAAAATGAAGTTTCTTTTTGTGCTTGCACCTGTGTGACAAAAATTGCCTTACTTCTCTTATCCTCTGCTCCAGGGCTACATTCTTATTCTCCAGTGTAATTCATTCTTATTGAGTCATTCTTTTCAGTTTGAAAGACAAGTTTTGCAGTGCTAAAGTGTCAGTTATTTCTGTTCCTTTGTGGTAGAAGACTAGTACACAAATGGCTTAACTATTCTGAAAAATATTTAAAAAACTTGTCTTAATCCTGAAAGCTGTTTTTGGATTACAGATTGGCTCTGAAACTATGCATTCCTCATGCTTTCTGATGTCTGGTTTGACAAGTTTGTAGTGAAAACACTGGAAGTTAACCTTCAGTGGCTCATATGGGTAGAATATGGGTTTTGGTGTTCTGAGGAGAAGTTTGTATGTATGTGTTCACATAGAATCATAGAATCATAGAACAGTT
>VWZO01005320.1:27146-94033 GCA_013396975.1 Bucco capensis | reverse complement strand
GACGCCACCTAGGGTACGCCACCAAGCAGGCGCCGCATATCGACGCCACCTAGCTGACGCCACCTATCAATACCGCCTATCCGACGCCGCATATCGACACCACATAGCTGACGCCGCCTAGGGGATGCTGCCAAGCAAACGCCGCCTATCCGCTAGGTGGCGTCGATAGGCGGTGTCCGCTTGGCGGCATCGATAGGTGGCTTCCATAGGCGGCGTCTGCTTGGCGGCGTCCACTTGGGGGCGTCGATAGGCAGCGTTAATAGGCGTTGTCCCCTAGGCAGAATCTGCTTGGTGGTGTCCGCTAGGCGGCATCGATAGGCCTATCCAATGCCGCTTAGCAGATGTCGCCTATCGATGCCGCCAAGGGGATGTCGCCTATCTACACCACCTATCGGCGCCGCCAAGGGGACAACGCCTATCCGACGCCACCGAGCGGACGCCGCCCAGCGGACGCCACCTAACCGACGCCGCCAAGCGGAGGCCATCTAGGGGGTGCCGCCTAGGCGACGACGCCTTGTGGACGCCACCTATCGACGCCACATAACGGACGCCACCTAGGGTACGCCGCCAAGCAGGCGCCGCATATCGACGCCACCTAGCTGACGCCACCTATCAATACCGCCTATCCGACGCCGCATATCGACACCACATAGCTGACGCCGCCTAGGGGATGCTGCCAAGCAAACGCCGCCTATCGGACTCCACATATCGATGTCCTCTAGGCAGCGTCCACTTGGTGGAGTCCGGTAGGCGGCATCCCCNTGTCGCCAAGCGGACGCTGCCTAGCAGACGCCGTCTAAGGATGCCGCCTAGGGGACGACGCCTATCAACGCCACCTATTGACAACGCCTTGCGGACGCCGCCAACTGACGCCCCCTAGCCGACGCCACCAAGCAAACGCTGCCTATCGACGCCACATAACGGACGCCACCTAACGGACGCCACCTAGGGTACATCACCAAGTGGACGCCGCATATCGACGCCACGTAGCTGACACCACCTATCAATACTGCCTATCCGACACCGCCTATCGACGCTGCCTAGCTGACGCCGCCAAGCGGTCGCCGCCAAGTGGACGCCACCTATCGCTGCCGCCTAGCGGCCGCCAAGCAAATACCACCTATGGATATCGCCAAGCGGACGCTGCCTAGCAGACACCGTCTATTGACGCCGCCTAGCCAACACCGCATGTCGATGCCACCTAGCCAATGCTGCCTATCAACGCCGCCTAGTGGACGCCACCAAGCGGACGCCGCCTAGCTGACGGCACTTATTGGACACCGCCTAGGGGATACTGCCAAGCAAATGCCACCTATCCGACTCCGCATAGGCCTATCGACGCCGTCTAGGGGATGCCGCCTTTGGACACCGCCTAGCGGACGCCACCAAGCGGACACCGCCTAGTCGCGCCGCCTATCGACGCCCCCAAGCAGACGCCACCAAGCGGAACCCGCCAAGCAGACACCGCCTATGGAAGTCGCCAAGCGGAGGCCACCTAGGGGACGATGCCTATCAACACCACCTATCGACGACACCTAGCGGACGCCGCAGACTGACGCCCCCTAGCTGACGCCACCTAGGGTACGCCACCAAGCGGACGCCGCATATCGATGCCGCCTAGCTGACGCCACATATCGATGCCACCTAGCTGACGCCAGCCAGCTGACGCCACCTAACAATACTGCCTATCCGACACCGCCTATCGACGCTGCCTAGCTGACGCCGCCAAGCAGTCGCCGCCAAGTGGACGCCACCTATCGCTGCCGCCTAGCGGCCGCCAAGCAAATACCACCTATGGATATCGCCAAGCGGACGCTGCCTAGCAGACACCGTCTATTGACGCCGCCTAGCCGACACCGCATGTCGATGCCACCTATCAACCCCGCTTATCAACGCCAATTAGTGACGCTGCCTACTGACGCCCCCTAGCCGACACCACCAAGCGGACGCCACCTATTGACACCACATAACTGACGGCACCTATCGGACGCCGCCTAGGGGATGCTGCCAAGCAAACGCCGCCTATCGGACTCCACATATCGATGTCCTCTAGGCAGCGTCCACTTGGTGGAGTCCGGTAGGCGGCATCCCCTGGGTGGCGTCCATAGGCGACATCCGCTTGGCGGCGTCCCGTAGGCGGTGCTTAGTAGGCAGCATCCGCTAGGTAGCGTTGATAGGCAGTGTCCGCTAGCCAGCGTCCGCTAGCCGGCGTCCGCGTGATGGCGTCCGCTTGGCGGCGTGTATAGGCGGCGTCGATAGGCAACATCCGCTAAGCGGCATCGGATAGGCCTATCGACGCCGCCTGGGGGACGCCACCAAGCAAACACTGCCTATCGATGCCACATACAGACGCCACCTAGGGTACACCGCCTAACCAACGCTGCCTATCGACGCCCCCTATCAGATGCCACCAAGCGGACGCCACATAGCAGATGGCACCTATCCGATGCCGCCTATCGGACTCTGCGTATCGATGTCCTCTAGGCAGCGTCCACTTGGCGGAGTCCGATAGGCAGCATCCCCTAGGCAGCGTCCGTAAGTGACATCCGCTTGGCGGCGTCAATAGGCGGCATTGCTAGGCGGTGTCCATTGGCAGCCTCCGCTAGGCAGCGTCGATACGCAGCGTCGGTTAGGCGGCGTCGGATAGACGTCTTCCATTTGGCGGCATCCCTGAAGCGGCATCCGCTTGGCAGCGTCAATAGGCGACGTCCGCTAAGCAGCATCGGATAGACCTAATCGACGCTGCCTAGGGGACGACACCTATCAATGCCCCCAAGCATACGCCGCCAAGCGGACGCTGCCTATCGACGCCACCTAGCAGTAGCCGCCAAGCATACGCCGCCAAGCAAATACCACCTATGGATATCGCCAAGCGGACGCTGCCTAGCAGACACCGTCTATTGACGCCGCCTAGCCGACACCGCATGTCGATGCCACCTATCAACCCCGCTTATCAACGCCAATTAGTGACGCTGCCTACTGACGCCCCCTAGCCGACACCACCAAGCGGACGCCACCTATTGACACCACATAACTGACGGCACCTATCGGACGCCGCCTATCCGCTAGGTGGCGTCGATAGGCGGTGTCCGCTTGGCGGCATCGATAGGTGGCTTCCATAGGCGGCGTCTGCTTGGCGGCGTCCACTTGGGGGCGTCGATAGGCGGCGTTAATAGGCGTTGTCCCCTAGGCAGAATCTGCTTGGTGGTGTCCGCTAGGCGGCATCGATAGGCCTATCCAATGCCGCTTAGCAGATGTCGCCTATCGATGCCGCCAAGGGGATGTCGCCTATCTACACCACCTATCGGCGCCGCCAAGGGGACAACGCCTATCCGACGCCACCGAGCGGACGCCGCCCAGCGGACGCCACCTAACCGACGCCGCCAAGCGGAGGCCATCTAGGGGGTGCCGCCTAGGCGACGACGCCTTGTGGACGCCANCCTAAGGGACGCCGCCTAAGGGACGCCGCCTATTGGCACCGTCAAGCGGACACCACCTAGGAGACGCTGCCTAGCAGATGCTGCCTATCAACACCGCCTACCAGAAGCCGCCAAGCAGACGCCGCCTATGGCTGTTGCCAAGTGGACGCCGCCTAGCGGATGCCGCCTAGCCGACTCTGCCAATGGACGCCATCTATATGTGCCGCCTAGCCAACGCTGCCAAGCGGCCGCTGCCTATCAACACCACCTAGCCGACGCCGCCTAGCGAATGGCACCTAGGGGACGACGCCTATCAATGCCACCTATCGACGTCCCCTAGGCAGCGTCCGCTTGGAGGAGTCCAATAGGCGGCGTCCGCTTGGCGGTGTGCGCTTCGCGACGTTGATATGCAGCATCAGTTAGGCGGCGTAGATAGGTGGCGTCCCCTAGGCGGCATCGGCTACATGGTGTCGATAGCTGGCGTCCGCTTGGCGGCGTCCCCTAGGCGGTGTTGGCTAGATGGCGTTGTTAGGCGGCGTCTGATAGTCAGCGTCCACTAGACCGCATCCATAGGCAGCATCCACTAGGCATCGTCCATAAGTGGCATCGTCTAGGTGGCGTCGATGTGCGGCGTCCGCTTGGCGGCACCCGATAGGCCACGTCGATTAGCGGCGCCCGCTAGGCGGCACGTGCTAGGCGGCACGTGCTAGGCGGCACGTGCTAGGCGGTGTCCACTTGGCGGCGTCCCCTAGGCAGCTGACACCTGGCTGAACACGAGCCAGCAGTGTGCTCATGCAGCACGGAAGGCCTATGGCATCTTGGCCTGTATCAAGAATAGTGTGACCAGCAGGACTAGGGATGTTATTCTCCCCCTGTACTCAGCACTGCCGAGGCCTCACCTCGAATACTGTGTCCGGTTCTGGGCCCCTCACTTCAGGAAGGATATTGAGGTGCTGGAGAGGGTCCAGAGGAGAGTGACAAAACTGGTGAAGGGGCTGGAGGGGAAGCCATATGAGGAAAGGCTGAGGGAGCTGGAACTGTTTAGCCTGGTGGGATGGAGACTCAGGGGGGACCTTATCGCCCTCTACAACTACCTGAAAGGAAGTTGTCCTCAGCTAGGGGTTGGGTTCTTCTCCTTGGTAGCACTGGGAAGTGCAAGGTAAAAGCTTTTACTTGGACCTGTCCCAGTATCACTCAAGGAGACGCACTAGCCACCTAGGGCTAGTGATCCAGTACCACACAGCTGCTGGCATCCAAAGGGGATGTGTGGAGGGAGGGCAGGGAAACAGTATTGCTGTCACACAGCAAGTGTGACATACACCCATGGCAAGATGGAAGGGATTTTTCTAATGAAAATGTTGAAATGGCAAGGAAATGCTTGACAGAAAAAAATGTGTATTAATTTTAAAAAAACAACATTGATGAATCACATTTTTTAACTGATCTTCCCCTTTATATCTGATGTTATTTTCATTGAAATGAAATGAAGCTATCAAGGTCTGACTGCAGCCTTTGAGGTGCCATGAGAAATCCGTGACTTTTCCTTAGAATTTTGTTCAGCATGGAGTTTCAGGCTGTGCTGTTGCTGTCTGTCTTAGGGCCAGAAAAAAAGTTATTCCTGTATTATTTTTCCACTGTCACCCATGAGTTTCTCCCTCAGATTAACCGAGCATATCATCCACCATAGTGCTATCAGCAACTATTCTGGGTTCAATCCCTCCCTGCTGAGCCAAGCTAGAGATGCAATACAATGGCCATGAGGCAGCAGCTGCTTTGGTCTCCAGCTAGCAACAGTCAGACTTTAAAAACAAAACAAAAGGACCAAAAAAAAAAAAAGAGAACAAATCACTCCCCCTCCTTAAGCAATAACTTTTAATACTGTACAGAACGGGAAACACCACCAGAGGAAGGAACACTCCATAGCCTCCTTCCATCCCTTTTAATGTGCTCGTTCTACCAGAAGCATAGCTAAGGATCAAATCCACTCCATTTAGGATGCTCTCAGACACATGCATCACAAGGAGTGAGCTATTCTGCCTGGCTGATGGGAATCATCTGAGAGCACAGCACACTTCAGCTGGCTTTTCTCTCTCTGTGATCCCAGCATCCTGCAGTACTATGCCTTAATGGCCTTCCTGGCACATTTCTCTCCTCACCCTAATAGGAATAAGCAGTAGTTCCAAATCAAATATTATACTGATGTTGTTAGGTTGCAGAACAACATCCAACATCCCCCTGCAGGGTGACCTAGCTGGAGTTAAATGCAGGTCACTGAAGGATTGCCAAGGACTTTCTGCCTACAGCATATTAATTCCTGTACAACTTTTCTTAAATGATGGGCCACTATTGAGACAAAATTTGGGTTTAAATCCCCAGATTGACCAGCTGAATCAGCTCTCTTGGGTATACACAGCAAGACTGAACTCCGTTGTTGCTCTCAAGTCCTGACTTTTCAAATCCTACAAAGTTGGTACAAAATACATCTCCTGGTGATGCTAACTGTCCTGGAATAAGTTAGAAGGAACAAAACAAAAAAATATTATGGCAGGAGAAGTGACAATTCACTAACTTCCCTCTATTCTCCTCATTAGCTCTGAATTTAACAGTCTGGATCCATAGAGGAGAAAATACATTTGCAGGCTAAGGCATCAGTGGTTTTTTCTCTCACCTTCTCTGATTGAAATACCTACAGATCCCACATTATTCCCTTTGGAAAACACCAAGGAAAACCCATGCTTATGAGAATTACTTAGGGGAAAAAAACATTTTACATTAAACTCCAAATAACCTCTGTCAGGTCAATAAATCCCAGCTACCAACCTTGGTTCAAAGGTGCCACTACCTACCACAGAAGAACATGGAAATTACTTGAAGGTAACTTGCTGGGCAAGAGCCATGACTATGGTACAGCCTCAGGAAGTGACATGGGACCTCAAGGAGAAGTCAAGCTTGCAATTGCTCAGATGAGTCAGCTCTGCTCATTGCTCTTCTCCTTTACAAAATCTCACAACCTAATTGCAAACTTCTGATGAGATCCCATGAACCCCAAATTGGCTCAAGCTAAGCGCATCAACACTAAATGGCCCTTTTGCCTCCAGCCTAACTCACGTAGGACTCAGTTGCCCAAGCAAAGGCTAAACATGGCAAAAACAACGCTCACACTAAAGAGACTGGGTTGCAATTTTCTTCTCTTAGATGTAAAGAAGGTGGAGAGCACATCCATTCATCACTGATGTTAGACATTGCACTGGGTTCACTCCTTATCCTACCTCTGTGCAAGTTCCATGGCTTTCAGACAACAGATCCCTGTATTTTTTCTCAGATAGCTCTAATGCTCTAGGAAAACATCACCCAGCTTGAGTGTACAACAAACCACAAACAAGATCAGTCAAGCCTCAATTTTCAGGCACAATTAATGACTGTTTTAGGAGAAGGCTAATCAAGTGGCCCAAGAACAAAGAAAACTTGTGACCTGACGCTGAACAACATAGAAGCCTCATTTCAAAGAGCTACCACTGAAGAATGCCCCTGTAAGAGAAACCAGGATGTAGTGGAGTCTCCTTCTCTGGAGAGATTCCAAACCCACTGGGAAGTGATCCTGGGCAACCTGCTGTGGGTGAATCTGCTTTTAGTATGGGGGCTGGAGTGGATGATCCCCAGAGCTCCCTTCCAACCCCCACCATTCTGTGATGGTGGGTGGAGGTAAGAGGAGGTTTAAAACAAAAGCACCACTCCTGCACTTAAAAATTCAAATAAGGAATTCAAAGAGCAGCTGAAAGAGCTGATTAGGAAAAGAACAGCTTCCCAGCAGCACATCACTATCTAAAAGCACACAGCAAATCCAGCATCTATGCCATGTGGACGTAGGATAGGTCCAAGGGAAGCTCGTGTGGCTGAACAGCAGGATGAGAGAGCACTTCAAAAGCAAGAAGGCATCCCTCAAATGTGAAGTGGTTTAAAACAAATCAACAAAGAAACAACAAAAGACTCAAACCCTGTCCGGTTGAAAGGAGAAACACCATAAGGCAGGACCAAAAAATATGACACAAGCAACAACTTCAAAAGGCCTAAAAACAACTCATAAATCCCCATCAATCACAGCAACAGCATAGGCTGTACGGTCTCTAGAGACTCGTGCTCTAATAAGACCACACTGAGAACAACAAAGCCATGTGAGAAAAGCTCAGTGTACTTTCTACCTCCAGGCTCAACAAAGATGTTGGGGAGATCCCCCCACCACCATCTTCCTTCCCAGGGCAATCACCAGAGCAACCACCTCCAACTAAGTGTCAGTAGGGGCTCAAGTCAACCAAAAGGACATTAACCCATCTCCAAGCCCAAATGGTGTTCACCCAGCACTGCTGCATGAACTCAAGGTGAACTAGTGGCTGTGCTTTGTAAGCAGCTCTGCTCCCTGAGGGATGGAGTAGCTTTTTGACATGATCCAGAGCACTGTACTCAACTCAGCCCACATCTGTCCTAACAGAATGACTTGACACATGGATAAAGCTGACTTCTTTACAGAAGAGCCAACATGCTTCACAAGTCTACTGGAGCTCTTTGAAGGAGTCAACAGGCACATGGACAGGAGAGGTCTACTTGATACATTTCTCTTGTATTTCCAAATGCTTTTTACAATGTTTGAAAGGCTGTTAGAGAAATTAAACTGTCAGGAGATAAAAAGAGATGTCTTTGTGTTGATTAAAAAAGGTTAAAAATAGGAACCAGCAGCCAGTAATAAATGGCTGGTTCTCCTAAAGGATAGAGGCCAACAGTGCTCAAATCTGGCCTGCTCAGCATTTTTAGAGATGATCTGTAAAAGGTGAGAATAAGTAAAATGGCAACATTGCTCAAGAATATCAAGAGCATCCTGCTGTGGGGGTGACCCTGCTTTTGCAGGGGGTTTGCACTAGATGATCTCCAGAGCTCCCTTCCAATCCTCACCATTCTTTGACTCTGTGAATCTAGAGAGGACCAAGGGCCTGTGCTGAGAAACACCAGTGGTAACTCAGAAGACATCAGATCAACAGCACTGTTTCCTGGCAGTTCCTTAGCATCCCTTTGTGGGCTCCCAACCCTTTTCCAGCCACAGCAACTGCTGAAAGGCACTTCCCCATACATCCACTGGAGGGCAAGAATCTCCCACGTTTCCATAGGCAATCCTTCAGCTGATTGCCACACCCCCATATGCTTCGAACAGCTACAGCAAGGCCAAGGGGAGACCTTCTATGCTTTTACTGGCTTCTATCCTGCTTTTACAAGTAGCTCCATTTTTCCAAGACAACACCATTATTTTCATAAAACACCTTCAATATTCCTAGTTTATCCCATATCAGGATGTCTTCTCCCAGTGGCCCTTTACCTCTGCTCCCTGCAGCATTCCAAGGTCCCCACGCCAGCCTTTCAGTACTGAAAAGAGCCTCTAAGAAAGTTGGAGCAGACTTGGCAGGGTCTGTTGTGACAGGACAATGGGTGATGGTTTGGAACTAAACCAGGGAGATTCAGATTAGATCTAAGGAAGAAATTTTTTCTACTGGGGTGGTGAGACCCTGGCCCAGGTTGCCCAGATGCCCCATCCCAGGTCAGGTTGTTTGAGTCTCTGAGCAACCTCTTTTAGTTGCAGATGTCCCTGCTGACTTCTTAAGCATTGGACTACATGAGCTTTAAAGGTCCCTTCCAACCCAAAGCCTTCTATAATTCCATGATTCTATACAGGGATCACAAAACATCTCTCAAAGCTAAAGTTAAGTCATTAATTTCCCAAATTTATGAAATCAGAAAGCAAGCTGAGGGAATTTAAGGAGACTGCTAATGTTTCCAAGCAGCCAAGTAGCTAGCTTTTTTTATGTCCTGCAAATCCAGCATCTGTCAGGACTCCTTGGCAATTTCCCTGCGTGTTAAAAGAGTCACAGCCGTTCCCTGGCCTGCTGCCAGCCCACTTCTGATCCTAAAAGAGTTTCAAGCAGGAGGAATTACATTTTGCCATCCAAGATGAATGATATCACTTCTGCACAGAGAGGGCCTCCAAACAAAACAAGCTATCCACTAAGATCACAGCATGCCAGAAATATGCCTTTGTTAGAAAGCATCCTCTGAAGTGTAAACCACGAGGAAATGCGAAGTCTAGCAAAGCTTATGATTAAATCCCAGGCTAAGATCAGCACAGGGATCTGAACATGCACCTAATCAGCTAAATCGTAGGGTTTGGGGTTTTGCTTTGTTTTGGTGGGGGGTTTTGTTTGTTTTTTCCAGAAGATTTAAAATTTTGGAGCTCAGCACTTCTCCAATCATTTCATGGAGTATTCAGTCAGGAACTGGGAAAACTAATGCAACGAGGGGCAAACCAATGTATGTGGAGCACAGGGAGTCAGGATAAATAAGCGCACAACTGCTCTAGCAGGGAACTCCAGCACTGGCTAAGCTGCAAATGATCCCACAACTGTTTCCACCAATTCCAAAAATCACTAGCTCCCTCCAGTTGAATGATCACTGAGTTGTATTTACAATGCATTGGACTCTGTTCAAGAGCTTCTGTTGTTATTTCTGTCAGAAGATGAAAACAGGACAGCAATGGCCTATCTTCCAGTGGGGTAATCCCTCCAAAGCTAGGCAGATACAGCTTGAGGGCAGCTCAAAAATGTGCTGGATGCCAAAGGCAGACCCAGAAACTGTGCAGCTATGTTTTACTCCTCCCTTAACCTCTCCACCCCTCAGGGATGTCAAGGCTTGCTGAGCTTTGTCTTTCAAGTTACCAAGACCACGCTACACAAAGCTCTAAGTGACCATACTAAGATTAGTAAAGTTTTCTCAGCAGCTTCCGAACAAAGTATTTAGATAAATGCCAAAGGAAACGTTCGCATTTCTAAAGCACAGATCTCTGCTTCCACCAAGTGCTATCACATCCAATGGGAACTGCCAAGCTCAGGGATGCATTTGCCTCTGGAATGAAGCTCATTATCATCAGAAAGCTTTCTGCTGCACTTCTATTTCATCAGCACAGGCCCTAATTCTATAAAGAAATGCACTAAGATGCTATCAGAGCACCCTGCTCTGCAGGCACTGATGGGTTTTTTTCACCAGTGCTTCCACCACACACAGCTATTATCATAGCCAAAGGTCAAGTTAGCAAGAAGAGAGCATATAGATTATTACCTAAATAAAAATGACCTGATTTTAAAAGCTAGTTTAATATACCCCTTGTCAACCACCAGTGCATTACACAGTGCATCTTCTAGCTACAGTGCATCTTGTAGCTACTGCTACAAGGTCTTGGGGTACATCAGACCATTCTGTGAGCAGCAAATGAAATGTGATGGGGCACCACACCACCTTGATTGCTCAGACTATAAAGCTGTATCTACACCTTTCTCATTAGACTAGTCAGTTTTACTTTAGAGCCAGGGCAGAAGGAGAAGAGTATGGACAAAGTATGCATATAAAACAAAAATATTAACAACCACCCTCTGCACCAAAGCTAAGTCAATAAATGCTAGGATTCTTTGTTATGAATCAATATAGTGAGAGGGGTGGTGTAAAGTGAATAAAGAGATGGAGTCTGCCTAGTAGAAGAAAAGACTTGGCTCTGCTTGGCTGGCCAAAGCTGCCAGCCTTCCTACCTCAATGCTGGCCTTGTCACTGTGCCATGGGACAGAATCTCCCTTGCTACAGCTCTGTCATGGAAAGAAGGAACTGAGCTAGAGGGAACCTCATCTGATGACCTTGTTAGTGGTTAAGTTAGTGAGGAGTTCCTGAACGGGGCAGATGCCACCACAAGGGATTTGCATTCCTAGAGCTAACGGTGTTCCCTGAACCCTCACATCACTTGGCACCAAGAAGTTTCCTGTAGAAAGCACCTGTTTCCTCTAGGATTTATGAGAGCTGCAGTATGAACTCCATCTGGAAGTCATCTCTACTTTGATGGGTCTCCTGCTTATTTAGGTATCTCCTTCATGACCTCAATAGCAATGCAGCTGGGTCTGATACTGAGACACAAGCAGTGTTCTTCTCCAAGTCCCATTTACTCAGTACATGAACTGAACTGTGTGCCTCTCCACCATGACTCTGGAAAGGATGTAACTAAAATATTCTTTAGTTGATTAATCCAAAGGGCCCCATGCAGAAGAGAGAGACACCTACAACCATCACAGCCAGTATGGAGATACCTAAAGCCACAGTTCCCCTGTGACAACTCCTTCAGTGGTGCAGGGAGTTCTGCTCAGCTGAACTATTTGTGTGGCAGACAGTGAGACCTGGGTATACAGAAAATGTCTAGCCATCCACCACCTGCCACTCAAGTGCTGAAAATGAGCCACAAGGAGGCAAAAGGGTTAAAATTCTCATGATTTGTGTAATGTCTCACCAAATCTTGAATGGGCTTGATGCAGAGTTCTTCCCTTTCACAAACTTCCCTCCGAAAAGATAAACCTTTGAAGGACAATTAGCTGGAGCTAATTAGCAGCTACTTGAAAAGTAATCCAGGTTAAAACTTCTGCCAAGTAAGAATTTTCTCCCAGAGGAGTTTTATCTTGTGAGATACAGAAACAACAACTCCTGAGTAACAAAGCTGTCTGAAGCAGAAATAAAGAAGATAAAGGCTCAAAAGCGTTGAAGTCAACACTGGCCTACTGGTTCCTAAAATGAAGATTTTATCCACACTGTCCCAATCTGCAGTTCCTCCCCAAGACAGGTTATAAAGTGCACAAGGGATCCTGAAACCCTTCCCTAAAAAGCACAAAACTATCCTGAGAAAGCCTCTGATGCAATCTGCACAAACAAACATTGGCTGTGACAATAAATTACTACATGACACTATTAGTAATAGAGCTTAAAATTAGAAGTGTGAAAAGAGACAGTGAAATGGGGCAAAATCCTCTCTGCACCTCTTGCTTGCTGCTCATGGGTTGTGCTGTAACCTCACAAAAGCTTCCATGAGAACAACACCATGTTATTACTCCACCCAAAAATCCCCACTTTCATTATCAATGTTTTCTTCCCTTTTGTTCACATGGAAATCAAAATAATCCAAATAGTAACACTAACAAAAAAGAGGTATTTCAAATAGTAATATCAACTGCCTGGACTACTTGGGACCACCTCTCTGCAGCTGCTTAAGTTAATTTTCCAACACTTTTTAGAATGCTTTGCCTAAGCTGCTAGTGGCATTAAATTGCCATGTTCTCAGCTGGCTCTGACAGCTAATATCTATTTATCTGTAACACCCAACAGTTACCTGCTGCTCTAGCACTGTGTCCATCTGACTCTGTATTCTGTGCCTCACAGAGCTGTTCTGGGGGATGCAGAAAGCAGCTGAGAGCCTCCTCCTGCCTTCTTCATTAAGAATTTTAGGGAACTTAAAAGCATTTGCAGAAGAAAGCTTGTATGTTTGACTTGGAACAGGAAAATACCATTCTAAACTAAAATGCAACCCTGAAGTGCCTTCTAGTACCTTAAATTAAATCATTAAAAATGCATTTCAAATATCATTCCAAGATCATAAAGAAAATACTCTCTTAATTTCTGGATGCTTTGCAACATTAGCAAGTCTTGTTTAAGACACTAACATCCTTGGAATGCATATTTAGTTTCTGAAACAAACAAAAAATTATTTTTAATCAATTAGGGCTTCTATTTTCTCTCTACAGAAGTGCCAAATACTTTTGCTCTACACCATTTCATACCCCTCTGGTTTAGTGAGAGGTTACTATCTCTAACTTAAGAGCAATCTCAAATGTAGATGGCTACAGACCAGGGCTTAACAGCCACACAGAGCACCTGACTTGGAAAAAACCCCTGCCCCCTTCTTTGATGTGGTAATTAAAAAAGAAAAAACCAGGGGAAAAAAGTAAAATGATTTTATAAGAGACAAAGTAAAATAATTTCCTACAGAGCAACTTCAGTTTTCTGTTACACAGCTTTTGCCTTTGAAGCACACTGGCTTATATTCAGTATCCCTCTAATCAGAACTTGCTCCTCTTCAAAGGTAAGGAGAATCAAAGCACAGGCTTAACAGTTTTCCTATGAAAGGCAAATTGTAGATCAAGAATGACTGAAGAGGGGGGTTCTTCTCAAAATACTGTAAAAGACACCACAGTTCAGTTCTGAAGGCAGTGACTATTTATAGCAGGACTTCAGCTGAATATACTGCTCTACAATTCATTCACAAGTGACAAACTCAATCTCCCACTCTGTCTCAGAGTATATTTTGACTGGGTGAAAACATCTGACAGAGCTCTGTGGAAACAAATCATACTGAACAACAATTCCCTTCCTTACCTGAGCTTGCCAGGATTTGCAATTCCTCACCTTAAAATATTTTAAGAGATTTATTTTGTGATCAATTTTGAAGATGCAGCTTTTCAGTAGACTCAAGTATTGCGATTCAGATGGATCCTGTGAGCACTCATCACCTGAGGAGACTCCTCTTCCTCTGGTCCTCCCATATTCATGGAGAGAGTCAAGGAGACAGAAGGAGACTCATCCAGAGTAACACTAAATTCACTACTTTTTAAGCTGTTTTATACTATTGTGTTGAGAAAATGTGGGGTTTTTTAAACAACAATAATTACCAAGAATAATGAGGTTAAGGTTTTACACTGAACACAAAAAACAGACACTTACTTTGCTTTTGCTTCTGCATCTTCATAAGCTTTATTGGAGACATCATCTAGGCCACCAATCAGATGTTTGAAGGAGCTGTGAAAAACCAAAGGGACATTTTGAGAAGAAGAGTCTCCATTTGGGAGCCAAGCAAGCCAATGTGGCACTCTGGCAGCAACTAGAGGCCACCCCTTGATGCTAGGGATGGCTGTGACCAACCAAACCAAGGCATCTGCTGGGAAACCTGGTCTCAGACACACTGGAAAAGGGCTGGAAATTCAATAACCAATGCCAAGAATATCCAAACTTATTTATCCAGCTCTTTTAGGAACTGAACCACTGCAGTGATTACTGAAGCTTTCCCACTCTCCAGTAAAAGCTTCAGAGTAAATCTGGCAGTGTGGCTATTAAGAACACTGGTCAGGTGCCACCACCATATCCATGTCCTCTAGTCAGCAACTGTCTGTTTGCAAAGGAAGAACAATTATTCTTTCTTTCTCAGCTTTAAAGAATCAGCAGCCAAAAATATAGCAAAAGAAAAAAAAAGCAAGTGAGGGCAGAAAGGCAAACCAATTGTCAGAAGGCAAACCACTTCATGACACTGAAGAGGAAATTTGGCTTTAATTGAGTTAAAGTGAGTAAAAGAGTGAAATGTTAGGATTGCCTTGGTGCTGTTTCCTGTACAAGCTGTGAGTAGCCTGTGCAGTCTCCTAACATTGTCCTTTGTCCCACAGGAGGAACAAAGAGCACAGACAGGTCACAGAAAGAATTAGAGAATCTTGTTAAATCCTGAGTGACTCAGATGAGTGGACACAAGGATCATTGAATCAACTAATAAGCAGCACTCCAGAGACAGAAAAATCAAAAAAAATACATTATTTGTGTCTTTGATTGGTGGTATTACACAGGGTCAGGGACAAGAGTATTACTAGAAATAGAGTATTTTAAGTAATACTAATAATTGCAATCACTTAATACCTATAGCTGAGAAGGCTGCAGACGAACAGCAGTTCCCTGCTCTACACTCCTATTATTTGCAGCATTCTGTCACAC
This sequence comes from Bucco capensis, assembly GCA_013396975.1. NCBI lineage: Eukaryota > Metazoa > Chordata > Aves > Piciformes > Bucconidae > Bucco > Bucco capensis. The sequence goes on along the minus strand of VWZO01005320.1, from coordinate 78,965 downwards.
ACAGATTTGCCTTTTTTTTTTTTCCCAAGAAAGAAGGCACCACTTGTGCAACGAGGAAAGAGGCAGGCTCCTTGTGAAGGATGAACTGCTGCACACTAGAGCCTCTAATAACCCCATGGAGCAGGACAAGTGAGGGCTGGAGCTGCTGTGTCTGGGTTGAGCAGATGGCGGCTGTGGGAAATGCTAGATCCTGGGGCTTTTGAGGTTAACCAGGGTGGCTCCACCTTCCCTGTGGTCTTGAGCACGAGGAAACTCTTTGGATCACACTTTGCCCAAGCAGCTCAAACATGCTGTATGCTCTTAAGTGGGTACTTAAGTGTTCTGCTGCATCAGGAGATGCCTGACCCGGAGCTGGGCACTCCATGTGCACATGGGGAGCAGGGACATGCTTGCCAGAAATACAGAAGGAGGCTGAATGATCTTGCTTTAAGTACAGTAGCTGGGAAAAGCCGTATTTTACCCATTAAAGATCACAATCAGGAGATCATAGAATTGTTTTGACTGGAAGAGACCTAAGATCATCAAGTTCAACCGTTAACCCAACACTGCCAGGTCACCACTAAACCATGTCCCTCAGCACCACATCTCCAGGGCTTTTCAACCCCTCCAGGGATGGAGACTCCACCACTGCCCTGGGCAGCCTGGGCCAGGCCTTGACAACCTTTAAGGGAAAACATTTCCAAATATCCAATCTAAACCTTCTTTAGCACAACTTGAGGCTTTTTAACCCCATGATCCCAGAACTCCTTACTCAGCAGTGAAACTATGAACAATTCAGCTCATTCACCACATCTGGGGTGCTGAAGATGTGCCACAGGATGAAGCCAAACCCTTGAGAAAGCAAAGCAAGATGTTTATGTTAATGCTCACTGGCACCACAAATGAGTATTTAGGCAATTAAGCAAGCCACAGTAACACTATAATCCTCCTGGAACACTCTTAAGACATGACCTAAGGCTTAAAGTGCAATTTGGAGTAGCTAGGCTTGCTTTGCTTTCATGTGGCCAGCAAAACGTGTCAGAGTTAAACATCCCTTTGGCTTTTTTTTTTTGCAACACAACTAAACCTTTGTCTACTAAAACACTATCTAGGCAAATAAAAGAAAGTGACTGGAAGGAGTAACTACAGTTTGTCTAACAGCCTTAACTTCCTATTACAATACCTTAAGCCACACTGGGCAAGACACTGAAGTTTACTCGACTCACATCTCTGCCTATCTCAAGAATGTTGAAGTATCATCTCAGACACAACTTCCCCAAGAATTTAATCAAAACATTGCTCTTTCTCCCCCCCTCTGCATAGCCTTTGCTCTTCATTTTCTCTATTCTCTCCTCATAACCAATTTTCTCCATGGATGGACTTCACCCCAACTGGGAAAATCAGTAAAGCAGCAAACCTGAAAATCTCCAGTGAAAGAGTTCAGCTCAGCTTGCATGGGGTCAGTCATGCTAGGATAATCCTGGTTTATTTTTCTCCAGTTTCCATTGCCAAGAGGATAGATGGAGTAACCTTCCCTGACAACTCATGGCTAGCCCCGTGGAAAAAACAAAACCAGCCTTTCAAATACAGACAAAAACATAAAACCCCAAGTGAAAGATGTGGGAATATCTGAAATACTGAACACATTTCCTTACAAACCCTGCATCACCTTCATACCTGTAACCAAAGACAACAATAAGTACAAAAACCAGCATTTAGCATCCAGTATCTGCAAATGCCTTACAGTTCTCTAGTGCTACCAGGTGAAATCCCAGCACAGGTTGCCCAGAGAGGCTGTAGATGTCCCATGCCTGGAACCATTCCAGATCAAGCTGTTTGGGGCTAGGAGCAACCTGATTTAGTTGAAGATGTCCCTGCTGACTGCAGTGGGTTAGGACGAGATAGGCTTTAAAGGTCCCTTCCAACCCAAACCATTCCATGATTCTGTGATATATGACATGTTGCTTTTCCTCATTAACAGAACAGCACCTACACAATTTTTCAAATTTGTAAGAGTCTCAGTGGATTTATGTGCCAATTAAAAGTAGTTTCTACAGTTATTCAGATACCCATAAAATAATAACCCAAGAGAGGAGCTTGACAACAAAGTCAGACCTGGTCAGGACACAGGATAACTTTCCTTGACCTATAAACAGTGCTAAAAATAGCATTACTTTACTTGCACTATAAATAGGATTCTTAATAAAAAGTGTTATCCTGCTGCTAATTGCAGAGCATGACCAGAATCTCTGCTACAGATTAACTACAGCTTCATCACTTTAAATTTAACTTGTACTTCCCTACTATTCCAAGGGCATTATGTACAGAGAAAAAGGCAGGAGAGACAAGCAAAGGAACAGTCTAGAAAATAAGGAGGAATGACTGACTCTCGAGTTATTCATTATTTAGGGTATTTTAACAGCACCACAGCTCCATGGCTTTTCAACTCCTCCAGGGCTGGTGACTCCAGCACTGCCCTGGGCAGCCTGGGCCAGGCCTTGATGACCTTTTTGCAGCAAACTTGACTTGTGTCAAAGCAGGACTGAGTGTATGCAGATCATCCCAACAAGACACTTGAATGTCTCTCATGAGGATATAAGAAGGGCTGCAGAGGTGACTAACTCAGCATCTGACCTTTGACAGAATCTCACTTCAAGACTACGTGCCCAGGGAAAAGTTCAAAGGCAGAGCAACCCTTTGTGATATTTGCCTCAGTACTCTAGCACACCTCCAAAACTCCCTGGACCAGAAGCTAGGTCCCTCAGATTTCATAAATCCAAAGCATTTCCTTTTGAACACTTGCAAACTCTTCCCATTTTCCTAGGGCTCTGTGGGTGATCTCCACATGGAAAGCCACCTCCTTTTGCTTTCACCTCACTCCTCCAGGTTTCTTTAGGTTCTTGCACTGGGGGAGGCAGTGAAAAGTCAATCCCCATTCATCCTACCCACCTCTCTAATGCTTTCACACATCTGTACTACATTTCCTTGGAAGTATTCCCATGGAAGACTGCTCCTTACCTTTGAATGATCTAGAGCAACTCAATTTGCAGCACTGTTTTCTAGAGCCCAGGCATTTCTTTTTTACACTAACTCTCCCTAATTCCTTCAAGCTCCCTCTATAAAACATTATTTTACTTTTCTGATCTCTTCCATCTCCTTTGTGCTGCAGAGCGCCAAGCAGGGCTCTGTCCTTTGGATGAGGGAGGGCTCTCCATCCCCAGATGGGATAGAGTAACAACATCTTTCTCTAACACCTGCCACAAGCTTGATGCCTTTAGGGACATTTTGCCAAGACAAACTCCATCTGTGTTCCACAGTAATGGTATCTCCCTGTTTATTTCCATTCTGTCTTTCTGCACCTCTTCATTCTCAGCATTTGTCACTGCTAAGTTTTGTCTTATTGATTTACTGGGACCTTCCCTCTGCTTCATCAAGGACACATATACAATCTGACTCTAGTACTCACCATGAAATGACCTCTCTAGAGAAACTGATAAAAGGCTCTACTTAAAGGCTGCAGAAGGTGTGAACTGGAGATATTCCTCACCCCAAGGCAGGAAAATGGTGTACTTACTCTCTGTCTATGACCAGGCAAGTTACCGCTTCAGCTGCAATGACGTTGGCTGTTCTGACATCCTCCCTGAAAGAAACAAACATTTCTTCAGTGACCTCTTATTTTCATGAGTGTTTTTATTTCCAAACATACTGCATTCTTAAAGCACTTCAGGAATACATTTCTGGGTTTCACAGCTTTCTCCCCATATTGTTTGAAGTTCACAATCTGTACAAGCTTCAAACACACAACAGCTAAAAACCACACAAGCACAAAAAAATGCAGATTCCCATGTAAGACACACACAGCCACCCATCAGCCCATCCTCTTCATCTCTTCTAGGTTTCTTACAATGCACATTTGAGCACAATGTAATTTTGTTTGCATAGTTTATTTATGAACATTTCAACTTCTATCTGTGTCCTTTTCCCAAAAAACTACCAAGTATCTCATTGCTAGAACATGAAGCAGGTAGTCAAGTAGAACATCAGCTCAGTAGGACTCAGAGAAGGCAGGACACATATGGTGGGCTATAGGACTCCCTATGCATTTGCTATCTGAGCACAGAGAAGGCTGGGAAGTGCCTCCAAAAGCAGCGTGATCAGGATGGAGCTTTTGAAAGGTCCTGGCATTGAACCACTGCACTGCTTCTTTCCACCAGCTTTTCAGAAAGGAAAAATACTGCACTCAATCTTTCCTGCATCTTCATGATGCAATGCTTTGTGTTCTTCACCCTTTCCCTGCCCTACTGAGGGTCTGGCCACGGCCAGCCCAAGTGGGTATCAGTGCTAATTTAGTCACACCCATAAACAACAGGAATTGAAAGCAAGCAGAAAGGAGGAGCTGAAAAGCAGTAGGTAATTTTCTGTATTAAATTCTAAAACTTTGGTAACTACAGAGAGGCTAAGGAATGATAACATTCAACATCACATTAAGTTTCTGCAGTTAACTTTGGCTGATATAGTAACACATTAAAATGAGGGTGCAAACACTACCAATGCATCATATAGACTTAAAAATGACCAACACCCCTAGAGCCATGCCACCCACAATACAAATTCATTTCAGTCACCTCTCAGCAAAACAAATTGCTAGTCAGTCCATGCTTTAAAAGGTAGTGTTTAGACAGGCAGGCATCAGCTACAGCACAGGGCATTAAATGCAACAAGTCAGCACTAAAAGTACAGAAGCACACAGTATTAAATTCAAAAGTGATTATTTGAAGTGCACAACCTTAACTGCAAAAGTAATTACTACAAGTACAAGGCATTAAATGCAAAACTGTTATTAGGGCAGAGCATTAAAGGCACCAAGTAATCGTCAGAAGTCCAGCAATGCACAGCATGAAATTCCAAAGTAATCAGTAGAATTGCATGGCATTAAATGCAAGAAGTAATTCACAGTATTCAATTCAGAAATAGCTATTTGAATGCAAAATTAATTACTAAGAGCACATGGCATTAAATGCAACAAGCAATTACATGGCATTAGATGCAGAAGTAGCTAGTGGAAGAGCAGAGCATTAACTGCACCGAGTAATCATTAGAAGTGTGCAGCAATACATGCAACAAGTGATTATTAGGAATGTAAAGTATTAACTTCAAAAGTAATTATTTGCAGTACACAGCATTAAATGCAACAAGGACTTATTAGAAGTGCTTGGCATTAAACGAAAAAATCATTGTTTCAAGTGCAGGGCATTAAATGCAAGAAGGAATTACTACAAGTGCAAGGTATGATATGCAGCAAGCAATTATTTTCAGTGCAAAAGTAGCTATTAGAACTGCAGGGCATGAAATGCACCAAGTCATTACTAAAAGTACAGGGCATTAAATGCCAAATTAATTACTAGAAGTGCACAGCAGTAAATGCCACAAGGTATTATTAGACGTGCAGGGCACTGAAGAGCATGGCACTGAATGCAACAAGGAGTTATTAGAAGTGCATGGCATTAGCTGTAGAAGCAATGAGGAGAAGTGCCCAGCAGCAAACAGCACATGTGATTCTGCGCAAGCCTCCCTGGTGAGCACTGACTCGGACACCTTCTGGGCTTCGTCGCAGGAGCCCTGGGGGCTGCTCCCTGAGAAGCAGCACTCTTCATCAGAGGAATCCCCTTCACTCTCCCAACACTCCATCTCTGCTGCCTGCCTCCACCATCCTCCCCCGGGAAAACGCCTGCCTCGTTCCAGCCCAGCACTCTGGTTACTCCTCCTCTGGCTGAGCTCTGGTATTTTACAGCCTCTCCAGCTTCAGGCTTTGGGACCTGGAGAAAGGTCACAGCTGCTGCAAAGGGTTCTGAGGGAACATCCTCAGGAAATACAAGCTGAGGGCAGGTCACAGACACCCAGGTCTGTGCACAAGCGGGCATGGCTTCTGCTCAGGGCACCACCCAAAAACTGGGACAGAAGACCTTGCACTGTCACTCCTTAACCCCCCAGTGCTATTATTGCCTTCCTAAAGCCATTCCAAAGTGTGCTGTCACATCACTACAACCATGAGGACATTACTTCAGACAGGAAATCCACATATCTTTTTTTCTCATTATAATTTGTCATCCAGATCACCACCTATAACTTGAGAAGTTTCAGCAAGTTTTCTTCTCATAAGCCAGCAACTTAATTTAAGAATGATGATTTTTTTTTTTAACCATTTCCAGGAGTCTCTAATAACAGTGTTGGAAAATGCAAATATAAAATATATAGGCAGCTTCAATCAGAAGTAATCTCACACATCCCATAGGACTTGAGCTCTTCCCAGGCAGCAGCAGCTTCTGCAGAGCAACCACCAAGGAGCAGACATACATTCCCTTATTTAATCTTAGGCTGTAAAGATCTAATCATGATTCCCACCTTCTTGCTTTTTTTACTTTCCTACATTCCCTAACTCATCCAAGTCTTGCTCCAGCACTGGCTCCTACAACAGCTAACCCCTCAATATCCTTCCAACCCAAGCCATTCCATGATTCTATAGCCCCTCTGCAGCAGCCTGGGCTGTAGCACTGACAACCCTGATGAGGCCAGATTTTAGTCTGAGCACTCCATTTCTTATTCTGTCTGTTATTTTATGGTGGGAATAGCATGGAAGGGAAAATTATGGGCAAAGTTTATTATCCATAAAGATGTAAAACTGCTCATTTTCTTCTGTCGTATTTTCTCCTTTGTGTGCAGAGAGTGATGGTGCAGGTTTGATATGTTGGCTCTGAATCACCTTAATGATCTGAGATAAATCAAACCTTCAGCAGGCTTAGTTTTCTGGTACACAATGTAACTTACTCCTTAGCCAGTAATCCCTGGGACTAGGGAAAGCACCAATGGGTGAGAGTGCCAGTGGAAGGGGATGTGGTGGGAAGAGGACCAGATCAGGAACAGTCTGTGGCACAACCACAGCCATACACTCAACATCAGGTGACTCTAGAACCACATCCTACATCAACTGTGCTTGCCTAGAGAATCCACATGGTCAAATCTTCATCCCTGTCTCATCTGCTGAGGGTGTGAAGGTGGGATTAGAAATCCCTGTCTTTCAGATGCTCTGTCTGCTCTCCCTTATGATCTCCCCATTGAAGCAACCACTCACTTAGCACCCAACCAGCCAAGGGAAGGGCTGCTTTTCTAATAGGAACCAGCACAACTGCTTACCAAAAAAGCATCAAACCAAAGGGGAAAGCAAAAGATATTTTGCCTGGGAAAGAAGGCACCTTTTTTTAATCTGTTAGAAAGTATTCATAGACCTTAATGAACAATCCCACTAGTTAAAAATGTACTGTAGCCTTTTTTTTTTAAATAAGTATTGCTAAAACCCCCCTTTGATTATACTCTGTAACATAATATATTTACTAAGAAAACCCCAATCAGAGTTAGGTAATGTCTGGAGAGCAGCATAACACAGCCTTAGAAAATCAAGTGAAAAACCTGAAAAATCAATTTGCTGCAGCCTGAGGAGGAGCTGAAAACTCTGGAGAAGCACTGAAAAAGCCCAAAGAGATTTCTTCACACTCCACCTGCACCCAGCCTAGCTGAAGAGGGGCCAAGCCCTTTCAAGGCAACATTTACAGCCTTCATTCAGAAACCACAACACCAAATAAATCACAGCTTAAAACAAACACAGCCCTGAGGCTGCTGATACTCCAAGCACTCCTACCCAGCTCAGGACTCTTAACTTCTCTGCAGATTCAAAAACCACTCCAGAACTGAGTGAGTGGAAAAATGTGCTGTCCTCCTGGCTGGCAACGCAGAGCATTCCCATTGCTCCTCTGCTGGCAAAGCAGCTGTGTTGTGCACACATTTTTGACACTGAGGTGGTTGTTCATGCTACTTACTGAAGAGGTGGGTGTATTTGTCTAAACCTACTGAGCAGGAAATGATTTGCCATGTCTGGAAGTGGAAGTGCATTAGAAATACTGAGGGTGCTTTGTGGCTGGGACCAACTCTCCTCTTGTCCTAGTGAATTCCCACTCATCCTATATAAGCAGAAGACACAAGCCCTAAGCCCTCACCAGCACACAGACAGAAGCATGGGCTTGGCTTTCCTACATCTCCTATTAATTCAGGAAATATCCTCATCTCTTACCAAAGGAATCAAAGTGACAGAGGAAGAAATGAATTCATTTCTGGCACTAGTGAGGGTGACACTTCTCTAACCTACAGGAAATGATGCTCCTGGGAGTATGTTAGAGGTCTTACAAGAGCAATTAGGGCTGTCACCTAGCATATTCCTCCTGGGAAATAAAACCATAAATCCTAACACTTTGAAAGCTGAGGGACCTGCCCCACGGATGCAAGCAAGGTGAGGTCGCTCTGATGGGATGAAGTGCCCCTCTGGGTTGCCATCAAACCACTTCAAGTGTTAAAACGGGCAAATGCTTACTGAAATTTTATACGGGATTATTAAAAGGTTATTAAAAAACCCCAAAAATACCTGGCTGCAGAAGAAATAGGAATTAAAGTTTAAATTCATTGAGAACTGATATTTTTGTACATAAAATGTGACTGAATTTTAGTGTGGATGAAATGAAAGACTAAAGCAGGATCTGAGAGACAAAGCTGATAGCAGGATGTTAATACCTACTTCTCTGCAGAATCTATTAATGATTTAAACCAATTATTCTTGTAATTCATCCTGGATTGTTGTAATGAACTAGTGTCTCACTGGCCAGTAATTAATAGTATTCCCCATGTGCAACAACCCAGAGCTATGCAATGACCAGTTTTTTTCATTACAGTGCATTAGAGTCCTACCCCACACAGCACATCACTATTTTAATCAGCCTGTGGGTGACAGAAGTGTATTTTAGATCTATTAAATGCTAATTATCACATTCAAGGACATGTCAATTAAATCTTGGGCAAATCAAGTTCTAAAATCTAGAGCCTCACAGACCTACTCTGCATAAAACTCTCTGCCAGCCTTGGTCACATAACACAAAGCTGGACAAAGCCTAAAGACCAAGAAACTTGCACAGCTATAAAAGAAACCACTTATTTACAGGCAGATTTCCTCCAAATAAACTCATGTTGCAGTTGAAGAGAGCAGACATCACATTTTATTAAGTTATGAACCGTTTAAACTATTCCAGATGTACTAATAAGGTCTTAGGAAAGTACTTTGAACATAAAATAGCAAACCACCCATTTTTATAAAGATTGCTTGCAGGAAACTAGCAGAATTTAGCAAACAGAGCTAGATGAAACAGTCTCTGACCCATTTTCTTCCTGAAGAGCTCAACAGCTGCACTTCAGCATATTACTAAGTCCCTAGAGAAACACCAACAGGGAACAGGAAAAACCCCTCAAACTCACTCCAATCATTACTTCACTTCGGGATATACTGATATTTTAACCTTGTTAAATAATCAAAGAGGTTGGAGGATACAAAGTCCTATTAGTAGGAAACCAATTAATTTTGAAAATATATTAATGAAGAAAATTTCATCCAGTCAAATGTAATGAATAAAACCTGAGATCAAAGTCTAGCTAATGGAAACAGATGCTCTTGCACAGAACCAAACAATCAGATTTAGAGTTTGGTGTTTCTGTTTAGTTTCTCCATTTAAATCAAGGAAGGATAATATAATATTTTATTTGAGCAAACACAGGAATTTGTTACTTGCCAATTTCTTTACAGCTCATTCAAGGCCAAATTGCCACCAGAAGAGACCTAATGCTCACAAAGGCAGGACCTGCTGCTGAAGCAGGTAAGAAACCCAACTCTTGTTCTGGCTATGACATGAAGATGCCATGCACAAAATAGCTTTTCATTTTTCAAATGAGAACTGGAAAAGCAAGCCAAAAGCTGCTTCTCTCCTACTGAAAGATGCCACAGATAGATAGTCAACTGTGGGCAAGCCAAAACTGAAGGCATCAGTGACCACCTCTGGACCTATGGAAGTCAATAAAATGCTTCATAAGCTACAAATGCTCATTTGCAGTGATTTTGTGTATTTTATTCTAGGAATGAGTCTAGGAACCTACTTGCACCTTCATTTTCTTCCTTCAAAGGTGGACAAAGCTGACATGAAGGTTTACAACTTACCAGTGGACAGAGAAGCAAAACTATTACGCAGAAATGGACAACTAAACTGGATAAGCAGCATTTCTTGGGCAAGGAAGGACATGGAGAAAACTGAGGTCCTTCAGCCTTGGCTAAGAACACATATACCATGTCTGTGTCCTCAGTGAAGCCCACCTGCACCATCTGATTATCTGAGAATGCCACGTCCAAGACTTGCCCCTAGTTAGTTCCTCCAAGAGACACTTAGAACTGCAAAGGGTGAGAGGAAAAGAAAAAGATGACATGAGCTGCAAGAAAAGAGTTACTGCCTGATTGTGGAAGCATACTCTAATTAAACCATGTCTCCTGGAGCATATCCTTCTCCAGCAAGGGCCAATTAAAAGCCATAAAATACCCCAGATTGTGTCAGGAGAGAATATTTGCAAGCAGTCAAGGCAGGAATTGGGAAAAGCCTGCAAAGCCTTCTCAAAGCCAACCATCCATCCAACATGCCACCTGCATTTGCAACTGGGCACACATCAGTAACATGCTTCCTATCAACTGAGCTGCTCTTTTGGGCTTGGCTTATTGGATGAGAGAATGCTGCTGCTCCTCTGTGAGCACAAGAAACCATATTGTTCTTATAATCCCATCAATCTTATCACATGCTCATAATAAAGAGATAAAACACATGCCAATGATCAGGATGAAATCCAGCAGAGTGGATTTGATCATCTAATAACATTATCCACTAAACTATGCCTACCAAGATGAATAAATACCATCCTAAGTTTTAACATCTTCCATCATTAAGTTACATCTGCTGCTCATGGAAAACAACCTCTGAGAAAAGTGTATTTTATTGAAATCCTAGCTCAATCTGAAGAGTAAAGGTTTGTCTCTGTGGCAGGGATAATCCAGCTGGGTTTTCAACATCTAAAATGCATCTGAAGAGTGGCTCTCCTGGCACAGGGCTCTTAAGGACACAAAGCCAGCCTGCTGGATTCCCACAAGGTTACTGGCAGATATGTGCAATAATTCCCTCAGCACAGTGGCTTAGGTTTTGGGGGGTTTTTTTTGCACAAGTAATGTGATCTAGTTGGGGATGTCCCTGCCCAGTGCAGGGGGGTTGGACTAGATGACCTCCAGAGGTCCCTTCCAACCCAAACCATTCTATGATTCTATGTTTTTTAAGTAAACATGAGAGCTTTCCCCTGGTGTTTTTAGAAATGACAGGATCAGAAAAATTGAAATACTCTTTGGTTAGAAAAGCAAAAGAGATGAACTAATATTGGGAATGATGGCAATAAAAGTGCAAATCATTTGGTAACACCACAGCCATTTCAGCAGGCAAATATTGCTAACAAAACTATCACCCAAATCCCCAGGCAACTGAGGACTTCTGCAGCTGCTGGGGACTATCAACAATCAAACTTCCTTAGGGGTCTGAAAAAAAGTTCCTTTCCCTGTACTTGACCTCAAATACTGGTAACATCTTGGGCCTGGATGGCAGATGAGGATGCAAGAACTGTGAAGTGGTCCAAGGCTTCTCCTGAGCATGGAGAGGAACACAGTGTCCCAGTGTCAGTGTCTCAGGATGAAATCAAAGCTCCTGACAATTCAAATACTTCCCTTCTACTCCCTCACTATCCTTAATCTGGAGTCTCCATATGGGAAAAATATCCTCTACAGCCATAAAAGGGAAAAAAATGAAAAAAAGCAAAAATAAGTATGTTTTATCGTGTTACCCTTGTTCTAAATGAGCCTGCATTCCTCTAAGATGCCTTGCTTAGGGAGCTGATATCTTTCAGTGTACTCAGATGTTGCTCAAGGACACACACTGGGGGGTAGCTTCAAATCTAAGTATCTCCTCCATTTTTTGGTAGCATCAGGGCAATAAACCAGAAGCATAGAAGGCTCAAATGTTCCCAGTGTTCAAATAATTTTCAGCTCTCCTAGGGAGAGGAATCTCTCCAAAACTGCCAAATCATTTAAGTCTTTGTCCAAGTGTCCAGGACCCTGTCCAGAAAAGACACACTATGTAAGACTAAAAAAAAATATACTGTGATCACAGAATCATTTTGGTTGGAAGAGAACTTTCAGATCAAGTCCAACTGTTAACCTAGCCCCAACAAGTCCACCACAAGACCATGTCCCTCAGCAATACAATTCCTCCAGGGATAGTGACTCCACCACTGCCCTGGGCAAGCTTGTCTATAGCTTGACAGCCCTTTTGGGGAAGACATTTTTCCTAATGTCCAAACCAAACCTCCCCTGGCACAGCTTGGGACCATTTCCTCTTGTCCTGTCACTTGTTAGCCAGGAGAAGATATTCACTCCAACCTCCTTTCAGGCAGGACCAGCCTCTCAAACCCATGCTGGCTGGATCTATACTAGTTAACTCCTTTGCTCTTGTGCCCCAAATCCATGCAGATTAAATACATTCCCATTTTCATTACAATAAAGTCTGGGCTTAATAGCTTTTGGAAGAAAATAGCTGCAGTAATCCCTGTTAAATGCCAGGCTGCTTGGTTTAAATGACTTCTGCTGGTATTGTTTCCCCAGGCATTTTCTGAAAGCAGCAGCCACCAGATGTCAGTGAGGTAGCTGAGGTTGGACACGACAGGAGGATTACAGCAGGGCAAGAGGCTGACAGGTAACAGACTTCAGCCTTGGAGATTCTCAAGATCAGGCTGGAAAATGCAATGATGAATTTGCTCCAGCATCTGGGAGAGCTCTGCTTGAAGCAGAAAATCAGAGCAGAGAGCTTCAGAGCTCCCTTTTAGCCAGCATTCATCTGAGTTTTGTCCATTTCCTGTCCATGATTCCCTCTCTCCAGGAAATTCAACTGACTTTTCACAATCACACAAGGGTCACTTTCTAGACTAAAACATATCTTAACTCTGACACTAAAAACCATGGTACAAACTCCAGGTCACCTGAGTAGCAAGCACCAAATGCCTTTCCATGCCACCTCTCAGTGTGCCTTAAGGCAGACAGATTCGGAGAAAAGCTTGAAGAGAGCACTAGGAAAATTTTAGATGAAAGTTTCAGATGCAAGATAGGAGAGAAAATCACAGCTGGAGTCACCTTTACCATAAGTTAATGTAGTGCTTTTAAAGTAATGCAAGATGTTGGAAATACCTGGCTTCAGAACAGAGTAATACTGAGTTTAAAGCTCAATCCATCTCCTTTCTCAGAGCTTCAGCATTAACCAGCAGAAGTTTCCAAATGTCCAAGGTCAAGATACTAAAATCCCATGGAAGCCTTCACCAGGAGACACAGAATAACACACACTGCCTCCCAGTTATTCGATGGAAGAAAGATTTACTCCTCAGCTTTTGCATTAAAACTTGTATGTTATTTCTGCAAAGTCCTTCCAGGCTATTTATGGCCTGATGCATCCACTCTGCTCCCTTTAACTGCCAAGTATTGCCACCAAGTTCTACCTTGCTTAATGGCAGTCCCTTCAGTGCAGAAAGAAGACACTCCTGACCCCTTTTGCAGGCAAGTGTGTAGAGGAGCTGGCTCTGGCCTGGAGCTGCACACCCGCTTGGCATGAAGGAACTGGATGTCTTCAGTCTATAGATGCAATTCCTTGGCAAGGAACTTCACACATTTCCCTCATCCTAACTTCATTCCAGTTTGTGTTTTTCCCTGGGTTAAACACGATCTCACCTACTCAACCAGGGAAGATTAAAAGTGATTTTGAAAGTTACAATCCAGGACCAGAAGCAGCTCCTCTACACGTTCACATCATCTCTACCAGAGCATGGTGCAAAAATCACTCGGCCATTGCAGAAGACACGTAAGAACTGAAAATAAGGATTTCCTCATAGGAATGCATTTGGGAGATTTTTAGCTAGATTACCACTGAGCTCTTGCCAATGTGACTGCTGCTTCCCCCAGAGCTGGCTTGGTCTGCTCACTTCCACACTTCAGTTACCTAAGGGAACAGGTGGCTTCACATGGAGGGAATTGTAACAAACCTACCTCTTTGTGACATAAACACAAATAAACACTAGGAAAATATCAAGTGGATTTGGACTCAGGAGAGCAAGTCAAGCCCACAAAACCATCACCTGTCTCCCCCTTAATGCTCAGCCCTTCTTCCTCACTTTATTTCCTTTGCCCTAGTTTGCGGTCTCTGTTTGAAAAGAAATAAAAAGAAGTACTAGCTAAGTTCCCAAACACCTTCTATCTCAAATTACAGCATGGAATGGGAAAAGAAAACAGCACCTAGGACAAACGTTGATTAACCTGCTGCAGCAGCCATTATCATTTTCACAAGAGCACAGCAAAAACGAGTCTAAAATGTCCCAGCTTCTTCTCAATTCTGTAATTGAAAACATTTTCCCATTTAATTATAACATGATTGAAGAAATAATGGAATTTAGCAAGTGCCTTAAAGATGTGTATTTTACAGCTTTACATTTCAGGAATCAAGAACTTGATTTTACAAAACCCAGAGGCTGGGAGGAAAAAAAAAAAGAAATTACATTTGATAGTAATCTGAAAAGTATATGAATGTCAATGCCTGCCAGCCCCTTCAGCGGGCCCAGGAAAATTGCTTCATTAGGGAAACTCTACCATATAAACCTGGGACATTTGTTTCAGCCTGGCAAGGCTTTAACAAAACAGGTAACTTAGTAGTTGAAAAGGCAGTATGGTCCAAATGCCTAGAAACAAAGGGTTAATCCCAGCACTGCAGCTGGGCTCCTCTTTCTGCAGCTTTCGGCAGCAGCCTGATGCATTGAAGGAAGTTGCCTCAGGCTCCCATATCCATCAAAGGTGTCTCCTTGGGAGAAAATTTTGTCTAGCAGAATTCTCTGGAGTGCCCTAAGAATAAACCTGCTGGCAGGTTGTACAGTATCACAGCTATGCTGGTTGGTAGGGAAGCTTCCCAGAATAGCTCCCATTCCAGTGCTGGGGTTGGACCAGTTCACACATTGTCCCACACAACTGGCACAGCTACAGGTTCAATCCCTGGTTAAATTCAACTCAAAAAGTTCAAGCCCCAGAGGAGGTTTCTGAGGGTGAGTGAGAATAGCCTAAGCAAGTGTTAGCAGGTGATAAAGCATCTGTAAGGAGTGCTCCTAAGTAACACTACACATCACAGCCTGAATCTTGTGTTAAGATGAACAACTTAGGTGAACAACTACATTGGTGTTGCAAATAAACTCTTCTAACAGGAAAACCATTCCAGAACATTCCCTGTCAGACTTTTGTTATAGGAGCCAAACACAGGTACCAGGAGCTCTGCACACACAGTCCGGATGCTGTAAAGGAGCTGTGTCCAGCAAAGGCTGTGCTCAGCTTGCACCTCTGCCTCAAATAAACCCTGACTTTGTTTAGGGAACACAATCTGTTTATTTTTAACTGTTACAGTGCTCAGGGTGATATTTCCAAGCCAGGCTAGATGCTCTCCAAGATCCCAGTGGCAAGGCTAGCTTCAGCTCCCCTTTCAGAGGGGTTTAGAAGCTGTGTAGCTGTGTTGCTGAGAGCCGTGGTTTAGTGGTGACCTAGCAGTGCTGGTTAACACTTGGACTTGGGGACCTTCAAGGTCTTTTCCAACCTGAATAATTCTATGATTCTAAATGTCTGCATGGCTCTGTAAACACAAGCTAGGCAAAAAGACTCAACAAATTGCAGAGCATTATTTTCTTCCCCTCCTCTGAGTACACATTGTTGTAAACCTGCTCTGAGGGTTAGTGAGCAGGAATTACCTTGTCTGCATCACGGCCAGTTAGGCAGAGCAGCTGCAGGCCTGGGAGTAATCCTTAGCTCTGCCTCAGCATCCCCAGGAGGCAAGCCTAGTTATTTATTTATTTAGAAGGAAGTCAAAGAGCATTACAATATGTTGCTGTATTTTTATGTTCCACATAATGCTTACAAACTAGAATAGAGCTGGTGGGAGTCATCTGATGGAAGTGTTTTCCCAAGGCAAAGTATGATTTCCTCAGGAGCTACTCTAAAGAGATATTTTTCTGCTCTCCCTACCAACACATTTATTTTTGGATTATGGATTTTTTCCCCCCAACTTGTAGTAAACCAGCATTTTGACAAAACCATCATCATTTTGAAATTTAGGATAAAATGTTTTGATTAAATCATTAACAGGTATTACTGACAGGAACACGTTTGCCCCCACCCTTTAGATATACTGCACTACCTACTTGAGCAGTAGGGTTCCTTACATGCTCCAAGATAACACCCAAGGCAAAAAGACATCAGAAATATTCTTGGAGACACAGCAGTAAGTGTAAACAAATATATTGAGAACTATAAACCCTCTGTAATTCTGCTCTCTTCCATCTGGCGCTACATTGTTGCCCAATATTATACCTATTTTAGCCTCAACAGGAGGAATTATCATACCTGCTCTCTAGGACTGAATCCTCAAAGGAAAGCAAGGACACAGTTTTAGTTGCCAGGCTAGGATTCAGTTGTAAAAACGCCAGAACTATTAATAAACTGTACTCTTATAAACTAAGGATTATTACCCTGAAGACTCAAAACAACCTGTTTAACTGCATTTGAATAATTAAGTTGGCTCTCACCATAACCTCCCTGTAGAAACTAGAGTAACTTTACACACTTTTCATTAGAATACATTTCGAATTTACTGCTAATTATCTCCCACTGGCTTTCCCCCCAAAGAAGTTGTTTGATAGAGTAAATAAAAAGCCAGATATTAGCTTTCTTTTTCTTTTAGACAATAAAAAGTCCTGGTTTTTTGCAGAAGCCTTCCATTACTATGACTGTCTGCATTCCTTTAGTAAATGATGGATTTTTGTGATTACAGATGCTATGTAAAGATGCAAAGCTGCTGCTCAGAATGCAGCATGAGGCAGGTGACTGATAAGGCACAAGAGATTCCAGCCCTAGTGCACACTGATGTTGCTTAAGTAGATAATCATTTGTTTTCCCTTCTTAGTGCAATGTTTACTGTCTCTTGCTTCAAACTGCTTCTGTTCAGCCTTGGTATCAACTAAAGCTGCATCTCATTTCCAAGGCAATTGCCCTGAAACTCAAGAAATTCAGAAGCCAGATACTTAACAATGGGGAAAATCAAGCAGATGAAAAGCCTTCATTCATCATCTCACCACTTCACTCCAGTTCTTGAAGTGATCATCTAAACACAGCCACTGACAGAGCTTTTGTGGGTATGGCTTTTTGCAGTTGCTCTCCTTGCTCTATTGCTTTGGTCTTAAGAAACCCTTCACCTAGCCAAGCCTGCAAGAGTGATTCTTGTGTGACTTGCTGCTTGCTTTTTGGGAAGGGTCACCACCACCTGCTTGCCTAAGATGTCACTGGTACAGATGTGAGTAAAATCCCTCCAATTGCTGACTGAAGAGCTGTTTGCCAAAATGCAGAGTGCTACTGCAGTGTACTTCCAAAATCCTTAGAGACAAAGTGTGGTTCTTGGTAAAGGAGAAGTAGGACTCAGTTCCAGACATCTGGCCAAGTCATTTAAGAGAGACAAGGAACTACTGGAGAGAATCTAGTGGAGGCTACAAAGATTCTGAGGGGACTGGAGCATCTCTGGGAGGCAGAAAGGCTGAGAGCCCTGGGGCTGCTGAACCTGGAGAAGAGCAGAGCCAGAGAGGATCTGCTCAATGCTGATTCAGCAATTGATTCTGGTTGTTGTAAAAGATTGGTCACCAAGCTAGCTAGACCTGGTGGGACTCCAATTCTATATTAAGACAAGAAGAGTCAGTAATATCAATTCATTCCTGTTGGAAAAGCAAAAGGCAACCTTCACCTCAGCAGTCACAACATAGAGCTCCCAGGCAGGATGCTGATAGAGCCAGCATACCTTGCTCTGTCCCTCTGGGTCCTTTTCTCACCCCTCATTTCTTGATATATGGGGTGGCTGAAGTTGACAAAGCTCCAAAAACCCCAGATTTATTTTTTCCTAGATGATAAAGGCATAGCTACTTTTATATGAGCTAGAGAAACAAGTGGGGTGAACCTGCCAGCTCCTTTTCAACGGCTCTGGCTGAGCTCTGTAATTGGGAGCCTCTTCCCTGCCAAGGAACTTCCCAGAGCATCAAGAGCTTCTGGCAACTGGCTGAAGATGCTCAGCACAAGCTCCTGCACAAGTCAGTGTAATATTGGCTTGTGTTTTATGAAGAAATAAACAGTGAAGAATGTGCAAATAGAGAAAGTGAAGCAACATCATCAGTGATCAAGATGTGCTTGTAATAATGGAATTAAACTGCACAGGCCCTGAGGAAGATTTCCTAATTTACAACAGCACTACCATAAAATATCTTCACCCATCCTAAGGGCTTTGAGACAAGCCAACCACCAGAAGACAGCCTGAACAGGACAGGGAAACATTTTATTAGGGTTGAATTGCTGCTATAGTGTGCCCTCAGGAGATCTATCAGACTGAAGGTCTACCAGGCTACCTTCCTGGACCTGAGTGAGGGCCATATGCCTGCAAGAAGAAAGCCAACCCCATAGGGAACCACATGGTGACACCATCTCAGTGCCAACTTGGCCTCCTCACTTCCAGCTGGCCAGGCTTTTGAGCTCTTAACCTCCAAAGCCTCTGGGAGGGTTTTGTTTCAGGGGTTTGCCAACAGCTTTTCCAAACCCTTTAAAAGCTTCTGGTGTTCCCTGCATCTCAGGGCAATAGGTTAAAACCCATCAGCCATCACTCTCCACTCCCACCTCTTAGGTCCTGCCTTCCTGATTGGCAGGGATCTACCCAGGGAGAGGAACAGGATGTGAAAGAGTCCTAACAGCTGAAATACCTTTTAAGAACACCCAGTGCTGGTAATAAGAGTAAAAAGCAGCTGATGTAATGGATGAAATAACTTTTAGCCAGTCCCTGAAGACCATGTTGCATCCATGGTCCAGGAGCTGCACACACTGTACTGCAGGTGGCAGGCAGGAGAAGGGCTACAAAACAGCCCGGACTTAACAAAATCCCATGATTTAGCAACATAAATAAGAGGATAAAAATTGCCAATGATCTAATCTCCTATTTATTGATGTTTCATTCTCACCTCAGACATCAGCTACTGGAGGTTTTAAAAAGTTTTTGGGGTTATGTTCAGTTCTCACATGAACTGATGAATAAATAAAGCTCTGACCCTGCCAGCTGCAATCCTGATTTAAAGAAGCACTAACATTTCCCTGCACATTACTACTACTACTCTGCTGCCTGATGCCAACATCCCTCACAGCAATTCACACCTTTCCAGAGGGAACACACAGTGTAAGACTTTTGGATATGTCATCAAGGAAATTGCCTGCTGAAACTCCTACCTGCAGAGCCATTACATATTTTTTTGCTGCTGCTGTGAATTACCAGGGCACAAAACACACCCCCAGGGATTTGGGGCAGTTAGAGGAGAGATGGTATCTGTAACACTGGGGAAATAACTCCAGAGGCAGAGAGAGAAATGGGTAGCAGTAGATGCTTTTTTGGAAGGAAGATGTGTTGTTGTGCCCCATGATGAGACACAGGGACTACCACCTAATTGTCACCATGGCAGGACATCTCCTGCACCACCCAGAGATCCCAATTTCTCCTTCACCTCATGCACCACAAACACATTTTGAAGGAATAAGTGAAAACCCCTGTACTTTATTCTTTGCAAACAAGAAGGACAGAGGGAGGACAGCCTTTGGCCAGGGCTCTCTGCACTGGAGCTTCCTCCCCTGGTCCCATTCATGAACTAATCTGTCATGATCCCAGACACAGGAAAGCTTCCCAAGTTCCCACTCTAAGAGTCAAGGTTCTGTGAGGCTCTAAACACACAGAACAAAGTGTTTTGATCTGATGTGTTTGCAGGGGAACTTGAAAATGATAGTTCATCTCCATCTTACTATTAAAAACATAACCAAAATAAGGACATTTACTTAATATTACTTGCTAATTAATGTAGAGAATTGCATGGGCAAGAGCTTAGTTCTGTGCTGGATACATCTCTCCTGCTACCAAAAAGTGACATGAAATTTAGCCTTCAAATATTCTTTCTTTTTTTTTTGGAAGAAAAGGCTGATTTAGGAGGGCTTGAACACCATCACAGCACCAAAGAGAAGCCCAATAGATCATAAGGACAGGTAAGCACCCAGGACGTGGTTGTCCATTAAGATGGAATAAGTGCCCCAAATCCCTGCCTAAAGCACATTTTAATATTCCTATTCTTATTCCTCCCTATGGAGATCAAGTATTTTTTATAATAATAGTTTCTCTTCTCAGCTCATCCACAAAGGAAACAGTTTATCTAAAACAGGTCACTCAGTTCCCACCTCCAAAATCCTAGAGAGACACTTAGACAATTTAAAACCCACCACCACCCATCTCCCCCATCGAGATGGCCACGATTATGCTCTTACTATACACAACAAATACTCCAGAGTTACACAAAGTCAAACATTTTAACCCTCAAATGCAAAGTCAGGGAAGGCAGCACAAAGATCAAGTATTTTCTGATGCCTACAAACACGGAAAGATCTACATTTGGCCACTCAACTACAGAACAAACCTTGCGGCCTCCTTGCAAGACACAATACAAGTGACAATGCCCACCTCCAAAAGCATTAATCCACTCCCAAACTCCCTCCAAACTGCAAGAGCCCTCTGAAGGCTACAAAAGCCCTTGAACAATGATCTCAGCAGAAGAGCTATGCCCTAAGGAGCACTTACCCTTGAAGGGCTTTTTCTCCAAACCAATCTCCCTTGCCCAGCGTACGCAGAAAGACTGGATCCTCACTGGGGGAGTCCTCACGAGTCACATTCACCTGGGAAAAAAACACAATGTCCTAACATTTAGAAAACTTTCCATTCACAAATAAAACCTGTTTCTTCAGAACAAGATTCATCATCTCCTGGGTCTCTCAGGAAAAGCTCTGCTCTGCATCTCCCCTGGGAACCACAGCACTCTTTCCTCAGCATTACCAAGTAATCAGGCAGGAAAAGGAGCAGTTATTTTTCACAAAGGTACCTACTACTCTTGCAAAAATGCAGCAGGTTTTAACACTAAAGGGGGAGTTGGCTGCACAAGCACAGTCAGAAATAGGTTTCAAACATTCCCTGTGTATCACACAGACACAAGGCACAGGCTTCTGTGAGCTTTGTTCCACATGAGTTCCTGCATTGCCAAGTTCACCCAAGGGAAAGGAGCAACAAAAATAATCCACATTTAGCCCTAATTGAAATGAAACTGTTTGGAGCATTACAGGATGACAGATACCTCCTCTTCTTTTTGCTATCTGTCAGATTCAGGGAGGGGATGACTCTAGCTGGAGGAAAGCTCAAGTATTTTCACTGAAGTTTAAAGGAAAATACCATCTGATTTCATGACTGCTTATTTCTGTAGTGAAAGAGAAAAGCAATTCCTGCTGGTGGAAAGCAGACTTCCTACCCACTCTAAAACCATGGCTAGTGTAAGCTAGCTGAAGTTGCAGAACACTTGGAGTTGAGGAAACAGGCTAAAATAAATCAGCTAAATGAGCTCAGCAGTGGGATCACTGGATGGAGCTGATGGAGAAAAAAGGGAGAAGGATTTTGTTCCTAAAAGAACTACGCATGGAGCATGGGCTGAAAGGAAACAGAGCAGAAGCCTTTCTAAGCATTTCTGAGAGAAGTGCTGGGCTCAGCAATGTAAAACATCTCTGTTCATTTGACTGCCACTAGAGAAGCTCTGATCTAAAAGCCAAGGCAGAGAAGTGACAGCAATGAAGTCTGGAAGTCAGCCTTATAAGAAGGATACTTAGCAAGGAAAACACTGAATATTGTAGGGTATACTGTTAAAAAATGGATCTCTTTGGTCATTTACCCAAAGACTCAACAACTGTTTCCAACCCCAAAGTGTTTACTGCAAGCAGGTGTAAACCAGCACAAGATCTCTTTTTTTCCCCTCCAGGCCACTCTTCCCTACTGATAGGGTGCCAAGAAGTTTAATTGCATGTCAAGTATTGCACTATTTGTGCCTTGGGGAAGGGAGAGGGAAAGCAGTGGCTGCTGCACAGCATCACCATCAGCTCCTTTGCCTTCCAAAAGTGTCAACTTACCTTCCCTTTGCTGATGATAAAGAAGGTGTCCCCCCGGGCACCCTGTCGGATAATATACTCTCCACTCTCATAGTGTGTCTGCAAGAGAAAAAAAATCAATGAACTCAGGTGAGCAAACAGAAGCAGTGACTGTTGGTCAGCAGTTTGGCAAGATGAAACACAAGTCTGGACCAATTTTATCCCAGGCTGATGTTGGCCATGATTTAAAAATTGTCCTGTGTCAAGGAATATAATAATTAAACTGGAACCAGTTCTGCCTTGCCAATTTTTCTTCTTCCTGAGCTAGTGCCAGATGAATTACTCTCACAGCCTAAAGCCATTTATACTAAGTAAACCAGACAGAGGAATTTTCAACAGAGAATATACTACATGAACTAAACTGTAATAATGTCTGCTGTAAAAATAGTTATTTCCTTTGTTGTTGTTGTTGGGTTTGGTATTTTTCCAGCTTTGCTAGCAAGGGATTTATTCAACGAATAATTAATCCATCTTTTTTTGCCTCATTTTGTAGAATATTCCCTGTTAAATATATGTCACAGCTTATCAACACTTGCATTTCAGCTTAGTAGGATAGCTTCATCCTTTGTATTACCTCATCAAAACCAATAGGCATTTCTACATCAGCAAACAAATAAAAGCCAGTATCTGCTAAATAAAGACTCTATATTCGTATTTAGCCCTGCCAGACCCTGGCATCTTCCTCTGAGATGCTGTCCCTAGGAATCCAACAAATGATAGTGAGCAGAGACAGTGCAAAACTAAGAGCTTTTCACCCAACATCTCTACCTACATCTCCTACTGCATAAATTGTTGCTGGGCTGTCTTTTAATCCAGGCCCCCTCCAGAGAGCTGCAGGCATCAGGACTGCTTTGCCCCCACACCAATTAATCACCAAGCATCCCCAAAACTTCCCTGTGCTATGGCTTTGGTGAGCTTTGAAGCTACACTACAGCACAAAGCTCCAGAAAAGATCTTTTCATCCCAAACTATGTATAAACTACAGCAAGGATGATTTGTGCTAAGACAAAGAAATTAAGTCAGAATCCTAGAATTTAGATAAGCTTGGGATTAATTTTATTGATCAGCATTTATCTTTATACTCAACCTTTTCTACTCCACCTACAGACTGACAACAGAATGACATGAAAATAACTAGGTAAAGGTTCATGTAAATAAGAGCATCAGAGAAACAGCTCCTAGGGTTGGGAGCACTGGGCAGGAGGAGATATTAAAAGCAGTTGCCTCAGGACAAAGAAAAGTGAACTAGAATCCAGAATTAGGTGAGTTCTTTAAAATACATCTATAGTCAGGCTGTAGGGGCTCACATCAGCCTAAAAAAAACATTCTAGGTAAATAAAATTACAACTACTGATTATCATGTCAGTCTCCAAGAAGGGGAGGAGAGAAGGTGGGTTAGGAGGATTAACTGCTGGTTGCTTGACCAGGTTCTCGTGGAAATGAAAAAATAGGGGTCAAAGTTCCCAGAAAGTCTTTCAAGTAGGTAACAGATATTTTTATCCCACCTTTGCAGTCACAAATGGATAGAAATCATGCAACTAGGGTAACACACCCCAGATTTAGGCTTAGAACATAAGTCTTCTTATTTTTAGCCTTTTCTCCCCAGAGAAAAGCACACTACATTTTCAGAGGCAAGAACAAAGTTCATTAATGAAAGTTAATTTAAAAGAATGACAGACTGGTTTTGATTTGAAAAGACCTTGAAAAGCATCAAGCCCAACTGTTAACCCAACACTGCCAGGTCACCACTAAACCATGTCTCTCAGCACCACATCTCCATGGCTTTTCAATCCCTCCAAGGATGGTGACTGATATCCAACCTGGTGCACACTGAGGCCATTTCCTCCTGTCCTCTCTCATGTTACTTGGGAGACCAGCCCCCACCTCACTCCAATCTCCTGTCAGGGAGTTAGAGAGCAAGAAGTTCTCCCCTGAGCCTCCTCTTCTCCAGGCTAAACTCCAGTTCCCTCACGTGTTCCTCACCAGGCTTGTGCTCTAGACCCTTCACCAGCTTCACTGCCCTTCTCTGGACATGCTGACATGAAATCTCAGAGAGATTTCACTAAAACCTAAGCATCAGAGAGGTTTCTAAACATACTGCTTAAGATACAGCTCCTCCAGGTAACAATAAAATAAAAGCCCAAAACAAATGAATTCACAGCTGGCAAAAAATAGAATGGAGAAAACCCAACGTGAGATGCAGGCTGTGGAAGTGCAGCTGTAGGACCTGCCAACACTGAGATAACCAGGCAGCAAAGCTCAAAGTTACAAGGCAGGGGAAAAAGAAAAAAATAAAAGGCTCTAAGCTAAGGCACTGAGGTTCCACATAGGCATCAACGTCTGTGAAAGTCGGTGCTCATGAAAACGGCAGTGACAAAGCCAAGGAATTGCTGCTGGGAACACTCCCTCCTACAGCAGCAAGCCATAAATGTATATTTTATAAGGACTGGCAAATAGGGATAAAGGCTCAGCTTCCATGAATTATAAATGCTACAAAATTTAGAGTGTTTGTCATGTTAACTAGAGTGCCTTACAAAGAACACCAGGCCCTTGAGGTGCTGCTCTGTGGAGTGAGAGCTGCTTTATCACCTCCTAAACAAACCTCTGCTTACCTAGCACCCCATCTTCCCATAGAACTACACATTTTCCCAGTCTAAACCAGTAAGGGGTTGCATCTTTAGCAATGCAGGGGTAGAATTATAGAATAATTTTGGTTGAAGAGACCTTTCAGATCATGGAGTCTAACTGTTAACCCAACAGTGCCAGGTCACCACTAAAACATCTTCCTCAGCACCAAATGCATGTGGCTTTTCAATTGCTCCAGGGATGGTGACTCCACCACTGCCCTGGGCAGCCTGGGCCAGGCCTTGACAACCCTCTTGGAGAAGAAGTATTTCTTCATGTCCAACCTAAACCCATGTTTGGGTGAAGGCTTTGGTCCACTGACCTATCGTTGTCAGCTATCAGCTTCAATCAGAGCTTCTGTTTCCAACCACCATCAAGAACTGAGAAGCTTTTACAGCCTGACCAGGTGTTGACACAAGCTTCATGGAGAAACCTCAATGCTGGAGACCAACCCAATGATTCAACTGCAGCAAACCTCATTTTTCCTCTAGCTGGATGCCTTTGCTGTGTTTACACCAAGACAACTTGGAAAAAGGTGAAAAATAGCTTGTGTGTTTGGACTGCTAGGGAACCCATGTCAGGCCAGAAGCCTGCAAAGGTCACATCAGGGCAGCAGAAACACAAAGGTGGCTTTGAAAGAAGTTTCACTCCCTGCAGCCAGGTCTGCACCACACAAACCAGTGAGGGGCAGATGGTGTGATGACAGTGCTCAATGTAGAATCCATCTCTCCCAAGGTGTAGTTTTGTTTAAAATATGCAAAATAATTAAGTTTGCTGGTGGCTGAAAGGAAATATTCCCTGAACCATCAACAAAACTCCAAACATAAGCAGCTTTCAAAACCCTTTTGTTTCTGTTCTGGATTTTCTGCCTCAAGTCCAAAATGACAACAGCAATGCTAGTAAAAGATTTAATACCTGGGACAACCCAGTGCTCAGCAAATACAATTTTCAAGGATACAGAGATGGCAACAGTTTTGGGTAAGAAGCAAGTCCTGTTGCCACCTTCAAGTTTCTTTCCCAGCCCACTCTCAGAGCAAGAGTTCTGAGCAAAGGTGAGCATGTTTAGGGACTCTTGAATGCCCATGGGACTGGCTGGAGAGGCTGTCCTGTGGGGATAAAGGCTTGCTGAGCTTGCAAGATTTTTCTACAGCTACCTCTAAGACTAAAAGATGCTGCAGAATATCAACTAGATTATGACACATCTACAGACCGAGCCAGGATGGTTTGGACCAGCTGAGTCCATTAAGGTTTGTAATGAAGCACCCAAGAGACAGTTCTGATTCCTAAATGCACTGTGCACTTTTAAGGGAAAAAGAGGAGGAAGGAGGCTCTTAAAAAGCATTACTTACTTTAATGCAATATTGCTAAAGAAATTTCCTGCCTTAATTTGCTCTCCAAGTAGACACAAGGCATAGGAAACCCCATTGTAACTCTGGTTCCCTCCCCATCACTACTGTAACACAGCCTGACAGCCTTTTCTGGAGAGCAATCAGGCTCCCTGAGCAGCACACAGCCTGGGAGGCCACCACTTCTCAGCCACTTTTCCTCTGTGGTGCTAGGGCAAACATCTGTTCCTTTGCTTCTGCCTAGGAAACAGATTGAGCCCTAAAGCACTCTCACCAGCTGGGGCTGGGGCCACCACGGTCTTGACTCCTGAGCCTGACACTGTCTCTACTGTCCCCCAGGTCAATCACAACCTCCTGGTGTGGGAGCACACAGGGCAAAGGTTCAAAAGATGCTCAAGCTGTTGCCTGCAGCCCAACAGCATTTTAGGAAAGAAATGTGTAGGAACAGAGCAAAAGCTCAGAAGTGCTAATTTTTGGAGGTCTAGCCACATACATACAAAGCAAAGACTGACCTGAAAACTAAATGAGGAGGAAGAGGAGACAAAGGAGGTGGCAGTAGATGAAAAGCATGAGTGGGAATCCTGGTGCTCTCAGAGAAAGACCACATGTAAAGGCTGCTTGAAGCATGAGAAAGGGTGAAAGGAAGAATGAGGGAATCAGAAAAGGAAATTCAGCTCTGCCACCACACATTTCTTTGGTATCATGAAAGGCCACCAGAAGAGATCAACTGCAGAAGTGCTGTCAGTGGGGAAGAGCTTCATTTCCTTCAGGGTAAATAAACAGGAAAAGAGAAAAGTAGATTAATGAGCAGGATGATCCTCTGAGAAGAAACAGGAATTTCAGAAGGAAGAGAATGCTGGAAAAGCTATGAAGTTCAAAAGACATACAGATGGGGATGCAGAGTTAAAAGGTCAAGACAATCCTCAAAGATGAAGAAGGAGAATTCAAGGAGAGGCAGTTCAAGGGAGAGATTTAAAAGCCATGTAGATGTGGTGCTAAAGGAGATGATTTAGTGGTGACTTGACAGTGTTGGTTAACAGTTGGACTCGATGATCTTAAAGGTCATTTCCAACCTAAATGATTCTCTGATTAAGAGAGCACAGAGATGATGTAGGTGGGAGACAACAGCACACTGGGACAGGCTAAGGAGAAATGGGAAAGGAGCTTTAGCAAAGGAGGTTGTTCAGGAAGAGGAGAGAGGAAAAAATAGAATTTACTCCCATGAGAGATGATAGTGCTAATGGGAAAGCACAAATTAGCTTGGTGAAAGTTGATAGTGGTATTCAGCCACAGATCAAGCTCTCATTGGACTTGGGGCAGAAAACCCAACACTTTGCTAGCTAAAATCATAATGGATTCCCAGCTAATCAATATGAAATGCTGAGAATTAACTGAGTGCTAAGCAGACAGAAAAAGGATAGCCAGGCAACAGAGAGGAATTGATTAATCAGTCACACTGGCTGAAAATCACTGAACAGCAAAATTAAGTCAAATTAAGTTAAAGAAAATGAAAAAAAAAATAATCTAGAGCAATTTGCGTGGGATTGCTGCTGACTGAGGGGAATACATCAAATTCAAATTGGAGCTAATAACACAAGGGGAAAAAAGTTTGAGTGACCATGGCTAGTTGCACACATTTAATTTGGGGTATAAGGGCTGAAACCTCTGTCAGAATCACCCTTGTCCCATCACACTTCCAGCCTGCTCTGGATGCCAATATATTGCTCTGGCTCACACTGCTTCATTTCAATAGCCTGTTTGGGAAAGGTGCTTTGGGTTTGATACACAGATTGACAGCTCTCCCTCAGCACATGGACTGGGACAGCTTGGTTCTGAGCAAACACAACCAGGAACAACATCATACCATGTCACTGCCTCACAAAGAACTTAAGTGCCTGAGGTTTTTATTAAATGTCATTGAAATGCAAGCTAAGTAGCAGCTCTTCTCTCCTTTCCTAAATAGCTTGGATTTGGTTTTCACCTGATAAGGGGAGAATGCCTGTGGAACACTGATCTCCCTCTGTAAATCCAAGGACTGGTTCCATAACTCTTATTCCTTGCAAGAATGAGACTGGCAGTAAGCAATGTAAATAAACATATTGGTTTAGTGTATTTTCCTTAATGTGCTCCAAATTTCTTTATGCTTATTCAGACAAGTCTTCTGCATTGCCATGAGGACCCAAACTGATTTTCTAATCTATCATGAGGAATAAAAATGCCTATTAATTGAATACATTCAGTAACCTGCTATGAAATGCATTTGCTTGTTGTGGTGTGAATCAAAGAGGAGACTCTCCCTTTCCACACGCAAATGCATTTCTGGGAGTTGTTACTGGAAACTAACTTTCCTGGAAGTAAGACACTCTGAAAAGCATTTGATGTAGCCAGTCTCTAGAAGAGAGTTTTGCCAAAACAGGTAATTTGCCCAATTCAAATATCTAAATTCACCATTCTGGCAACTTGTTTAGGGGTTTGTGTAGATGACAACCAGCTCTGACTTAACACACGAGCCCTGCAGCACCAGGTGAATTAAACACTACCACAGCTCAGATTCCCTTTTAGACCTCCACAGATTCTGGCTGTTGCTAGAAAAGTTTTCTCCTTTTCCCTCGATTTTTCTCATTTACTGCATAAAGGGAAAAAATAAACCCCAGAGTTTTATCAGCCAGACTCCACTCCCAACAAGCACTCTGCATGACTCAGGGTAATTCACCCTGGAGTAACCAAGAGAAAATATTTGCCTGAAATAGATTTATTAAAGCAGCAAGTGAACTTTTACTCTGAGAGTGCAATGAAATGGGAAAACCCAACAGCACCAACTTCATCAACCTCTCATTCACTAAGCAGACAAATATTTGTCTGGGTACACCTGTTTTGTGCTGTAAAGCAGCTTTTTTTTTTTTGAGTGTATCTTACTATCAGTCCTGTGCAGAAAACCAGACCAACCCTGGGGAATGTAATCTAGGTCAGATTGTTGGCACAAGAGAGCACTCACTGCTAAGGGACAGCTGACTATCTCCTTCCAGGGCAAGGACAGCACAGCAATCCACAGATTACTTCACTAAGGTTTTTGGGGGGGGCTTCAAAGCACAGAGAATTCTCTTTTGTGGTTTTGTCTGCAAGGAATTTGGACTATGACAATTGGAATTTACAAGCCCAGGATCAAGTCTTACTGCACCAGAGATGGGATAACTCTGTGCTGCTAATAGCAGTGTTATTTACATTTCCCAGTCTCCTCTCGTGGACAGAAATCCAAAGGGAGAGGAGGAGGTGAACACATCTGTTCCACTGGTGCCCTGATTTAGGACATCAGCATTTTCCACTGCATTGCTGGGAAAACTTACAATGCTGCTGAGCTATTTTTTGCACTTGTTTTCTCTCTGAATTACTAAGATAGTTATTTTCATTTTATATTCATTTTCAGTCTTGCTTTTCAGCACAAGTGCCATGTTGAATGGAGGAAGAGCATCTGAAGGACACACAGCTCCAGCAAGAGATCCCTTCTTGCCTGAAGACTTCAGCTGAGGAACCAAAGACAGACTCGGTTGATGCCAAGAAGCCTGTGGCTGTGCAGAAGTTGAGTTTCTGCTCTTCTCAACATGTATCTGGCTTTTGGAGGGGATTTTACCCTCGTTTTGGGGATACCCAAAGAGGCAGCGAGCTCTGCCAACATGAGGTAACCTCCTGCCATCCCAGCTGTGCACTGGGACCCAAGTGGGGACAATTTGAGGATGAAGACTGAAGCAGCCTCTCCATGCTATGGCCCCTGAGCATAGAGCAGCTAAGGTTTCATCTCTGATGCTCGGCATCTGTCACCAGAGCTGCCTGCTGCTGGAGAATCAAATGACTCCAGAAGGGAATCCAAGTGCTCTTTAGTGCATCCAGCAAGAGCTTTGGGGAGATGCTAACCTGACCCAGCACATTCTGACCCTTCACCTTCCATGTGGTGTGTGATATCAAGGACAATAATCACCTACCCACTGCAAAGCTCTTTTCTTCTTGCTCACAATCACAGAATTCCAGAATCCCTGATGACTTCCAATGAAAGGCAGAAGTTCTAAGCTGTGCTCAACTCCCTAGAAGCTATCAACATTAGGAAGGTATTTTTTGAATTTCACAGCTTTTGGGGGTCAGAAGGAACCAGCTGAATCAACTACTCCTCAGAAAGAAAAAAAAAAATCAAACCACTCCTGAAACTCTCTTCATCTAACCTGATGATCCACATGCACTCAAACCAGAAAGCTTCTCCTCCAGAAAGATATCCTTATTCCACTGAAAAGCAGCCCAGGAGGAGGACTTGGCCATCACTAGGCAGCCTGTCCTAGTGGCTGATAAACTAGTACAGGCAGGTAGTCCTGCAATCCCTGTTACACCTTCAGGCCTCATGGCATCTCAGGAGCCTGACCTGGCAGGAAGGATCTGCCCCTTCACTTTGGTTAGCCTCAGGAGCCATTC
This sequence comes from Bucco capensis, assembly GCA_013396975.1. NCBI lineage: Eukaryota > Metazoa > Chordata > Aves > Piciformes > Bucconidae > Bucco > Bucco capensis. The sequence goes on along the minus strand of VWZO01005320.1, from coordinate 48,464 downwards.
CCTATCTAGGAGGACAGAAAGCCACAAAGTATTAAAAATGTAAATCAGAAAGCTTATCTCAAATGGTGTTTTGCTGCATTCTTGGCAGTATGGAAATAAGGTCATTTCAATTTTACCACATCACTAGCTCCATTTCTAACCTCTTTCTTTCCTCTCCTCCAGTGGCTTACTCTTGTGGTTACCCAGTAAAATATCCAATGGCTAATATTCCATGGATTATGGGAGAAATGCTTTTCTGCTATCATAAAGACACTTCTGAATCAATATTATTACAACCTGGAGATATTGCAAATGCTGCACCAATAGCAGAAAGTAAGTTAGCTCAAGTATATCCCTGAGACCTTAATTGAATATTTAATAATAGGCAAGCGCAAAGATGGAAGTTACACAAGTGAGGGGGAACAAGTTCATTCTGTAAGGAAAGTAAGCCCCTGGAGAAAAACACCTGCTAGGCAGGATGTATTTTGAGAAGCCATGAGCATCTGGGGAAAGGAGACCTGGGGCTGGTTAGCCTGGAGAAGAGAAAAGCAAGAGGGGATCTGCTCGATGCTGAGCAATAGCTAAAGGGTGAGGGCAAGAAGATGGGGACAGACTCTTTTCTCGGTGGTGCCCAGTGACAGGAAAAGGGGCAATGGGCACAAACTGAAATCCAGGAGGTTCCAGCTCAACAGGAGAAAAAAAATTCTTTGCTGTGAGGGTGCCAGAGCACCAGCTCAGGCTGTCCAGAGAGGTTATAGAGTCTCCTTCTCTGGAGAGATTCCAAACCCACCTGGAGGTGACCCTGGGCAAGCTGCTGTGGGTGCCCCTGCTGGGGCAGGGGGGGTGGACTAGATGATCCCCAGGGGTCCCTTCCAACTGTTACCATGCTGGGATCTCTCCATTTTAATGCTCCACCTTTTGCCTAGCACAAAGCTGGGATCTACTGACTGGCTCCATTGCAGAGGGTCAACTTCAGCTAGTGCATAAGACTCAAAGCCCGAGTATAGGGCAAGCATTCAGAGCTTAGTGGCCACTCCTGGGGTGGCCACAGTTGTCTCCATGAACACAACTGCTGTTGTCTTCATTTTGCCTAATTAATCCATGGCCTGACTTGCTCCTGAGGCTACAAAATACCAGTAGGTGTCACTGTGGGCAATGGTATAGGAAAACCAGTGGAATAAAGTTGGAATCAAAAGGAAAACATCCATCAAGTTAATTAATATTTGTTTTTTAATATAATTGCTAATTATATTCCTCTGCTTTTACAGATAAAGGTGCATTGTCTGAGCCTCACAGATAAAAGGAGCTTTAATAGAAACAACTCACTCTCTCTGCATCAGATCACTCAGGGTTGGAGACTGGAAAACAAGGAACATTTTCATGTACGTGCAAGGCTGGATTTTGTTTCTTTGGTTCACTGCTACCAAAATCAGCCTACATGTGTATGTATCTAGCTATTGATGGGCTAAAATAAGGGATTTGGGGAAGTTGTTATTAAAATAAGCTCACAGGAGATGCTCAGCAGGCATGGAAAGTCTCCTTCCTGTGTCCCAAAAGCAGCAGCAGCCTTGGCGTGAGCTGAGCCCCATCAGATGCAGGCCAAACCACCAGGTCTGAGTTGAGTATATATTGCATTTGTTCAATAAAGAAATGAAGGGCAACCATCAACTCATTGGTCTCAACTTGTCTGCAGGCAAAAGCAGCAAATAAAATGCATAGAAGAAAAGAGTCCCATGTGTGCTTTGCCCAAAGATATCCTGCAAAGACTCTCAAAACTTGAAACAGTGAACTAATCTATACGGGAAAATGAAGCATGTGGCTGGAAGACAGAGAAGATGCTTACTTGGATCTCCTGAGCTGCACCCTGTGACCTCTCAGTTGTCCCATGCCCATGTGCTATCCAAAATTCACATCCATCTTACATGGTTCTAGGAGTTTGCAAAGCTGCCAGTTCAAATGATTAATTAAGGATTCACTTAAATCCTCCTTTTCCTATCTATGAAACCCTGGGAAAGATCTAAGGCTATCAACAAAGAACAGTATCAGCTTTTGTTTTGCCTTTTCTTTCTTTTTGAGCTATGACAGCCTGTCTGAAAAATCCACTTACAGAGAGCAGAAAAATCCATCCCAGAGAGGTCAGAGCTAGGTTTAATCCAACCTGTCAGAGAGTAAACACTTGTTCCCAAAAACCTGCAGAACCTCAGAGTGGTGACAGCAAGTGCAGTTTATCAGGATCTCACCCCAGAAAGCTTTAACACCCACTCAACCCATTGCCACTGGAAACAAAAATAATAAGATAATAAGATTATTCTCCTATTGTGCTGAAAACTGTTCCATCACTACCCTGCCTTTGCCACGTGCCTTGATGGTGACCACAGCAATGCTGCAGTGGCTTTTTGGAGCCACTGATCCGGCTGAGAGATGTTCATTAAGGAGAAGGATGCCTGAGGCAGTGTCAGCTCTGGAGTCCCAGAGTACAGAGGGACAAGCACCTGCTCAAGTTGATGCACAATGATGATGCAAGGTCTGGAACAACTCTTCTCTGAGGACAGGTGGAGAGACTTGGGGTTGTTCAGCCTGAAGAAGAGAAGGCTCCAGGGAGACCTTCTTGTGGCCTTTCAATACTTAGAGGGCCTAGAGGAAAGCTGGAGAGGGACCTTTTATAAAAGAGTGTGTTGATAGGACACAGAGTTAGCAGTTTCACACTCAGAGAGGGTAGAGTTAGATTAGATGCAAGGAAGCAATTCTTCACTGTGAGGGTGGTTAAACACTGGAGCAGGCTTGCTCAGAGAGGCTGTGGATGCCCCATCCCTGGCAGTGTTCAAGGTCAGGTTGGACAGGCCTTGGAGAAACCTGCTCTAGTGGAATTTTTCCCTGCTTATGGTAGAACTAGATTATCTTTAAGGTCCCTTCCAAAATCAAGCCATTCTATAACAGTGCAATAAGCTAGAAAGGAAGATCCTACTTGAGAGGCAGCTGCATAGCAGGCAATTCTAAGACTCTCTTAGAGGATATGTAAATAAAAACTATTGCAATACAAACACTACACTTGAAAATTCCAGCTCCAGCACTGCCTTTTGCATCTTCATTGCTGGGTGCTGTTGAACAGACAGGATCATTAACATTTGATGTCAGCTTTTCCAGGTGGCTCTGCAGCAGCACAGCAAGCTACTGTGCAGGGCTTGGAGCTGAGGAAATATGTCTTTAGAATCCCAAACTCCTGCTCTTCTGAGCAGCCTCTGGGATTCTTGTTGAGGTTTATGTTAATACATACATATCCCCATGCTGCAGCTGGCCAGGTGAGGTGTACTGCTCCAGCTGGGCTGCTCTGACCTAACTTCAGTGGATCTTACAATTTGCCCTGGGGAAAAAAAATATCAACCTTTGGTTGCTTGTGGTTTAGGAACTAAGCCCAGAGAAAAGGGCAGCAGTACTTTCAACAGCAAATTAAATAATAATAAACTCCTGCTGCCTCCAGAGGAATCCAGCTTCCTGTGGAAAGCCTCTGGAAAAAGCTCTCCCTGAAGCCAGAGGGATTGTCAGTGTAAATGTAAGCTACTTCTGAAGAGATTTGAAAACTCATTTCATAAAAATCAGTTCAAAAGAGACCATAATTCCCTGCCTGCAGAGGGTCTCTGTGACTGGTTTGCATTGGGATTCTGAACCTTTTCCCTAAGTATTTTGGAAAGAACAGAGATCCTAGCATCTCCCCCTACCTTCCTAACAATCCCACCTTTACACTAAAGCCTAGATCCAGATTTTTAGGAAGTTTTCCCTATTTGCAACCCCTCCTAGGATGTTTTTCTAAAGCAGTCTGTTGGTACAGACAGCTCCAACATATCCTGCATTACACATTCACCTAGAAAAGCAGTCAAAGTGAGAAAAGAAGCCAATCACCTAAGGATTTGATTACCCCTTGACTTCCTAACACCTTTATTTTAACCAGCAGCACTCTATTTTCCTCAACCATGGCCATATTAACCAGATAACTATTTAGCCCTGTATCAGCATTGTTCTTATTCAGTTTTTCTGGGTTTCATTTCCTCTGGTACTGAGTGACCATGGAAAATAACCCCTGGCATTTTGCAGTAGGATGGGGGAGTTAAATGCTTTAGTTTGGTTGCAAACCTTGATTTTAAGAGAGAACTTGTCTTGCTGTCCTTCAACTTGATTTCAAATGAAGTAACAGCCTCAAACCCAAATAACAATTATGCTCTGGTGAGATTGAATTATTCACCTGGTGAAATTTTGAGTTTGCTTGCAAGCTACTTCATCAATAATTTGTTGATGATTTCTTTGTTACTTGCATGAAGAGTGTGGTAGATCCTTGACAGCCTTGGTCGGAGCCCCTAAGCTCTGCTTGTGCATTGAGAGTCTCAATTATGCAATGTCAAAGGATGCTCCAAGTGTCCTTTTCAATCCTCAAAGCATTTCTCCTTCTGCATCACCCTCTAACAGTAAGTTTACTGATCTATTAACTCCTGAGTGAAGAAAGCTCTCCTTCATTTGGACCACTGCAGAAGAACAGAGCAATCAGAATGCTCATTATAAGATGCAGAATCCCCTTCCTCTACCTGCTAGTCAGCAGTTCTCCAACTGTACCCCACAGCTCTTTGGGTAAATATACCTCAGAGCACTACCTTTAATCAAAAAAGAGAAATAATGCAATAAAAATGAATTTTTCCTAACCAAAAAATTTTACTTTTCCCTGTTTATTTCTAATTCTGCCTCAAATCTGGTTTGTGCCTCTAAATCAGATCAATACCTGCTGCCAGGCCTCTTTGGTCCAGGCAGAACCTACTATTAACTGCAGGACAGACCAGCAAAGCTTTTCTTGAACATGGTTTCCTTCACCAAAGAGCAATCCTCGGTCTTTTTCGGTAGACAAAAAAATACTAATTCTATTGGAATTCAGACTTGCATATTTTTTCTGTTCCATTTGCTGTTGCCCCATCACTCTGCATAAAGGGAGGATTTTATTCAGACTCTATTCATTAAAACAGACACACCCTAAGAATTTCTGATTCACAAGAATTTCACAAGACAGAGCAAGAAGGATGGTTGCTGCCTCCACATGAAGGCTGGAAAAACACAACAGGTCTGCCCAAGCCAGCCTGTGAAGCTGAACTACACCAAGAGAAAAAAAAAAAAAGGCAAGCAGCCAGCAACCCTCCTGATGTAAGTGGAGCTGGCTGCAGACAGGCCCTGTGATCCATGCTTTCAGCACTTGAGAGATCATGCTCCCAAGATGTGCTCTGCATGCAGCCAGGGAGCTGCAAGAACAGTTTTCAGGCTTGGCATCATCCTCCTGTGGTGTTTAAGACACTTCTCCTTGCTCCTACTGCTAACAGAGTCTGGCAGTGACACTTGCCTATGAACATATACATGCTGGGATCAATGAGGTGGCCAAAGCAGTGCTGCCTGGGTTGGGGGGGGGAGAACTCCATGGCACTTGGACCTCCCCTAATGCATTAAACTAAAATTGGCTTCTGTGCTGTGAGCATACATTGCCAGCTTTTCACCCACCAGTACCCCCAAGTCCTCCACATGGCTGCTCTCCTCATCCCTTCATCGCCCAGTTTGGATTGATAGCTGGGACTGCCCTAAGCCAAGTGTAGAACCTTGGACTTGGCCTTGTTAAACCTCATGAGGTTCCCACAGATCCACTTCTCCAGCTAGTCCGGGTCCCTGTGAATTGATCCCATCCCTCAGGACTGTCAACTGCACCACTCAAGTGTCATCTGCAAACTTGCTAAGGATCCAAATTTAGGACAATTATATATTTAAACATAAAATACAAATGACTACTTTATAGTACATATATAAAATATCAACATTATTTACTTGCAATATGTATATAAATCTATGTGTCTATTTTATGATAGATATGGCAAAGTATCTGTATCCTGGATATACAACATACACTAAGAATCCACTTGAGGTACTTTAGGTTTGAAACTGCAATTGCTTGCTGTTGCTTAGACTCAGACACACAACATCTCACATGGATTAGCACGCTAAATCCCAAACAGCAAAGGAACATCAAGTACACAGGATTTAGACAATGCTTGAGTTGCAAGTGCCAGCAAAACCTTAATTCAACTCCCTACTGTGTATTTACAACTACAAAACTTTGAAAGCACAGAATGTTTTCTCCAGCTCTCCCAGGCTCTGCATTCCTGCTCCTTTCCCCTGCAGAACTCAGTGGAGCTGGGACCAGGTGAATAAGTCCATCCCTGACATACAGTCAAAGCAATCTCCTTCTTTGAATCAGGATGAGGAGTCTGAGTGGGGGGAAAGAAAATAAATGAGACCAATCCCCCACAGGCCAGAGCCACAATGAGTAATTTGAGATTAAATGGGTAAATCAAAATCTTGAGCAACTGGAAATGATTTCAAAAGAGACAAGGTCAAGCAACCTTAATTATACTTAATATTACCGGAGGTACTGATTTGAGATCTAAATCTTTAGAGGATATAAGCTTTACATTTGAATGACACACAGGATACCCTTGAATGAGGAAAAACACTACCAGAAAGTGAACCAACTTCAAGATGGAAAAGAAATCCCTACTTTTTGCCTCAAAGACCAAAGAGTAAAAAAGAAAAGGCAGTTGCTACCTTTTCCAACTAAATTAATCCTCCAATATTTAAACACAAATACATTAATTTTCTTGACTGAAATCCAGTGTAGTAAAACTCTTCTTGCTGGGTTAAGCTTTCCCTAGACTCCAGTACTAGCTGTTCCCTCTCACATCCCAGATACACAGCAAATGTGGGGTGACCTGCACCACTCTACTAAAAAATACAGACAAAAACTGTTCCCTGTACAGAATAACTGATGAATTTGGTCCTTCAGCCCTTGCACAGCATGACCACCACTAACCCCTGCTTCCTGTCTCTCCCAAGCAGCTGCTCCCTGCCAATAGCTTTGTTTATGTGAAGCAGAGGCTCACATCCACTCAACATCCAGTGATTTAAACCTTTTTTTTCTTGTCCTACCTCATAATTTGGATGAATCTCACAAAAACTCTGCATCAAATGTGTTCTGGGGCAAGAAACTGCAAATGAGAGGTTGTGGAGTCTCCTCAGAGGGAGAGATTCCAAACCCACTTGGATGTGATCCTGGGCAAGCTGCTGGGGATGATCTCCAGAAGTCCCTTCCAACCCCTACTATGCTGGGATTCTGTTTCTACTCTGATGTATCTAAATTATCATCACTTTCATTGCCAGGACTGTTCTCATACAAGCCAGAAGACACTTCAAGAGAGAAGCCAAGTCCCTTGGGTTTTGTCAATTCTTGAGTTATCCAAGGAACCTGTAGGATTCCCATCAATTCTAGCAATGAAATTACATTATCAAACACTGACTGTTTTTCCACCCTGCTGTCTTTATAATGCCATTTCCAAGTCTGATTTGGTTAACAGGGAATTAAACCAGTTTTTTTTTCTGCTTGCTTCTGGATTTTAGTTAACAGTTGTTAGAAGTGATTGAAAGGACACAGAACTGTTGCATTATTCACAGCACTTTGCTAAGGAAAAACTGCACAAGATCTTGACTTTAAGAAAGACATTTTCCCTCCTGCCTCAAACTGTGCCAAATCAGTCACTTTATTCCAATCCCTGTTAAAGCAACCAAGAGGATAAAATAAAGTTATTGCTGCTTAGTTTCAAGAGGTTAGATACAAAATACCTAATATCAAAGAGAAGTGATTGTTTTAGTTTATGTATGTCAGATCAAAGACAATCCCAGAGGCAACAACAAGGGTGAGGAAACTTGAAGTGTCCCTGAAAAAGTTTGACTCTATTCTTTTCCTTCCCTCTTGATAAGGAGCTTTATGCTCGTTATGCAAGCCAAGCAAATTATCTATTTCTAGTTAGGCATGCAGTTAGGAGATAGGCAAACTGAATTCACAGCATATTGAGTTAATATGCCTTTTCTCTCCAAATCTGAAGGCTTCTGTGGCAGGAAAGGAAATAAAGCTTATCTCTGGCTATGCAATTATTCTGTATGACAACCAGCTGATTTGTTGGGAGAAGAAAACCTAGCTGTACATTACAGAAAAAAGGCAAAGCAGTAACAATGTCCTGTCAGTGCTCTGACCAGTAAAGTCAGCTTCAAAGTCAGCAGTGCCATTCCTTCAAATCAATGGTAGAAGTGGTGCACAGGAACATTAGTCTATAAACAGTTATTAGGGTTGCTCGTAATAGCAATGCATGTGTGAGAGAAAAAGCAAGGAATGAACTAAAATACTGTTGTGCTCCAGGATTTCCTGCAGTTAAATCACAGAGGGCTACCTTCTGCAAGGTTTTATTCAGGGTTTCTGGAATATTTAATCACAGGCAATTCTGCAAGCCCAGAGCAGCATGCTGCATTGATAAACTACGTGGACAAACTGCCTGCAATGCATCTCTGAGACCTTACATCCTGTTTGCACCTTCATGTTGGGATTTGGGAAGGCGGAAGTTAGTTGGGGGGGGAGGGTGTGAGGGGTTTTTGGCTGTGGTTTTTGTTGTTGGGGTGGGGTTTTGTTTGTTTTTTTAAATAAACACTCACGAAACCACTGAAACCAAGGAAATACTAGTTATAACCAGGTAGGCAAAGCCCAACTCCAATCAGACCATCAAACACCTCAGCAAGTGTTACATCAGCCCTCTCTGCTGTAACTCTTTTGGGAGCAGCTTTTCCATGACCTCTTCCCCTTGAAGACAGGCCATTTTCCTCTAACACAAGGGAATCACCTTCTCCACCACTGAACTAGGGCCTGGAGAAGGTTTCCTTCTGCACACTGCAGAAAAACAGTGTTTTGCTCCCCAGCTGGTTAGAAATCCAATTAAAACCACACAAGCTCTGTTCAAATCTAGATTCATTTTTCACACAGCTCCTGTCATCTCGACACACTGGGAACAGTCAACCATAACTGGGAGCAACATTGTGAAGCTGCTCCTCCAGAAAACAAAAGCCTGGATATTGCCAACGGAAGGCCTGCAAGGCTCTGAACTCATTAGCTCTCAAAATTAAAAGCACTTACCTCTTCAAGGACATCTGCAAGCTTACTAAGTATCTCCTCAGGAAGGCTCTGGAATGTGGGAACACTGCAATACAAGATAAACCTCGATTAATGGCTCTCTCTACACAGGTCATAAAGTTAGCTGCATTTCTCTCATCTATCTTCTAGAGCTATTTCACCCTGGGCTTGAACAAGCGTTCACCAGAAAAGCAGAATATATAGCAGAAATCTGATCATCTTCTAGCAGTCAAGATGTACTTTGTGATGACAGAGACCACTTGGAGTACACAGCCACAGAAGAACTCATGAAGCTCATAAACAACTAAGAATCAATTAAGGATTTACTGGTAGTATTCTTTGCTGTGGAAGGTGACAGAGCCCTGGCTGTCCAGAGAGGTTGTGCAGTCTCTTTCTCTGAAGAGATTCCAAACCCACCTGGACATGATCCTGGGCAACCTGCTGGAGCAGGGGGGTTGGCCCAGATGATCCCCAGAAGTCCCTTCCAACCCCTACCATTTGGTGATTCTGTAAATAATCTTAGTGAAACTCAGAGGCAAGGTATGATCCAAATGCACAAAAGTAGCACTGTACTTGCTTTAATTAAAAATGCTCACCATCCATAGACTAATTAGCAATACATCTACATGAGGTATCAGCCCAAGCCTAGCACTGAGCTGATAGAGCTCTACTGAGGCTATTTGCAAGAACAGTTCACTTGAGAGCTGCTTCATCACGCTCCATGACATGGTGTAAACCATAGTCCTCTACTCCTAGTAGGAAACTGATATTCTCTAACCCCTTGCTCTGATCTTAGGAACAGTGATGATCTAGTGCTATGATTCATCCCTGAGATTCATCCCGTGGGATTACTCTTGTACTAAATCAGCAAGGGCTTCCAAACAAACCTGGCTGTGACCCAAGGCCTTGATTTTACCCTAAAAAATATTGGGTGGCAGAGATTCCAGCACTCTAACAGGACATTTTATCTCCCGCCACACATAAAAACTCCGCAGGGTCCTTGGCTGTGTTCTTTCTTCATCCAACACAAAACCACTTCAAGATATCTCCTCCAAAGGAGAACACCAAACGGTGTTCAGAAGGTTTTAACAGAATTATAGACTGCTCTGGGTTGGAAGGGACCTTTAAAGCTCATCTGGTCCAACCCCCTACAGTCAGCAGGGACATCTGCAACTAGATCTTGTAGGAGATAGTTTCGGGAGGAAAAAATAAAAGATCTCTGTTGTTCTTATGCCACACTTACATCTCAGGGGACAGATCCTGTCCCTCCCATGTCTGTTTTTGAGTGCTGAGATCATTCTGTGACTGGATTGTGTATCAGCTTGTTGAGGAGAAAATGGAAAACGTTTTGAGAAGGTGGCAGAACATAAAGTCTCTTCTGATTGGGGAGAAGTAGTGCCTGAAGCCAACAGAGCTGCTGGACACCTCTGTGCTAGAGAGACAAGCACGCAGAGCCAGAGAGCTGTATATTTCTTCCCTTTGGGAACGGAGAAGGGTTCACAGAGTGTCTGTCCCTCATCTAGTGGTTAGCCCAGCCCTAACCCTTGACAACACCATAAAAGAAGTGGCAGAAAATAGGTGGATAAAAGGTGCATTTAGTGCTCCAGAAACTCAATCCTTACTCTGTTACTGGGAAGTCAAGGTTAGTTTTCCTAAAGGAATTTCCTGCACATTTTGCTTAGCTTAACAAATACCAGAAAAATAGAAAGAAGGGAGATGAGGAGTGACAGTTACTCACACTCACATTAATTACACTTAGCTCTGGCTATCAAAGCAGCTCAGACAATGCAACCCTTCAGAGGAAAGAACAGATTGCCTTTGCCACTGCTGCAGACTTCTCTGCTGTGCCCCAACTACAAAAGCATTGAAATCATTTGCAATTGCTCATCTCAGAGAGAGTGAAAATGTTATAGTGTTATAGCTACAGTTTTAAATCTCTGCCATTCATAAGACAGACCTTAATGCTGGCAAACAAGCTCCTGACAGGGGTTTGTAGTAATTATTTTTTTCTCCCAGACATGTGGTTATAGACCAGGAGATGCTATATGGAGAGATGCACAAAGCAAATGAACTGATCTTTTTCCTTCTATCAAAAGACAAAAGGAAAAGCAAGTGCAAAGGGTTGTGTTTATACCCTCTGGTGGTGAAAGGAAAACAAGGATGCTAATGGATGAAGTAGTCTAATGAAACCACGAAGCCAAAACTCCCCTGCAGGGAATGCCCACGGGGCATGCAAAAGGATGTGGCTGCACATCCTGCTTTGGTCCAGGCTCTGTTGATGTTCAATAGGCTCAGGTAGTCTGAAGCATTCTTTTCCCTTGCTCTCTCAATCTCTGCCTTTCCCTGACAGAGGTTCATTATCAGATGCAGCCCTTGTACTGCACCTCCTTTGGCAGCTGTAGTGGAGATGGTACAATTAAAACAAACATTCCATTGTTGCTGTTGTGATGAGAGAGGGGCAGAGAAACAAGCAGGTAGGTAAACCCCTGCATCCATTTTACATCCATTTACTCATGATTATTCATCTTGAAAAGGACAACTGCTCCCAAAGAAACATCACTCAGCTTGCAGCAGGCACAGTATTGGTTGCTCATATCCAGACAGAGGGTTCACAGCCCAGCAGCCAACAGAGGAAACCTACACCTGCTATCACCACTGCAGTATGCTACGGTACTTTTTCCTGCTGTAGCAGTTGCTATTTCTTTGTATTTGCAAATCAGATTAGACCTCTAGCCCTGAAGGAAAGTTTCTATACCTTTCACCTCACCTGTCTTTTGCAACACTGTGATACAGGTTATTAAAGATAAGAGCTGCTGCAAGAAGCCTTGCACCCCTGTGGTTTGTTTCCATGATCCTGCATTCACAATACAGCCCAAATTGAATTATCCTTGACTTGCAATGTAATTATTACCTCTCCAAAACAGTTTACCATCAAGGAGTTTTTCTTCAGCATTTTTTCCCCATTCTGCAGGAGATTTCATAGGAAACAAACCCTCACCCTTCAGCCTGTGGGGGCAATCCTGAAGTGGGTGCACCAAGCCCAATTTCTGCTTCTGCATCTTGCCAACTACAAATGCATCACTGAGGCACTGGAATGAAGTCAACCAAAAGCCATTAGCTCTCTTCTACCATGCCTAGAAGATGTCAGACATTTGCAACTGACTCTCATGCTCTGTCTCAACAGAGATCCTTAAACACCAATCAATGTTAAGGGCACAGCAGAGTTTACAGAAATGACAAGCAGTGTTTGCATGCACATTCTGTTTCTGTCCCATTCCCTCAAATTGGGTGTTTACAACATCTTCCAAACCATTTTGGAAGCATTTTGTCTCTAATAGATGCCTACTGCACTTGACAGCAAATTGTCATAATGGTATCTTTCTAGTAAAGATATTGACAACACAGTTTCCAAAGCCCAGACCCTGTTTCATGGTGTTTGTGGTAACACTGCTGCCTCTCAACTTTTAACTGGCACCATCAAATGAATGGATTAAAAGATGATCATAGTTTGTTGCCTTCAAAATTACATAGATACCAATGAAAAAGAAGCTGGAAATATTTATGAAGTCATCTGAATCACAAGCATTTCATGTTCTCCCAAGCAATTTCCAGATGCAGCACCCAAAGGGACCCAAGAGCTTAGTCCCTAAGATTTTTCCCAAGTGATAAATTTTCAGGTCCTAAACTTTCAAAAATCCCTAAACTTTCAAAGAAAATTACTCTGCCTTCCCCCCCTCCAAATATTGATTGACTCTAGACTATTCACAAAAGAAGCATTAACATCTCTAAGTATCTTTTTTGGTTGTTATCTTTGTTAGTTACTCCAAGAACACTTACAAGGCTTTTTGCACTACAGCAAATGAATAAAATGGATTTAAAAATATGGAAGTTGTGCCTGAGACATTCCCACAGTGAGCTGGCATGAGGGAACCCTGTGCCTGGCAGCATCAGCAACTTCCAGATGCAGCAAAAAGCACTCAATCCCATTGTCTACATTACTGATGAAGATGAACAGCACAGAGAGGCAGGTCTGAACAAAGTAACTTTATTACCAGTCTTCCAGGTATTGACTTGGTTGCCTCTTCTGCAGAGAAATAAGCTACAAAAATGGCACCAGAATCCTGAATATTTTGTTCCTTTTCACAGTGGATACTTAGGACAACCACAGCCACATGTAACTTCACCTGACAGTGCTTGGTACAGGCATCTGAGACCTTCCTACAGACAAGCACTGTTGGTGTAAACCCCAGGTAACACCACCAACTACCAAAAGATATCCAGGACATCACAACCAGCCTAATTCAGTGACTCTTAACAAATGGATGAGCAAAAAACTTTTTCCTCCTAATTTCCAACCTGCATGGCCCTGGGGCATGTGGAATAATTACTGCTCAGCTGGAGACACAAGAGAAACTTGATACTTGCCCAAGGCAAAAAACACAGAGAGAGCAAATCTTTTCCTGTTTTAAGCCCAGCAGTGTGGTCATCTGCTGGTGGCAGTGAAAAGGACACATACACACATTAGTGATTTGGGGGTGTCATTTGGGACATCTGTCCTCTGTGAGGCTCTGGAGACTACCAGTTAGTGGCTCGCAGTGATTCCTTAGTTCAAATGGCTTTGATTCACGCTCTTGGGAATGCTGCTGCCCTTCAGCTTTTCTGAGAAGAACTGTTTTCTCTGAAGGCCTTTTTAGAGCTGTTACAGGGACCTTAGCCTGGGTTGAGGGTAGATCTACTAGAAATGTGTAACACTACATGTTTTAGGAGGCTCAGCACACTAAATACCTTTAAAACAGCTCTAAAGCCCTAACTGCTACATCTCTCTTCCACCAGGACAAGCCTCAGTCCCCATCCTGAGCTAAAGAGAAAGAACAATACAATCTTTGAGTTTACAATGCTACTGGATTTTCTTCTCTCCTCAGTAAAACCCTTACAATCTCAGGAGTCCAACATTTGCTATGCACAGGGAGCCTCCAGAGCACTATTTTTTTCCCCCTCTGAAAATAAAACACAGCTGAAAATGAATTAAATGTTGTGGATATTCAAGTGGCTTGGATTGTATTGGAGAAATAATCCAATCTGCCTGACAGATTTGAAATAGGGTTTGAAAATTCAATTGTTTAAGAAAACACAATCTTGGAAGTATTACAGGCAGGCAAGTAATATAATGGGTAAACAAAAAACCCAAATAAAACCAAAGAGAACTGTGCTTGGAAGACAATTTCAATTATTCTATACAGATCTGCTCAGCTGCTGTCAAACAATCTTTGCTTATTGCTCCCTCTGCATCCGCTTGAAGGACAGCCCTTCTAGGGGCTACAACCCTAAAGCAGTGCCCAGATGCTCCATTAGAAGACATCTCTGTCAAGACCAGGTACAATCCCATGCCTAGAGGCATCTCAAAGTCCCCATCAGAAGCACAGCACCCAACCTACATAACCTTCAAACGGGAGCATCTTGGGTTTGGATGAGCATCAGTGTGAGCACATATCCAGTCACATGGATGTACCATGATCCACAATGTGCTCCAGGTACAAAGTGGTTTGGAGAAGGAAGCTTTCTGGGTCAGTTGATCTGCTCCTGTGCCAGACAGGAAACTCTGGGAAATTTTGTGTTGGATCCAACATGTGTACATCTGTCCCCACTCTGATCACAACTGCAGTGGAGTGCATGTGGGACAGGACATCTACTCCCTTTAGACTTCTCTATGTTGATTAGCTCAGCCTCACCTCCTGTTCTGAAGGAGGGTTTGGACCAGATGACCTCAAGGACCCTTCAAGTACAAACTGCACTCATTCTATGCTCCGAACACAAATGTCGATTTCTTCTGGATTTACCTCCTCTACATAAGAGCTTACACTTTATTCAGTTGTTTTGAATATCAGGCCAAATTGATTTCTTTAAATCAAACCTTTTCTCTTTCCACCCTAGCACATACTTCAATTTGCTTTGAAACTAATCCTCAAAGTTGTGTATACCTAGCAGTTTGGATTTTGATGTTAAAATCAGTATTTTATTGATTGGTGGTGTGCTTCAGCCAGCTGCTCCTCCCTGGCAGCACCTTCACAGAATTCTAATGCACTGCAGCTCTGCTCTCATTTCCTAAATTATTAAGAAGGTAAGGATTTGCACTCCTCTGAGGACACTTCAGCCTCAGCCTGATTTGTCTTCATCTACAGTTCAATTCAAGAGCACGACTCATGCAAGCATGTTCTCTGAGCTCAATTTCACTGCATGTGCTGCCCTTTCTGTTTTCTCTACACTTTAAAATACCTATTTCTAATTGCACTAGGAACTGCTGGGGTACAAAGTGACTTGGTCTCCACTGAGCTCTAGAAACTCTTTTTTTCATCTACTTTCAGAACTAATTATGCTGCTTTAGTGGTGTCTATATGAAGCTTAAATTATTCTTCCTAATATGCATTACCTTGTATTTTCTGAATGCACCAGTACTGTGCTGTTCTGCTCTCACAGTTTAAGTCACTCTGGTGATTAATGTCTTCCCGAGTTCTCAGTAATCTGTGAGTTGTATTTATTGGCAAGTCACTTGTGTGCTATTTCCAGAGACAGTATATAATTGAATTTAAAATGCATTCCTGATACTCATAAAGTAATAAAAATTTCACCTTCTGCCTGTATATTAAAAATTCATCCCATGCAAGTGGAGGACAAATGCATAAAATGATCGTTATGATGTGCAAATGCACTAGACACAGGAAAAGGAGATTGGTCTCTGACTGGACATAAAACCATTTCATAGATCTCTGTTCCAATGGCAGCAGTTATTGAACTTAAGTCCCTGAGAAAAAAGTGCTCCCATTAATAACTTTGCTAAGTCCACTTCAGCTTGCTTCAAAAGTGTGATTTGTACCATTATTAACAGTGTGAAATTATAATTAGCTTCCTGAAATAAACCCCCAAATATCCCAGTATCCCAGCATGGGGGGGGTTGGAAGGGACCTCTGGGGAATCATCTAGGCCAAACCCCCTGCTAAAGCAGGGTCACCCACAGCAGCTTGCCCAGGATCACCTCTGGGTGGGTTTGGAATCTCTCCAGAGAAGGAGACTCCACAACTTCTCTGGGCAGCCTGGGCCAGGGCTCTGGCAACCTCACAGTAAAGTTCTTCCTCATGCTCAGGTGGAACCTCCTGGTTTCCAGTTTGTGCCTGTTGCCCGTTGACCTGTTACTGGAGGCACCACTGAGAAGGGTCTGGCCTCATCCTCTTAATCTCCACCCTTTAGCTATTGATCAACACTGAGGAGATCCTCTTTCAGTCTGCTCTTCTAAGAGACTTTATAGTAAAGCTACTGACACCATTTCACCCAGCATTCTCCTGGAGCAACTGGCTACTCATGGCTTGGATGGGTGAGAAAGACAAAATAATCAATTCACCAAACCTCTCATCTGTGGGAATTCAGAGCTCAAATAAGCTCATTTTCCTTGGCAGTATTTCATACTAGACAGAAGCTTCTGAATGAGATCTGCTGTCGTAAGTGCCAATGGCTACTTTCTGTAGAGATTTATCTTCTGCTAATTATGCTGGTATCTTTTGATCAATACTTCCTATATCTTCATACTTCAGCTTGTTAAAGCATTCTAAAGGGAAACTACTATTTGTATGTCTAAGGCAGATTGCCAAGTTGCGAGACAATTACAAATAATACATGAGATACACATCGAAACCACTATTTCTAATCACATTAAAAGCTTTGTATTTAATCTTTCTTGTACTTTGCTAATACAAAACAACCATTACCAGGTAAAAAAATAGGTACTCAACTCAAGAGAGATAAATGAAGATGGGTTTGAGGAGCAGCACAGACAAGGGCCTTGTTACAGGTTACAGGACAGAGAGAGAGGGAGAAGCACACCAAGGAAAGATACAATATATGGAACCAGGTAAATCACAAAGAGATACAGAAAATATCCCCAGCAGCTGGCCAGCTAGGAGTGGAACAAGGTTTATGAGCCAGCACCACCCACTGTGGTCTACAACCCCTGTCCAGAACATGATGGTAATCTCACACTGATCTAACACAACCTGCTGGGTGAAACTGAGAACTCCACTGCAATTGGAGTGATAACCCATTGCTAACAAATTAAGAGGTCCTAGATAACCAAAAGCAGTGCAAGTTAAACTCAGTGACAGAAAAAACTAACTCAGGAGACATCTGATATCCTTCCTTTGCTCCTAGGCCCATCAGCAGTCATGGGTGGTTGTAGAGGTTTTATCTGGGTATTAAGCGGAGGAGCAGAATCTGCTACTCGGCAATGAGAGAGTAAAAGCACCCTAAGCCACCTCCTTAAGACTGATTTCAACTATTTGTTAAAGCAAATATTCTTCTTTTGCCTGCCAAGCTAGCTCCCAGCAAGCTCGCCAAGCATAGGCATGCCAGGCAAGTAAGGACAGTTTGGCAATGTATAAGATATTAAAGTGGATAAACACAAACTGCGTTAGTATTGCACATTTCAGCATCCTCCACCCTGAACATTTTGCAGAGATACAGTCTAACTAGAGAAAAAATTTCTTTTCCTCATGAATCATCCTTATTATCCCATGGATACAATGCAACACTATCACAATATTTCGCTCACACCTCTAATTGCAAACAAATAGCAAAGCAGCAGCTTTTTCTCTGCTGAGGTTTCCTCTCCAACACAGTGTGCTTCCACGTCTTCTCTAGCAGAAGCCACAGCATCTCTTTGTGATGTCAAGACCGAAATGAGCTGTGCTATTCCTTGCCAAGGAGCAGCAAAGGGTGGCCTCACTGCATGCTTCCCAGCAGACACCCCAGCAGAGGGCTGCAGCGTAATGAGCGATTCGCCTGGAATCGTGCCCAGTTCTTTACTTCATTTGGCCTTCAAACTCAGAGAGCTGAGAGTACAAGACGTGCTCCCCAGTTGTGTGCCACGAGATGAATTCAGAGACCCTCTCCCTGCTCTCCAGCTCGGTACAGTTTGTTTGGTATTCAGCAGTGTGGTTTATTTGCCATCAGCAACTGTTCCATCCAGATTACTAACAAAGATTAAGATCCAGAGCAACTCACGCATTTTATGCTCCCATATGCAGGCTTCCAATCTGCAGAGGAAGTAATAACTCATTTTATTTCCAAGTTCCTAAGAGCCAGTTCAGGCCATTTCATTTCTGCTTGAACAAACAGGCTTCCACACGTATTCATCCCCAAAGCATTTGCAATCAGCAAAACAGGATCACAGGATCTCCATTCAGACACCTCCATCTGAACGGCTTGGTGGCTAAAAGTTAACTGAAGTGACAGTTTATCAGGCTCTGGAAAAAACCTTTGTTCTTCTGGAAATACATCCGGCACAAAGGTTTACCAAATGGCCCGCGGAGGGGGCGGGGAAGGCAGTATTTCAGGGACATCAATTTCCATGTTTCTATCAGCCTGTTCCTCATCCACGGCTGGGTTAGTTGGGCAGTGTGCTAATTGTCAGCCAGCCATAAGGAAAGATGAAATGAAAGCTAAGGCCTTTGAAATGCAAGTTTGCTTACAAAACCACGTGGGTGGGTTGTGGGTTTTTTTCCACTGTGGTTCTCTTCAAAAGTACTATCCAGCCTCTTCCAGAAAAGAGAAAAACTACTACTTTATCATCTGTCTAAATGTATTTAAGTAACAGTTATCAAAATGCCTCCACTGGTGAATCTTGGATCCTGAATCCTTCCCATTTACAGAAAATAAGTGCCAATTAGACCATGGGAAGTACTGACCCCACTAGAAGAAGGCTGGGGCTGGCAGACGAAGTATTGCTGACATTCTTCCTATCTTGTGATCATTCCTTTCTTAAAAGAACTGGTCCCACCTAAACACCACATTACTCTATGGGGTGTAACTCCTGTTATCTCAAGTTCTCCTCTCTTCCCCAGCCATGACTACTTCCAATGCTTTGATTCATAGAATCACAAAACAGTTTGGCTTAGAAAGGACCTTTAAAGCTATCTAGTCCAACTTCCCTGCAGTCAGCAGGGGCATCTTCAACTGCAGCAGGTTGCTTACAGCCCCAAACAACCTAACCGGGAATGGTTCACGGGATGAGGCATCTACCACCTCCACATTTAGCCTTGTTGAACCTCATGATGTTCACATGTGCTCAGTTCAACAGCTTGTCTAGGTGCTTCTAGATTATCATCCTGTCCCTCAGGTGTGCACATACTTCAGACCAGACACTGCATTTTGGCTTTGTATTTCTAAAGTAACCTTTATAACTGAGCCCAAAGCATGTGTTTAGCCCACACCATGTTCCTAAGCACTACTATACCCTGAGCCAGGAGCGAGCAGCAAGGACAGAAGCTTCTTCCATTCTCTACAGCCTCGTACAAAATGCTGGGCCTTCGCACTGCAGAACCACTTAGTAAACAGCAAACAGCAAATGTAAACTTCAATGAACCTTTCATAAACAAGTGGATTCCAACATAAGGCACCGCAGACTACTTGGTGATGCTGTAATTCCAGCCTGAATCTTTCAACCCAAATCTCGGTGTCATCAGAACTCTTCTACATCCACTGAAACCTGAGCCATGACTTTGAGGGTTTGGGAACAGTGTAAGCATGGACATGAATTCAGGGACCAGCTAGAAGGGACACAGTCAGCTGAGACACAGTCATCAAGCATTAAATACCTACTCTTTGCCCTCTGAGGTTTGAAATTTGACTCATGTTTTAATTTCCTTCCCTGATCTCAACCTTTCTGGCTGTGTCTTGATGCCAAAGCAAAATCCATTAGTAGCAACTTGAATTTGTCCAAGTAATGCAAAAATCCTGATAATAAAATGTGTTTCACTGAGGAGAAGCATATGGAAGTTTTACATCAAGGTCTTCCCAGTAGCCTCATCAAATCCACTCTGCAAGTTTGGTGAACAAATGAATAATTTTCTCCCACAGTAGCTAAACACAGAGTTGGAAGCCTCAGGCACCTTTCTTGCACACACTGCTATCATCTGAGGTATTTTATGGTGTCTGTTCAGTTCTAGACATGATAAAAAGAGAAAAGTCAAGTATGCCCTAATGCCACCCTTCTGACCTCCTCAAGTGCATCGGTCCAACTTCCACACTTAATATTTTGTCATTTTAACACTGGATATCTGAATAGGTAAAAAGAACTCAAGAGACCTCACAGTCCTTAAGTCAGGATGGCTACAGCCTGAGATTCCCACCAAGCTGCAGTGGTGTCACTGTGGTCAGGGAGAGGAAATCCCCATACAGCCTTCAGCTGAAAACTCCTGAGTCGGCAAAGCACAGCTTTGAATGCACAGAAACAGAGAAAAGCCTAAAATATGATGTTAAACTGCAGAGAGGCCATTAGAAAGGTAACTGCTGTTTACTGTCACTTTGATGCCCATCAGGTCATGGTAAAAATAAGCCTGTTTAAGAGCCAGCAACGAAACTAATGTAAAGAAACAGCACTTAGGCATCTAGTTAGCCTTTCCCACTAGTGATTAAGCAGTTGCCATGGAAATGAAGCTGATCCTGCCTGACCTATTTTTCTTATATGTGGTGGTCATCATGTGAAGCATTACTGCTTGCTGTGCTATTTTGCCTTGGTAAATATCTAAATTTGAAACTGAAAGATACATACACAACCCTCCTTTATTTTTTCCACTGAGGCTACTAACTGCACAAGTCCCAGCTGCAATTATTTAACAGTCAATTTTTAAAGTACACTTCACATTTTCAGACTTCATTTGAAATGCGGAGTCATAGGAAATATGTGCTACTGCTTTGAAGCCAAAGGTACTTAGAAGTGTTTGTTATTGCAATTGAAAAAAATGAGATTGAAAAAGGCAGACAGCAAGGTCACACAAAAGCACCACACATCACAGAATCATAGAATGGTTTCAGTCGTAAAGGACCTTTAAAGCTCATCTGATCTACCCCTCCTGCAGTCAGCAAGGACCTCTTCGACTAGAGCAGGCTGCTCAGAACCCCAAACAACCTGACCTGGAATGGTTCCAGGGATGAGACATCTACAACCTCTTCTGGGCAACCTGTTGCCAGTGTTTCACTACCATCAGCATAAAAAATTTCTTCCTTAAATCTAGTCTTTTCCTCTCCTCTTGAACCAGCTCTACCTGAGTTCATGGCTGTCCTCTTGCTGCCAGACTACATTGAATTCCACTCTGCCTAGCGCCTGTTGCCCAGCTGACACCACAACACAAAGATACACCAGAAATCCAACACTGGCCCATGAGATTCCTCCTGACATCATAGACTCATAGAACGGTTTGGGTTGGAAGGGACCTGGAGCTCATCTAGTCCAACCCCCCTGCAGTGGCCAGGGACATCCCCAACTA
>VWZO01005320.1:0-27024 GCA_013396975.1 Bucco capensis | reverse complement strand
ATGGTGCACTCAATGCTGCTGTCGATATCATTTATAAAAATATTAAACAGTACAGGTCCCAGTACAGAGCCCTGAGGGACACCACTTGTCAGTCCCTAGCCTCTGCAAATTCATGCAAGAAAACCTCTACCCTGTACTCCATGTTGAGTTCCAGGAAGTTGATTTTGACCCAACACACAAGACTTCTCAAGGTCCTTTCCAAATGAAGGTCAACTCTTTGGCTTGGCACCAGCAGTGCCTTTCCTCTAATTTATCCCTGGATGCACATTTGCTGAAAATGACTCTGTTCCACCAGCCAGACTGTCAATGGACATGTGAAGTATCTGCTCCAGTATCAACCCCCACCATGCATTTCACTGGCACCAGCTAAACATCAGAGCTGTTAATCACCTCTCTCCAAGCCTGACAGACCTTCCAACCCATCTAACCACCCATGCATCCAGCCCATTCCTCCTCAGCTTCCAAATGACACTGCTGCAGGCAACAGTGTCAAACGCCTTTCTGAACCCAAAACAAATGACAGCCATTGCTCTCCCCTCATCCTCAGTCATTTCATCCTGCAAGAAATCCATCACCCAGAGAGCACAAATTTCCTTCATTAGTTCTGAAATATTCCCTCAACAAATTACTCAGCTCTCAAGCTGCATTTTTTTTCAGCAAATAAATGGTTTGCCAAAATGCTTTGCTTGGAATTGTGTATTTGCAGGCAAACTCAGATTTTTCATTAGGATCAAAAGACAAGTTTAGATATAGAGTTTTCAAACAGGAAGCCTAAGATATCCTTCTAGCAATTAGGCTGTACTCAAACTTTCCCACCAGCTGGGGAAAAAAGGGAGGTTTTCTACTACTTTCTCTCCCTAACACAACACATTTTAAGTACTTCAATTTGCAGGCAGATAAGCATGGATTCCTTGGAGCACATCCATAACTCTCTAAACATTTTGTTTCCACCAGAGACCTCAGCTGGTTTTCCACCTACCAACTCAAGATGATGAACAGTTGTGCAAGGAGCAGTACCAGCAAACATCACCCAAAGGCATGATTGACCCTGGCCAGACCAAATGCTTGCACACCAGCACTGGCTACTAAAATAATTCATTACAGAAAGTAGTCTAAAAAACCCCTAACCTGGCCTTCTCTCCACTCAGTTATAGACTATTTTTCTTGTTAAAGGGCAGAAGAAAACTGACAGTTTGATACTGTGGTGCATCACTTCAGTTCTGCTTCAGCACCTGCCTGTGCACCGTGGAGCAGTGACATCAGCTCCTCATGCTCAGCTACCTGCAAACAGCAACCTCCTCTGAGGCATCCTCCAGCACCCCCAGCACAGACTCAATTTAAAGCAACATGGAAAAAAAAAACAGACAGACAAGATGCTGTGCTATCTCCAAAGCCAAAACATGGCTTGTTTTCCATGCAGAGCTACTGGAGTATCACAGAAAAGGTATCACAGGTTGTCTTCATGCATGAGCCTGAGAGGTGCAAGAACCTCCCGAGAGCTCCTGTGGGCACCCTGAGTATCTTCACCATCTGCAGCTACTCATATAAAGCCATCCCTGAATCCTTCACAAGGAAATTCAACAGCCTTCTCTTTCTTTCTACCTTTAGGCCACTCCTAGTTTGCTTCCTAACCTCTTATTTACTCTCCAGGTTGCATCAGAGAGGCTGTCACCATTCTCCCCTGCTGTGGTAACTCATTAAGGCTCTTCCCTGCTGTGTCCACCTCGGCTGACTGCCCAGCTGCCTGCTTCACAGTCCCTCTTGCCTATTCTTTTGCTCACAATTAGGAAAAAAAGGATAATGTTAACCCTCACGGTGGACTCAGGGTGACTGCAGACCCCAGCCAAGAATGAAACTACAGGGATGTCTGCCTTGAAAGAGCTCCCATCATTCCCAAGTGTCCTCTCCAAAGCCAGACCCTTCTTCTGATGTGGAAAAGCTCAGTCCACATATGTCTTCCAGCTAACAGATGTGGCTCTCTAGCAGCCCAGTCACTCAATCCTCCCTCTCTTAGCAGACCTGTGAGGTTCATGCAGCATGAGGTGACAGAAGGAACAGTGCATCTCTAGAGAGAAAGGGAGATACTACTTGACAGCTCTGCAAGCTGGAGTAAACTTGTGGGTGGCATACAACCCTCCTCACTTGAATTATGCCAACAGGAAAGAGAACTGACAAATGTAATGTGTGAATGCTTCAGAAGAACCAAATGACTTGGCAGGTTCCAGACACAGGAGTCAGAAGGCCAGCTCAGCTGCAAAGCAGTCAAATAATCTATCTGTTACCTCTCCCTGCTTTTACTTTGTCCTGGGCCTTGAACAACATCTTGGGTTAAAAAGGACACTAGTCTAGATGGGCTCCTGGTTTACTTAGCTTTGCATTGAAGAGAGATGCATTTAGTAGTCTTAGAGAAATCATTTCCCTTTTCTTCTTCTTCTGTGCCCTCTGTTCACTGTACATTCCAGTGCTCTGCAGAACTTAGATGCTTTAAGCCAAAGCCTGTTTTGCAGATGTAGTCAGCTGAAACCATCTTAATGTACACACTTCACCAACCTGCCATCGACCTGTTTTCCAAAGCCTCTCCTCCCTTTGCCTCACTCAACTCCTCTCCCACTTCTCTCCAGTATAATTTCACCCTAAGATGCACTCCAGGAAACATTTCATGCGAAAACCCAGCCAATCTTTAGAAGACACACTCATTTAATAAAGCTTCACACATTTTTCTATTTGGTTTCCTCTCACTGACCAATGACTCCCAGGAAATGCAAAACCTTCACTCCAGGAGCATCGCCCTACTCACATCGACCAATTTCACTGTGTGCTGTCACAATTAACTACATGGTTGCACACAGGAAACTCTACCAGCCTAAATCCCCACACAGCTAAGCTAGGAGTGCATAAACTCCCATTGCTTGGACATACCCAACTCAGTTGTGCCCAGATCACAACCTCACTGACTTTTCTCTGAACTGGTACCATTTAAATCTTTGCTTCTAGTCTGATTTCTTAGCAAGAACATTTTCATTCATTTATTAATTAGGAAAGGGGGGCAAAAAGAACACAGAATAGGGTAACAACTGATATACTCCATGTTTGAGATTTAACCTACATTTTCTAAAAAGAAAACACCCTTAAAGATGAGAATTTGATAGAATAAATGGAATTTATGTAGAGCTTGAGATAACTCTTGATGCTCAGACCACACACGATGGGCAGACACCATTTTGTAATCACCTTCCTAGACCTCTCCACCTCATGCTACAATTGTTGCATAGACAGGCATCCTAAATTTAAACTGTAAGGTTTAAAGACAAAATACTTGTTGCCTTAGGCCCTTCTACTGAGCATTAATATGTGGCTTGATGCACTGTAATAGGCTGTGGCCAAGAAGCTCAGATACCATGTAAGAAAATGCTTGGTGACTGTGTCCCCACTCTCCCACTACCTGCTTGAAAATTAAAGCTGGGCATGCTCTGTGGATCCTGCATCCAAATTCAACTTGACAATCTCCTAGAAAATCTCTGTTATAAAGCTCAAAGATTAAGAGCTTAGTGCGTGCCTAGTTTCTGCTCTGAAAGAGAGCCAGAGGCTCCAATCTCCAGAAGCAATAGTCAGTTGTTGGTGTCATTCACAGCACACAAGACAGACTACCCTTTCATGTCATTTCAGAGCAGCAGAACATCTACAAAGCATGCAGCAGGGAACATCTGGATCTGGGACAAGCCTGGTGTAGGGAAGCCTTTGCAATGCTGGGATTAGTTACAGCAGCACACTGACCTGGCTGATTTTTTCTCTAGGTTTTGGGGACATGATGATTCTACTTGGGATTGTTTAGGCAACACGAAATGTAGCTGTGGCACACTGCAATTCCTGGGATATTAGACATGGCTTCAGTAAGGAGGATTTTTTCCAGTTTAGGATGGTAGCATGACTCAAAGAAAAGTCAAGGTTGAGGAGTCAATGACTTGGCTTTATGTCTTATTACTCATCTCTAACTTGTATTTTACAGCATCCTACAGCTTTTGCATCTCTAGAAGCTTCCAGAAGCAGGAAAACATACTTTGAATGGACCTGTCTTTTTCTACAAGTTTATAAACCAATTTTTTTTTCCCTAGGGAGGGTGGTTTTTTGTTTCAACGGCTATGCTTTGATTGGCTCCTATGAAATCTTTTTCTCTTACACCTTGGCTGCATGACTCTTTGCCAATGAGTAACTCACAACGGGAATGAAACCAAATCTCCATTCAGCTGGAGGATATGACTTAGAGATGGTTAAAAAGCAAACAAAATAAAGAGATAAGAAGGAAACAAATCAGATACTGCACTCACAAAAAAAGAAAGGCAAAAGATGGACTGCAGTGTCACTGTATTCTTGGAGAAAGGAAACAAGTCTCATACCTTTTCAAAAATTCCATATACTCAGTATGCTTGATGAGGCCTGTCCTCATCATTATTGTTTGAAAACATTGCCGATCAATAGCCCAAAGTTTCACATTTACGAGAGCTGGAAAAAAAAAACAACAAGACAAGGGGAAAATGTAATTAGCAAAATGTCCAAAGTTGAAAAAACCTTGTTGTGAACTGCAAAAGAAAAGGAATTCATTCATGAGAAACCATGAAAATGGGTACACGCTTCAAATCGGTGACATAAAACTCCTCTGCTGGACAATGGACTAAGCATGCACTGAAATGAACTGAAATATCCTCAATTTTCACTGGGCTTTTTTGCAAAGAGCACGTAAAAGCAACTGTGAGATGAGAAGAAATCAATGCAGGCTGAAAGCAAGCAAGAAATTGGGGTCAGGTCATCATAACCTGGGACACATCACAGCCTATGACACCGAGTGACCGGGGGAGATTTTCAGTGCCTTATCTTGTTTCTGAGACAGCAACATTCATGAAGGTTTCAGGCTACTCCCAAAGGAAATGACAAATTTCTTCCTCTTGACCTCCAGAGATTTTTCCAGAACCTGTTACATCCTAGTGACAGAACATCTGATTCTGGAGCTTTTGAGTAATTTCTCTTCAACTCTAGTTATCAGGTCTCTGACAAATTCAATGTACCACACATTTCCTGTTAGAAACCCACACGTAACAGACTACCACAGCATAAAGTACAGGTGGCTCAAGAAACACAGGAGCATCTGAACTGGATAGGCAAACACCAAAGGGTCCAGACTGTCATCTTAAATGTGGCTTGGACATTTGAATGAAGTATTAAATGTCTGCAAAGATACAGTTGCCAGTAGAGTTTCTCCTTAGGGAGAATTTTAACTAAACAAATCTACTCTACAGACCTCTACACTTGTTTGGTTTGTGTGGTTTTTTCTTCTTCATCCCCAGATGTCATTTTACTTCTGGAAACAGAAATGAGCAAAATGACTTTCAACAAAGTATTTACAAATAGTCTAATGAAAAAAAATCTGAGAAATTTGGGGTTATTTGCTTGTCTTTCAGTTCACAAACAACAGCCTGGCTAATGAGTTTTTATCTCTAAATGCCTTTGCAGAATGTAAAACTTTCAAAGTGCAAATCCACACTTTTCTTCTCAGATTGCATTGCAGAACTAAGTGAACACATCACATCCTTTAAAGCCCTTCTCATTTTCAAGAGAGAAATTCCATTTGGAGAAGTGTTTTCTGTTTTATAATCAAATTGATGGGACCCATAGCTTTAGCAAGAGAGATTTCTGCACCAAAAAAAAAAAGTTTTTCCACTCTGTTCAGAGCAGAAGAGACAATTAATCTGAATGAGATCTCTGTTTTTCTGTGGGTTTAGGTTGTTTTTTTACTGCCTTCTGCAAAACAAAGCTTTTAACTGATTTTCAGATGAGCTCTATCCTAGAGGAAGAAATGGGTATTATTCAATGAAGTGTATGTGTGGGGACTCACTTAAAAGGAAGGTCTCCTGCTGTACTAGCTGATGATTATGAGAGTTGGTATTAAGTCCAGAAAAACTCACGATATATCTCAGTAAACTCACTAAGAGCAGGAAACCACCACCTTGTACAGTAGGTGCTTTCTATTCAGGTGAACCAATGTAAGTGATTTCAGCCAGCCTGGTCATGGCAGGATGGTTTGTACTCACTGTGATGTACAATTGTCACACAAAGGAAAAAGGCAAAACTGCTTAAAAGAGATTATTTTTTAAAAATAGCTAGTGAATGTGAAAATAATGACTAAAATACAGGTTGGGTGGGATTTTGGTTTGTTTAGACTAAAATATCTAACAGCATCCCAGCGCTTTATCATGAACACACACACTATGAACAGATCTTATCCAGTTCACCAAAAGTATTCTTCCCAAAGGACAGGCACCCTTTAGAGTAAAATACAAGTTTTCACCTAGATTTTGTTCCTACAGTCTCCATTACAAAGACATAACTCTTCAGCTGAGCAGTTCACCACTCAGTTCATAATCACTGACTAGTTCATTCACTATTCACTAAGCTCAGATGACAGCAAATACCTAAATTCACTCATCTAATTCTGAGCATCCTTCCTATAAAGACTCCTCTCTGCTGCTGCTTCCCAGGGTATTGGGACACGAGGTCCCTTGACAGTATTTGAACACATTCATCACCTTACACCAACAAATAGCTCTCAAAAATAAAAGATTTCATCCTAAGCTCAATCCTGGCTCACTGGTTCCTAGCAATCACATTCCACCGGCATCAGGGACCCAACCCCTGTTGGGATCCAGTAGAGCATTCAGAAGCACAGCTTCCAAATGGCACAGTCCCCATCCTTGGTCTGTCAGATGCATTTAGAGGTTATGCCATCATGGCTTAAACCCCTGACAGATGGCAATCAGCTCCCTCATTTTCCCTGTACATAGTGAATGGCAACAGGCACTCAGTGATTTCCCTTCCAACAATGGGTTCAGATGCAGCTGCAGAGATATCACCTATCTCTGAGGGCCACACTGGGACCACGGGGGTAGATAAATGGTAAACCTTTACTCATTTTCTGCTGATCCCTAGATCTTTCTAAAGCACTACATCACATTTGAGGTCAATCCCCAAAGAGCAAGAGGAGTCACTGGTGCATGTGTGACCTCTCCTGGCATCTCCTCACATGTCTCTTCATTCACTTAGGGAAATAGCAGATGTCATTTAGTGCCCCCCTCCAGCAAAATCAAGATCCATTTATTGCTCTGGGAATTATTCCGTTCAAACAAACCTCTGCAAAAAGCAATTTTCATGGGAACTCAGGGCCAGAGGCTCTCTTAGTGAGCCTAGAACAAGTCACATTCCCCTGCAGGTACACCCTAATAACCCAAGTTATATACACATAAATCCGTATTTCTATGTATGAATACAGATATGAATTATATATATGCACTTATCATAATATACAGAATATGATACTCTTTCTTTCCACTACTATCCCGCAATTATACCTACCAGCTAACAGTACTACCAAGGACCATGCAGCTCGGGAAAAGTTAAGTGCAGGCAATGCACTTCTGCATTGCTAATGACAATCACTACTCATATTTATATTCCTATTTCTCCTACCAAATGATAAAACAGATGTTTTAATAAAGGCTAATCACACTAGAGCTTTAAATGTCAATATAGTCCTTGTAATTTGGTGTGAGCATCACCTCCTGTTATGCTTAAAATCCTCTGCAAATGTGTTAGAGGGTTACTGAAAGAACAGTATGAATCCTGCAAGATTTGACAGTATTAACAACTTCAAAGAGAGATACTTATGAATGCCCTGAGATGAAAAGTACATATATGGGATGTACACCACAAAGTCAATTTCACCCTTGATAACTAAATCGCAGAACCATAGAATCCTTTCAATTGGAACAAACCTTTAAGATCAAGTTCAACCATTAACCCAGCACTGCCAGATCACCACTAAACCATGTCCCTAAGCACCACAGCTACTTTCCAATCCCTCCAGGGATGGTGCCTCCATCACTGCCCAGGTGGCCAGGGCTTGATAACCCGATCAAGGTACAAGTTTTTCCTGATATCCAACCTAAACCTCCCCTGGCACACCTTCAGGCCGTTTCCTCTTGTCCTATCACTTGCTCCTTGGGAGAAGATACCAACCCCCACCTCACTCCAACCTCCTTTCAGGGAGATGTAGACAGTGAGAAAGTCTTCCCTCAGCCTCCTTTTCTCCAGGCTGAATAACCCCAGAAACAAGTGATACAGATAGAAGTGATGCAGAGATTTTCTTGTCCATTCCTCTGCAAAGAGCATGCGTTGGATGCTGGATGTAAAACTTCCTGTGAAGTTGATTTCAGGAGGGTTTCTTATCCTCTGACAGCAGAAACTACAGCCATAAAGGAATAATAAGACAGAACATTACAAAACCAGAAGTGTGTCTATATTAGCCGTATCTGTAATTGGAGTTTCTTAAGACTACTCAGTAATATATTACACTGTGCAGTCAGAGCAGCTCAACCGGAGTTACACTACAATTCAAGCTCACTGCCTCTTTTACATGTTTTCACACTAAAATGTGAGAGCTGGGGTTTTATCTTTGTAACAGCCCAAACCACAATCACTGACCCAAGCTATCCAGATTTTGGCTGGCACCTCAAAAAATTAGCAATTATTTCAACCAGTCCTTTCAGGCTTGGATCCCTCTCTACACAAAAAGCACCAATGTAAGCAAATAATTCCAATAAACAATTTCAGACTTCCTTTTCTTCCTATTTATCTACCTGGGTAAGCTATGAAAATACATCCCCAGGGATACAGAATCTCCAGCACAGCCCAAAGCTACATCGTGGCTGGTTTAGCCATGTCTGCTGGCCAGGAGGTCTCTGAACATAAAGCAAGGCAAGACAAAGCTATTTGGTTGTAACTTTTCCTATGTGCACATCTTTCATGACTGATTCAAGTGGGACTGAGTGCACCCTCAGGTTTGCAGATGACACCAAGCTGAGTGGTGTATTTGACATGATTTTTGCATAGTACTATTGGAAAGACACCAGCAGGGTGCCTAGGTAGGTGTATTAGTGGAAAATAAAATGTAAGCCTTGTACAGCCCTGAAATCTTTTAGCATCTTTCCAAGTTTTTAGGTGCTCAGTGAAGCCTTTCCAAGTTTGTCAAGGATCACTGAGTGGATCAGCCTCAGCTCAAGCACTCGCTGGAGGCATTATCAGACCTGAAACTTCTGATTGCCCTGCACTGGCAGCCAGAACTCATTGCCTCCAACTCACTTCTAGTCTGTTTTATTCAAATAAGTGTTTGTTTATCTGCCCAAGAAAGCCTCAGGCACAGGCACAGCAGCAGCTCTGTGTCCTCAGGGCCTTTCTGACAGCAATGAGGTGTAAAATTTCCACTCCAATCCAACCATCCTTCCATTTGGGTTTAGTTTTACAGGGATTAGTGTGCAAATTACTGTTGAGAAGAACACAGACTTTTCCAGTTACTTGTGTTCATCATTTTTTTACAATGCACATGATGGATGAAAAGCACACTGAACTGATAAAAGGGAGCACACTGAGTTGTTTTAATCCACCAGACACATCATGAATCATGCACAGACTCCCTTTGGGATACAGCATGGAGTGACACAGAGGGGATGTATTTAACAGCTGGAGCTGAAATGAGTTTCTCTGTCCTCAGATGTTTCTGTTTCAAGTTTCTAACAACAATGGCACAGGTGAAATGATGACTTCATCCAGATGTGACCCATCAATAGTTCCTTTCCCAAAATCCCCCAGGGGATTTTGTCTCCTCATACCTCATCCAGCAAAGAGGAATTCTCCATTTGGCCAAGGAAAGCTGCACCATTCAAGCAGGCACACAATCATTTCAATATGCTTTTTATCCCAGTACTGTTTAAATCTATGTGCCCCTAAACAGGGACAGTTTGTTAAAAATAATGGTTCATAATAAAAAATGAAAACACAGCCACAGAAGCAGGAGAAACTATCAATATTTGCTTTGCATTCTCAGGCTGGAGCTGTGGCATCTCCTGGCACACAGAGTGCATGACAGGAATTCGGGAGAATCAAGGGGGAAAAATAAAGTGAAAAGCTTACAGTGGGCCTAGAACTAATCCTAAGGATTTTGGAATCAAGCTTGCTGCAGACTTAAGAGAAATGGGCCTTTTTTCATACTCAATGGAAAAACAATGAATGGGCAAGTCTCAGAACTGTATTAATTTTTAAAGGACTGGTTTGGGCTGCTAATCTCAGTGGTGACTGAAGATGTATTTAGGTGATGTGAGGAGGAAACAAAGCAGGAAGGACCTGACTGAATAGAAGCTCTCCAGGTAGCTCTGATTTTGCTACCGTCAGCTCTGAAGATCCCTGGACATCACAAAGAACTGGACATATTTTGCACAGGATGAAACGAGCCTGGATAAGATCAGATCTGACTAAGAAGAAAAACTGGTGTAAATGGTTATTAAGAAACTAGTCATTTCCACCACAATAAAATCACCTCTAGTATTAGTAAGTCAGTGAAGCAGATGTTATGGGTTAACATTAGCAATGATGACATCTGGGGCAAACAAAATGAAGCACTGCAGGTGTACTGTAGAAATGACTCAGTGGAAATTTTGTCCACATTTTTTCTTCCATCTTTAGTAAGAAACTAGAAATAGAGTGACACCATTGATACTTAAGGATAATTAGCAGAATTCACTATGTGTTCTACTGTGGTTTTGGTATGTTGCACTGAAGGATATGGGCTGACTCCTTTATCTCAGGCTTCTTCTTGACCTTAATGAGAAGTCATGATAAGGATTAATTAAGCATTCTGAAAGTCTTTAAACTGTACCAGCTTTTTCCACTGGAATTTCAAAACATCCACATGATCTGTACAAAAAAACCTGCTAATTAGATGCCCTAATACGCTCTTTTCAAGCTAACATAACCTTTACTATGTCATCTCTTATTCATCCCCTCTGTATAAATGTAGATCTACTCTTCTTCCACTCCTATGACAGAAGTTTTTCTGGGTTTTTACCTAAAGTTACCTTGTCTGAGCAAGAGCTCACAAACTACTTAAACTGCAGTCATGATAGTATTGATAGTATTTTCACAGAAAAGGTGAAAGCTGAAATAGTTTCTTGAAACCGCTGAGGAAAAATCTATCCAGAACAATTTGAAAGGCACCAAAACCACTCTCAAGTGCTATTTGGAGTTTGGTGGAGGGTGATGGGTGTTAGGTGAGGTTGATGGAAAGCCAACAAGGGTTTAATGCTGGTCAAAAGCCTAAAATTTAGTTTCTCAAAAAAGTAATTTAATGCAATGAACACAAGGAGAGTTGAAGCAAAATGTCTCCAATTATTTGTGAAAGAAAAAGGAGAAAATATTCCAGACCTCTCCTGGGAGTGTGAGATTCAGCATAGGAAACATCTCCTCATTGGCATGCCACCATCATAAAATCAGTGCCAAGAAACCTTGTGTCTAAGAGTAATGAGCATAGCAATATATTCACATTTTAGAGACCTACAAATCAGTTCTAGCTCACTGCCTAAAGGAGCCCCAAGAACAAGGCAACTGCATGTACCTAATTAAAGGAGGTGTCCTCATTTGGAAGGGAAGGCATTGATAAATGAAGAGGCCAGCCTGAGGAACTATTAAACAAGCAACATAAAAAAACAGCAATAAAAAGATAAGGCATCTCCCAGTGTGGAAACTAGTCTCCTGGTGCAGAACAGGTCAACACAAGGAGCAGGTACAAAATCCAAATCTGCAGGGCAGACCTGGGGCTCATGTTTAAGATGATCTGCAGAAGTTTAGAACTAGTTTGATTATTTATAGCAAGTGAAGGTTTAAATGAATGAGCAAAGTCACCAGTTGGTATCCTAAAGAATGGAGTATTTTAGGAAGGACTGGGAAATACAAAGGAGATTTTTATCCTGTTTGAAAGATACTGCTTTAAGGACACAGGGCTGCCAGATAATGCCTGCTTGTTAAAATTACAAGTATCTTTGTAATGTCTTTTCTAAAAAGAAAGCTGAAGCACTTCACAAGTAATAATGACACCTCACAACACATGTGAAAGCTATAAAGTGCTATATATTGATATCACTGGAAAAGAAGAAAGGGAAGTGTCTCTGCCACTGCTGGTAGAAAGCCTTGCTAAGCTTTCAGCTCTCCTGAACTCACTGATTCTCTGGTAGACATGCCCTTCTCTTCACCTCCAAAACAAGCATTGGCTCTTTCATTGCTCCAGTACCACTCGAGGTAGTGTTAACACCTAAAGCCAGGGAGAAGTGATCCTCTTCCTTCCACAGACTCATCAGCATACCTCCAGCAGTCATGGGCAGAGATGGTTTAAATGTTGAACTTCCCAGCAAGACTCAGATCAATGAGGTCCTTTCCTCCATCCTTACTCCAGGGTTTCTCACTGAGCTCTGCAACAGATCCTGATACTTAAAGACCTACAATGAGGAGGAGTTTCAGCTTGATCGACTGATGTGTTTTCTAGTGGACAACATCCCATAGGTCCAAGAAAACTCTTTTCCACTCTGAGTTCCCAAGAATGCTTTTGCAAGGAAGACAGTTTTTTAAAAGAGCTGTTCACATATAGCAAAATTGATGATACCTTCTAAAAAGTATCCAATCATTATTTCACTGCTTTTTCTTCTTTTCGGCTCTAGGTGCCACTTCACTATTTAGCTACCAAAGTAGCTCCTCTGGCCAACTTCCCTTAAGGCTTATTCAGCTGGAGAGATCAGCATGAAGCCATGTGGAAACACATTTACACAGCCAGACACTCTCACTTTTAACTCTGCACCACAGGACACTTTAATTCATGAATAACAACAATAAGAAGAAGAAAAATACCACATATGCCTTCACTAAGTGTAACTAATTGACCAGGGACACCTTTCTGGCAAGATGCTTTTTACTGATTTGAAAAGCCTAATTAAAGTAGCACATAGTATAGAAGAGATGAGTGGGTTGGGGATTTTTTTTTTCCTTTATATAACAAGTATCAAAATATATCTGTGCTAACTTCCTCAGCCCTGGTATGCACAAAACTTATCACAGCTCAAGTCGACAGAGTTTACTGCAGGAGCTAATGGGATCCCCAGGGTCCCACTCACATATCCCAGCTCCTCCCTTCTAATGCAGCTGCCCCTGGGATGCATCAGACTATGAGACCCATAAAGCAGTGTCTGCCATACATTTGGCTCCAAAGGAGAGGGACACCACAGCTTTTTCAGAGCTGCTCTGTAGATTTTACAGAGGAGCTTTGTCACAGATTTTTACTTCTTTTATGTACAAGACACCTCAAGTGCATGTCTTGAATTGATTTTGCTACTGAAGCTCAGAGCTATTCACTGAGGCTTTTGATGTGTAGCACTAAAACGTACTCTGAAATCCCAGAATTTCACCATATCGGGGCTGGAAAGGACCTCTGGGGATCACCTAGTCCAACCTCACCCCATCCACCCCCCGCTAAAGCAGGGTCACCCACAGCAGCTTGCCCAGGATCACATCCAGGAGGGTTTGGAATCTCTCCAGAGAAGGAGACTCCACAACTTCTCTGGGCAGCCTGGGCCACTTATGTAGAGTTCCAGTAAACAAGTCCTTGTCATTCCATTGGGGATCTGCTGTTGGTGACACCTGGATAACTAGAGCACTCAGGATGGTCATCCTCTCTCTTCAGTGACCTGGCGGTGCAAGGTTAATGGCTGAAGTTGATTTTGAGGTCTCTTTCAACCAAAATGATTCTATGTTTCTATATATACTTTCATGAGGCTTCTGATGCTATGTAGCCTCACTGTTGTGTAAGAGCTGATGTCCACTTGTGACTTGGTCCATCTGTTTTCTTTTTCCAGTCTCTGTGTCCATGCCCTCCTGAAACACCTAATCTTTGGGAAAGAATTTTTCTTGTTTCTGTTTTTGGAAACCAGTGGGCAACCACAGACTGCATAAAGCAGAAGTCAAACAGGAGCAATAACATCAGAAACCAAAAAGTACTGGCAGAGGAATGGAAAAGCACAATTTTAAAATATCACTTATGAAATGGAAGGACTGAACATTGTGCCTTCTCAAAACAAGGTCTTGTTACTCATCTGCTGAGAAAGTAGGAGGCAGAAGATATGACATTGCCTTTAAAGCACCAAGAGACCTTCCAGAAACATTACAGTCTGGATCTTTTCCTAAGCACAGCCAGTAACAGCTGGCCTCTCCATGCAGCATTTAACATGGGACCAGAGAGAAATCTCCTCTACCCTCCTCAAGTGACAGAACAGCATCTATCCTGTCCCCTCTTCCCTTTTCGGGAAGAAACTCTTCTCTTGCTCTGCACCAAGGTATATGGCTCAAAAACTCAGATCAAACAGCTGAAAACATGGTGATGAGACAGGCAAGAAGTACATGATGGCGCCTCCAGACTCTGTGGTCCACAGCCAGGTCACTTCCATCCCTCCTTGCTGCCCTCCATGGCCAAACCTTCCACCCACCCACTCAAGGGCTGAAGCCTGAGCCTCCAAATCTCTGTCCTCTAACCAGGTGATCTAAGTGGCAAGCGCATTTTGCCTGAGCAGAGGGAGGTAGACCTTCATTTCTTTCCTCTGGCTAACAGCATACTCAATGTGATGCATGAGAAGCTACATTCAAAGCCATTAAATACACAATACAAAAAGCAAATAAGACTGTGGATTTCCTTATATCAACTTGTGGGTTTTCAATAGGTGCTGCAAGGGATAGTCTGGAATCGGAATGTTTCTGATGTGTTTGCTGAAGCAGTTAAGGGGCACACAGCCACAATGGATGTTGATTAATACATACATCAAATAAAAACCCCTTGCTGATATGCAGAAGCATCATTCCATCACTACTTATAATTTCAACTTTGATGAAAATTGCTAACTTGAAACTAACCATGGCAGCAGGCATCTGTGCTGTGCTGCAGCCCTTCAGTGATCAGAAATTATGTTTAAAACTGAATATTAAAGAGCCTTTTTTCTTCCTATAATAACATTTATTAATTATTTTCAGATTTCTCCAGTCCCCAGTCAACAGCAATTTTTCATAATTCACATAACACTTGATGCTGCATCCCAAAGGGAAGCAGTAAATGAGGTTAGAATGCAGAGCAGACTGCCTACCCTGGAAAGCCTGCTCATCTGCTTCAGAGCTAACTACATGGCACTGCTGCTGTTCAGGATTTCTGATATTTTTTAGTTTAGAGAGGCAGCAGTGAGCTCAGCTGGTAGGAAACAAAACATGTAACAGAGGAAGCTAACAAGCACAGAGGTATAGAACACAACTCAAAGCTGGACTTGGTTGTTTGCAGTTGGTAAGTAAAGAGTGTGAAGGAGTAAGGGCAAAAGAGAACTTGGCCAGCACGGGGAAAACCAGACTTACACAAACCTTAGGACAAGTTCAGGTCAAACTGGGACAGGTGAAGTTAACAGAGACCATATTGGACATGACGCAGAGAAGCCCATGAGCGTCAGCACCCAGCAGTGATGCTTCTGCATCTGCCTAGGAGGCAGACACTGATGAAGAATCTACTTTCCTGATCCATAGGGAAAGAGAGCTCATTGCCAACAATTCCAGCTGTTTAGCCTATAGAGCCAAGTAGGCTGGAGAAATTCCAGGTATCTATTTCTTCTGTAATAAACAGGAGCTGAACTTGTTATTAGAGAGGAGGCATCACACCTCCTTCAAGTGCTCCAAGAATCTGTTGAACCTCACTGAAATAGTCATTTCTTCCTGCCTGTACCCGGAAATTTCTTACCCTATGTTTATCTATACTGACATGAAATGACACCTACTGTTACACATTTAACAGCCCATAATAGCTGTGTTCCAAACACCTTCACATTTCCTCTGATTCAGGGAACTGTGACCTATTTCTGCCCTAAGATTTCATCCTGCCAGATGCAGAATGTGCTGGACAGGACCCAAAGCAGCACATATGTAATCTATACATTAAGTGAACAAGTAACTAAACTTGCAGCAGCATTACTGAAGTGCTTCCAGCTCCTGTTATTCCATGTATTCAATTCTTTTGGCCTGCGGGCCAGACCTCTCTATCAAAAGCACTGAGAATTGGCTGAATTAGGCCTTTAATGAGAAAGAAATTGTATTCTGCAAATCCATAAGCTCTGAAATGAAGAAATCAGACTGAGGAGAGACACAGCAAGAGCCACGGCACTAACTGCAACATCAACTGGTTCTTCCACAGCTATTCCTTACCATGCCTCTGTCAACAGAATAAGGTAGGTACATTACTGGCCTCAGTGATTCTGGCCAGGGAGAATTTAATTCTTTTCCCCCACTTTCTCTTTCACTATCCTTCAAAAAAAGAAAACAACAAACAGTTTAAGGCATTATCTGAATAACAGGAGGCAAAGCAGACCCAACACATGAATAATCTGGATTCTCACAGTGGTAACAAAGCAGGGCTTAACAGAGGCGAAGGCAGGAGACCTCTCTGCATTCTTCCCAGATGCTCCATGCAACTGCAAAGATGTTTTCTGGCATCACAAATCTGAGTCAAAGACAAAATCTGTTCCTATTATTGCAGTAATTGTTTCTTGCTGCTCCTTCAGCAATGGATCAGCTGAATCTGTGAGCACACAGATTGAGCCAAGAGTGAAAAAAACCAGAGTATTAGAGCATCCCTCAAAATACTCCAGGGGACTGACAAGCTGTTTGGATTAGGGCACTTCCATTAGGACATGCCAAACTTTCACTGGAGCCTATTTCTGTTCCTGTGCTTGTTCCAGGACTGCCAGCAAGGAGTTTTTGGATGGTTACACTGTCAAAATGCCCACTATATACAATAAACTACTGAGAGTAGTGATTTTCTTGTGGTTTTTGTTTCTCTAATAATCCTCAGCAGTTGTGCCACTGATTAACTGCAATGGCTTGAAGATGAAGAGACACAGAATTGTTTTACATTTACCAGCAAGACCAGAGCCAAAATACTAGTCTAAAAATAATCTCTTATTTCAACGAGTAGAGAAGCAAATGAGACTTGGATGATGTATGACTGGTGACTTAAATATTATTTCTTGTTATCTGAGACTTTGCTATAGGCATTTGTCATCCTATAGAGATAATGTTAAAAGTACCTACTACATAACAGAACTAAACAACATAGATTTCACAGTAGCTGCTACAAGCACTATACTATTTCACTCTCTGTAACAAGTTACTATTTTAAATAATCCACATCATTGATATGTTCAATTTATTACATCTGAGGAACAGAAAAGGAACAAAAAGTAGAACGTAGCAGGATAAATATTTGATGTGCCTACCCCGTATTTCACAATGGGGCAAGAAGTGCTAAAACCTTCAGTGATACAAGGTAAACACCTGCTGATTATTTTATAATAAACCTACAATATAATTTCATCATGGATTTCATACTTTTGCAGTACTATTTGTTTATTAAGTATTTTTCTGGTTTGTGCATGAAAATGTATTTAATAACCTTCATATTCCAGTTCTGGAAAGCTCTGCTGTTGACTACAGAGAGCAGCTCTGGCTCTCCATGGGACTGTGCAGCTGCCAGGAGATGGTGAAACGGCATGAGGTAACAGCTACCAACTGCCCTGCAATATCAAACTAATCTCTTTCCTTAACAGTGGTAGAAAAAGAGTTTAAAGTTAACAAGATGATTTTATGCTATGAAACAAAATAGTTCTGTGCTTGTATCATGTTAATCTGAAAAAGAAAAAGGGGGGGGGGGCACAAAAGAAAGGCAAACCTAACTAGGAGCTGGAGAAGCACTGTGCAAGCCCAGATTCAGGTTAATTTGGGTTTGGTTAGTCTAATTTCCAGAAAAAACTGAGAATCACAGTACCAGCACCAGTTTAAGTCTAAGGATAATGAATCCAGTGCAAGTTTCTCATCAGACAAGAGCCTCAAGAGGCAGAATTATTACAAATTGTGCCATGTTTCTGCCAGCTTTGGGTGAAATGTCATGAATGCTGGAAGGGGAAAACGATGTATTGCTAAATGCTAAAGCTGAACTTCTCCTTAATCAAAATGGGCTTGACAGACAGCCAAGTTTCAGCAGCATGGGGCACAACCTTGAGATGGAAAATATACTGTGAGTTTTGAAGAAAGAACTTGTCCAGTTAGACAAGGATATATCCAGAGATAGTTTATACATCAACGCTAACCTGCTGGAAAGCAGCTCTGCAGGCAAGGACCAGGGAGTGATAGTGGACAAGTTCCCCAGGAGCCAGCAGTGTGCCCTCACAGCCAAGAAAGCCAGTGATGTCCTGCAGTGCATTAAGAAGAATGTCAGCAACAGGTCCAGGGAGGTGTTGGTATTACTAGTCTCCCTCTTCTGCAATCCTCAAATTTCCACATTTTAATCAGCTGTTTTTAAATAGCCTTGGAAAAAAGCCAGAGGAAAACAGTAGAGGATCTGCAGGCTGGGTCCTGTTGCCTTCGGCATGTGCTGCTGCTTCTCTACCTTGGCATGGGAGCTTAGTTCAACCTTTCAAGGTGTCTCCACGTTGTAATACAGCATAAAGACATGATGAATATCAAGCAAAAGGGTTTTTTTCAAAGCCATTTTTAGTGGTTGTCATACTCCAGCCACTTACAAGTGCAGGAAATGAATATAATTTTTACATAAGTTCAATGCTATTCATCTGAGGCCAGAATGGCCACGACACTGTCAACCGTAGAAATCCATCTGTGCCAGCTAAATACATCCAGATTTTTAACCTCTAATTCCCACCAGGAAGGAAATGAGTCCTTCCTTGAAACCAAGCCATTTTTGTCAAGATTTGGTGACACAAATACATTATCACTAGACAACCTCACTCACTGGAGTTTATCTAAACCAGAAAGAGAGAGATGTTCCACTATTGCATTTCCTAAACTACATGAAACTGCAGCTTGCTTCTTGCCAGAAAGTACATTAAAACCACCATAAACATCAATTAAAGCATTTCTTCTTCCCTGTGAGGTACCTCTAACATCAAGGAACTACCTCAAAAAATGTATTGGAAGACAAGGAATAAATAAATGAAAGCTCCTAAATCCTTAACATCTCATCTCTTACCTGTTAAGAAAATCACAGGCACTTTAGCAGTGAAACCCAGAACTAGAGTTGATGGGAACACTGCACTTGTTCACTGACAGGGCACCTAGATTCAAGAGCATCTTGTTGCCTGGCTCACTGACCTCCTCACTCTGCACCTAGGCTGAACTCTTGGGTAAGTGCAAGCCTGAGACAGGTTTTGTGTGTTTTTTCCCCCAACTGCAGATGGTCTGCAACACATCAGAGTCTGCCTGACACCCAAAACGCAGTAGGTGTGGTAGCTATGTCTGTACCTTTATTTTCCCTTTCTGGTACAGTAACTGCTATGTGAATGAGCTATGGCTGTAAGACTTCTCAAGTCTGAGCCAGCTGAATGCCTTGAAGGTTTGCAAATTACTCCTTGAATCCTAATGACAAGTTCAGTGCAACCATAAAGAATCTGCAGTTTGTAGCATGAGAAGAAGAAAACAGCATTAACTCTGAACCTTGGAAAACAATCTCGGAGAACAATTTCAAAGCCACCCCAACCTTAGATAATAGATAAAATACAGCATCCTGACTTATCAAAGGAAACAACTCCAGGGTTGGAGCAGTCAAGTTCCAGTTTAACAAAACAGAGGTTCCAGATGTCACAGAGCAGGGGTTTTGGCCCAGAAGAAGAGAACCTACCCAGCCTCCTGAAGTTATGTGCCACCAAATTCTGTCCCCAGTTCATTAAGGTCTACCTAAAATCCACTTCTGGACTCAATCACAAACAACAGCCTTCCTGTTAGGGCAACTCTGGTGGTTTTCTTTGTTTTTGTTTATCACAGAACCTCAGTATGGTAGGTGTTAGACACTCAAAACCCACTTGCACATGATGCNTTTCTTTGTTTTTGTTTATCACAGAACCTCAGCATGGTAGGTGTTAGAGGGATCTCTGCAGATCATCCAGTCCAACCTTCCTGCTAAAGTACGGTCACCTAGAGCAGGGTATACAACATCATGTGCAAGTGGGTTTTGAGTGTCTCTTTTTCCTGAAAGTTACTCCAAATGTTTTTTATTTGATCTTATCTGATTTTAAAAAAGGATAACCAAAGTGAAAATTGGTTCATATTCAATAATAATCTAGGTAAGAATAAGCTAGAACTCTGGTATTTTAGAAGAGTCAAGGCTTGGCACATTTCAGTGGCATATAAAATAGGTAAAAACTTAACTGCTGACATTTACTACTCTTCTCCAATTTCAGTAAGATAAAAGGTATAAATGATAGCTTCATCACATTTGCTTAAAATACTGCATTAGCAGCTGTGGTATAATGAAGTAATTATCTTTTTTCAAGCATTATTTCCCTGTGCAGAAGAGAAATATTTCAATCTCTTAAGTCAACGTGGACAGAAAGGACACAGGTCCATGCACTGCTTCTGATGTAACTCCATCAAGATACAGACATATCACCTACAGGCACAAATACACATATCCACACATCTATGAATCTAATATCTGTGTGTATATCTATAAAATACAGAAAATACACCTGCAAATCTGGAGGCTCTGCTTTCTGGATTGTTATTCACGCAGCTAGGCGAATCCAAGCAAGAGCCAACATTGATGTGTGAGGAAAGTGATTTGGATAGCCAGCATCATCAAGTAACCTAGGAGAAATAAATGCCCTCAAACTGATATCTGATGAGACATTCTGATGTCTGTCAAACATCAAAATGTCTCATCTCCCTTCCCTTTGTCAGTGTAAAACACAGGGGTGAAAAACAAATAGGTGGTTACACAGGCAGAGGGTGATGAAGATGCTACAAGTGGGACTGGCTAAACGAAAAAACTCTGTCAGCAGTTGAACTACTTCTTCAGCTAATTTTAAGTCAGCCAAATACGCAAATCTTGTTAAAAGTACATAGGAAGTGGACTCTGAGGCCACATCAGTGCTTTTAGCTAGTGTAGTATATGATGATCTAATCTGCGAATCAATCAAAAATCACTCAATTACTGCCAGGTCTTAACTTTCTTATTCTTTGCCAGGAACTCAATCTATTTTTGGATCAACATCAAACTCTGTCAGTTGCAATCTAGCCTGAAATCCAAAAGGCCTACGGGACTTAACCCCAGAACAAGAAATAAATCCTGACAGTTTCTCCCACAGAAATCCCTTATTTGCATGGTTTGCACCAAGACCCCAAGGCTCAGCACCTGCTAAAAGGTCTTTCATGAACACAACAAATATAACTCTTAGGATAAAAACTAAGACTAAATCCCAGAGTAGAACTGTTTTCCTACTTGTAAGACTTCCTTATGACTCATTGATCCACATTAAGCTTATTAATTCATGTTTCTATCAAAAGAGCAAGGGAAAAAATGATGTGTTGAATATAAGCATTTAGGAACTGCTGGAGATGACAATGTTCAAAAGTAATTGCAAGCTAGATTTAAGCTTGAAACCATTTGATTTGCATTATTTTTTGCCCTTCTCTTTGGGAAGCATTTAATAACAGTTCTTTTAGATATGCCATTCTCTAAGGGAGTGGTAGGATGGAAGGAGAAGACAGAACTGTGAGTCATTTTCAGCCTTCTTCTAATTTGATGCCAAGATGACATGACAACACCTTCTCTTGCACTCCAGAAGCTACTCATCAGTAGTGGTTTGTATTCCAAACAGGACTGCTACCTACTGAATGACACTGATGATGAGCAGAAGCAAGTAT
Organism: Bucco capensis; assembly: GCA_013396975.1. NCBI lineage: Eukaryota > Metazoa > Chordata > Aves > Piciformes > Bucconidae > Bucco > Bucco capensis. The sequence goes on along the minus strand of VWZO01005320.1, from coordinate 5,370 downwards.
CAAACTGGTAAACTCTGCCTTAAGCACTGAAATCAACTTTCCAAACTTTGCTGAGTGTTTTGGAAAGTCTGTAAGAAAATGTTAAAATCCATCTCATTGACTTAGGCACTGAGGTCTCATCTTCCAGTGCTCATTACAAAAGAAGTCCCATTGATTTTTTTAAATGGTGCTGTGGTTCCTAAATGTCTGCTGCTTCTGAAAAGGGGAACTAAGCACTTGAGTCAATCTCCCATCTTAAGTGTTTAATGCACAGTGCAGACTGCATTACCATTACCATCTCCCTTCCTGGGCCAAGGAAAAGAGCCTGAAAACACTGAAATCATAGGACAACAACTGTGGGATAGGAGACTGCTTTCAAGAGACTGACTGCAGGGGGTTTGCATTAGATGACCTTTACGGGTCCCTTCAAACCCAAACCATTCTGTGATTCCATGATAGCTATATATTTAATGAAAATATTCATATAATAAAACACATCTATTTATATATAACTATATATTTAGCATGTATTTCTAGATATAGATATACACACTGAAATACTGCATTTTGACAAAGCCCCCAAAGCAAAGCAGCTCAGAGCTGATCTCCTCCTCCTCCTGTGGAGGATGTCCCTGCCCATGGCAGGAGGGTTGGAACTAGATGATCTTTAAGGTCCCTTCAAATGGTTAACAATTCTATGATTCTAAAATTGGTGTTTTTCCTGGTAAGGCAAATGCACCATTTTCACTAATGACCTTAATTCTGCATTTTCCTGATTGTGTTAGTTGAAATGGGGCTGCTAATCCAATTGCACCACTGACTCCTTTAAGGCAGACCACATCTTGTGCCTATAGCCTAAAACAGCCATGCTCAACTCCTGCTGGACCCACTCACCCAAAACAGCCCTTTCAAACCTCAGAGCTGCCAAACCCATCCTGGTTTATTTCCCAAATAAAAGGGAATGGCAAAGACTGAAAACAAATTCAGGCTCTGTCAAAGCATTATTTCATGGCTTATCAAAATTTAAAACTGAGCGAAGGTCCAGCCCTGTCTAAAGCAAATCCAGCCAAGATATTACCTCCTGCTGCAGAAAAATGACTTTTTAGACATTAACTCATCTCTGGAAATGACCAAGGCTACCTCACGAGTCATTAAAAAAGAGCTACAAATAATACACTTCATGCCTTCTTTCTGAAATTGGTCTGTAATCTACTAGGCTCCTTGACTGTGAACTATCCAAGGGATAATTTCTGCATTAAATATATAATATATTAAATATATAAATTTATAATAATACTAGAATATACTAAATTCAGATAGAGGTAACATTGTTATCATCAGAAACAACTGATTATAAAATAATGATTACAAATGAAGTATATAGGACTCATCTTCATTTTGAAGAGGAGATTTGTGTTCATAGCCAAATAAATCAGGAAATACAAAGTAATTAATTTTTTGTGTTTTCCCCTGTTACACACATAAAAGTATGACTAAAACTAATTTTTACACCTTGTTAAACTTCAGGAGGTTCCTCTCCACCCAGGTCACACTGAATGGCAGCAAAGCCTGAAGGTGTGTCAACCACTCCTCCTCGTTTTGTGTCATCAATGTAATGTGAGTCACGAACAAAAATGTTCATGATTCACATTTTTCTGACTCAATATATGATTTTTTCCATCACTGCCCCCTTCCTGTGACCTGCACAGGTCATAGATTCTTGGACACCTTTCTGCATATCAATACCAAAACCATCTGCTCTTCACTCAACATCTCATTCAAGCAACGCCCATCCCATCTTTTCTGATACTGCCCCGACAGCAAACACCAAAAGGAATCTGAACTAATCCATTTCCACTCTGTTTGTGCTACCCCCAAGTATCTCAAGTCTCTTATCCCTTTGCTTTTAGGCCATCATATCAACTTGACATTTCTTAATCTGAGCCTGTTTTCCAGGTCAACAATGCAATTTCTCAAAGCTCTGGCTTAGTCATCCAAGATTAGTGCCTGGCCTGCTGATCTCTCTCCACGTGTCTCTTGAGCCCGTGATTCCCCAAGTACTTAAAACCCCCACTGTGCATAGAGGGCATCAAGTCGCACTGAGACTCTCACAAGGATCCTCTGATGGAAGTCAAATGTACTTTGACACATCAAATCCAAATCTCATCCTGGTGTGAAATAGAAAGCAATCAGATCTGCCTCACGGGCAGCAGAAGATGCATTATAAGTAGAGCACAGAAGTTATCAGAGCATCATCTCCCCACCCTAAGGCCATTCAGAGGATTTGGTTTCACTCACAGCTCGATTCTGCCTTTGATTTAATGCTGTGCCCATCTCCTCCTGCCCCTGGTAACCACCAAGGTATCCCAAACCTTGTCTTTAGTGCATGCATTTCTTCTGCAAAATGCATTTGAGGAAAACCTAAAGATCCATTTTGCACTACCTCTTTTGCAGACTCTTCCCAAAGAAGGCACAAATAAGCCATGGAAACATGACAGCCAACACCAAGCCTCCAGCAGTAAGAATCAATTCATGGCCATCAGAAGCTCATTAGAGGGATATTTGGACTTTGTGATCTTTGTAGTTCCCCAGTGACTGACACTGGGTCTCACTCTGATAAACATCTTCATACATGAGCTGGATGATGGGTGCCTTCCAAAAAAGGACTTCATAGTGCTCAGAGCTTTATCCCACTTGCTAACAACAGGGTAACCTAGGTCCTTTACAAGTCATCATCTTCCACCAAATGCACAGATTTTGAGGCTGTAGCCCAAAATTAACCGAAAACAAAGTGTCATACGTTACCAAGCCCCTAACGAACAGAAGGATTGCAAGTAACATCTATTTAAAGCAGACTAAGCCATGAATATGCTCAATTCTTCTCTGTATTTGAACCTCTTCAGTATATTTGTAACCACAAACCTGAGCATCGGGGAGCACCTTGTTCATTTAAGACATTCCACCAAAGATCTATTTTGGAACCAATACAGTTGACAGAAGTGGACTGATTGATACAGAAAATCCCTCATATGGTATTTATTTATTTATTACTGGCAAGGTGCTTCCCAGCTGAGCGCTTTGATGAATAAAAGGTGTCTTTGGGGTGCAAGTCATGCTCTAGCTTATAAAAAAGCTACAGACAAAGCATTTCCCTTTTACATTCTCTCAAGTCTGAAGGGCACTGGAGCAGGCTCTTTGCTTTCAAAATTTAAGAGGGGTTGTCAACAGGCTTTCGATGCTCTTTTGGAGGCCAAGAGATTGATTAGCATGGGAACGATAGTCAAATCCAGTTTATCTGTAAGAGCCTCTTTCCAAAGACCAAGAGGGACAAGAAGAATGGGAGAAAGTTCTAGAGAAGACAATGGGAATTCTTTTCTGTATGTACAATACAGCATTTGGTACCATTTCTGGCACCAAACCAGAGCTCTGTAATTCTTGTTATGTCATTAAAGAAAAACCCAGCTATTTTTAGATTTGATCAGGAATATAAGGTGCATTCACTATTTCTGGAATAATGAAGGCATCTTCCTTCATGGGGTTTCATTTGCTCAAGGAATTTAAAATATTACTGTAATACTAATCCATTAGACATGGATAAGACTTGCTTTTATTTCCTCACAGTAAATTCTAATATTTTTTTACAATAAAGTTTAATTTTGATACATGATCTGAAAGTATTTTGTATCCATTAAAGACTGCTCAAATTTCCCTTCATTTTTAACTTCGTCTAATATCTGCATTGCAATTAATATTATCTATAGAACAGAATTCTCAAATAAAATATCTGCTGTTAAAAGAAAAACAGCTTGAGGGCAAATGGAACAACCTGACCCCTTCTTAGTGATTTATTTCATTCTTTCGTAACCAAAGCTGCATGCAATTAAAATCAACATGTTCCTGCACAGCAGTCTTGGCATAATATAGTATTAAAATACCCAACAACCTTCTAATGAGTGTTAAATGTCACTCTAACAGTTGATATAAAAGCACCAAAGTAGATGGTAATGAATTATTAAATGCAATATTGGTTATTTTTCAAGCGTGATGACTCCAGAATCACTAGGGAGAGTTGCAAGTGACTGTAACTGGAAATATGACATCTGAATTTATTTTCAATAATTAATGGTACCTAGCACTGCTTTATGTACAAGTGCTTATATTGTTTAGATAGAAATTAATTATTGTGAGGGAAAAATGAACAGCTGCCAACAAGCCGTTAGCAGGAGGTGTAGATGTTGACAAGCATCTGTTGCCATCAGCCTAGGAGGGGCCTTTGCTTTTCTAGCTGAAATCCACAGTAGTAAATAATCCAAACCTTCCAAACGGGGTGAGATTTCCCATCTCCCTTCACTAGCAGGCTAGCAGCCTTCTTCAAGGAGGCTGCCATCGTTCTCTGCTGTAATTAACTCCACGTCTTCAAGGAGTACTACCACTAACACTTCTCCTAAAGCTTTGCACATCTTTGATCTCAAACTATTAGCATGAGCTCCTACATCATTTATTGAGTAAACCTTCCTTAATTGAAGGTAATTTGCTGTTCTTTGATTACAGGGTGCAATCTTTGACGAGAGAGATGTGTTTTACACTTCAAGTATCAGTTCTTCAACACCCCTCTCATGGAGGCATCCCTTCTCATACAATGGCATCAAACCATTGTGGTATTTTACTACACACATCTCCCTACCCCAGAAAACTGCACTGACCCTCCTTCCTGCTATTCCGTTTTATACTGCTGCCAAGAACAAATCCCACATTTGATATGTTCAGTTCTCTAGGAGGACCTTCACTAGTAATTTCCCAGTAATGGTTCCAGGGATGGGGTATCTACCACCTATTTGGGCAACAGGGGCCAGTGTCTCACCACTCTCAGTGTAACGAAGTTCTTCCTTCTGTCTAGTCTAAATCTCCCCTCCTTTGATATATAATGAAGTAGTGAAGTCTGAGCTTAACAATTCATTGCTAAATTGTGTAACTTTTTCAAACTGCAAAGAAAATTGACTATTTGGTGCTTACACCCATTCAGAAGGAAGCACCATGAACCATCCCAACTGTATTTCATTCACACTGACCTCCTCTTTCTGCTCAGAGTCAAAACTTCTCTCCATTAAAAAGTAACTGCAGATCAAGAGGTTTACACACAACATCAGTCCCATGTCTATTTTTGGTACAGATCTACAACCACTAGCAGCAAAAGGTTAGCAATCATGGATCATCGAAAACTGCTCCTTGAAGGAATGACCTTTACAGAGGACCTTTGCTGGAATTAGCAACAAGCACATCCACTCATCTCCATCTCAGGACAAAACAACTGCTACCAAAAAGAGGTGCGTGGTTCTGTGAAAAACTAGGGCTAAGAAAGAATTTCTTATTCCAACATGTACACATCCAGTA
>VWZO01005319.1:0-14519 GCA_013396975.1 Bucco capensis | reverse complement strand
GCTGAACAAATTCATGCCCTCCTGCAAAGCAACTGGAAACCTAANACGTAAAGAGGGGTATCGGTACATACTGGTATGTGTTGACACTTTTAGTGGATGGCCTGAAGCTTACCCTTGTCGCACTAACACAGCAAGAGAAGTAGTAAAAGCTTTGCTCAAAAATATAATTCCAAGATTTGGGATTCCTTTGGGAATGTCTTCGGACAGAGGGCAACATTTTGTTGCAACAGTGGTAAAGGAGGTTAGTCAATTTCTGGGGGTGGAATGGGATTTATTATTGATATTTAGTATAATTCTTAGATTCTTACCTATAGAATTATAGCCGTTATCATTAATATTGTGTAGGCATTAGTTCAGTAATTAAGTGTATTACTAGTCTTGTTTTGACTTGTTTTCAAAATGTTATTTTTACCACCAAATTTTCATAGGTTTTTACCAGAACTTTTTACCAGATGAAGGAGTGTCAAAGTATCAAAATTATCGGATTCATGTTCTGGTTCAGATAAATCCTTAAGATTTCCAAGGAAGTAGTGGAAGATCTTGATGAAAAAAACTCTTGCTGTATTTCTGAAGGAGTTTGAAATTAATTGCAGCATTTGGGTTCTAACTGCCAATTTAAACAATCTGAACATAAAACTAAATCCAGTTCTTCTCTTGGGAATAGTCACTAGCAATAATCTTACAAGCCTCATGAAGTCCTCACAATTAGTAACTGACAAGCCCAAGTGGTAAAATCTATTTAAAATTTAACACAAATCTTCAATAACAGAAACAGACTTAAAAATATTTCAGGTTTGAATAAACATAAGAAAGAATCTACAGCAAAACCTTCCCCCACAACAGCTATTGTAGCTAACAAACAATCCAAATTACTGCGTTGTCTATATAAAGACAGTATTATCAATAAACATTTTCATAAACATATGCAAACATGCATATACAATCAGGTTTTCAGAAAAAAATCATTAACCTAGATATTTTATTTTTTTTTTTAAGATCTGCTCTTAATCTAACATCTTCAAACAAATTTTGTTCAGTAATTAAACAATTATGATATGGACACATAAGCAACCGTATCATTGTTTCTCGAGCTAGCTAAACCAGTTAGTATATACATGACAAAAATGAGCACTGCTGGAATGTCTCTTAGTGTTACTCCAGTTGAAACTCCAGATAAATGTCACTAAAACTATTGTATCAAGTTTATGTGGAGCAGAATAGAGTATGAAAAGGCAGAGCTGGAGCTAGAAAAATCAAAGAGCTCTCTCTAAATTCAGCTGGTATAAGCTGGGGCAGACTTGGGGCTGCTTTAAACAACAGTGAACAGAGAATGATGCTATCCCCTGAGTCAGGGATGTCTTTTTAATTCCAGCACGTTTCCTCATCATGCACATTGTTCAGTAGCATGTGCTTGACAAGCTGGTCACCAGGAAACAGGTATCAAAAGGTATACTGGACCACAGTATATAACATGGAAACAAGCAAAACACTCCCTCCCAATCCTTCCCAAAGTACATCTTTAATCTGCTTTGCCCACATAAAAAAATGGATCTAGAAACCAATAAGGATTAATAATAAATTGAATTGACAATCTTTGTACATCTCTACAGTGACTTCACAAGAAGGTAGGATAAATCACTGTAATTTTTTTTTTTTAATTAAAACTAATCCTTCTTCTATTTAACATGCATCATGGGGTTTTAAGAGCTTTATAGCAAAGAGCTTTATAGCCTAGGTTGTATATAGGACAAGCAGAAGGAAATAAATAGCAGAGTCTTTTAAAAAATTATGCCATCATATCTGTTTCAATTCAGAAGGGGAAGTATTGCATTAAAAATAATCTTGTACTTATAAATTATATTTATGCAATTTGAAACTGAGATAAGTAAAATAAAAGCATTGCAAAGAGAAGCATTTATTCTCTGTATTTTTAAGCCATATTTTCTTGTATTTTCAAAGAGAGTGCCCTCTTCTGACTAACACATAGCAAAGAAAGCAATAATTTCAAACTGATATTTCTAGAAATACCAGGATTAGGAGAGTCCCTTTGAAAATAATGAATGGTTCCAGTGGGATTTTCCTCTGAAAAAATTGCATCAAACTTAAATGGTTGCATTTGTGTGTTTTCTAATCAAGATGATTATCTTTCTTAACAATTACCTCATTTTTTGGAAATGACTTCTAAAAATTAGCTTCAGACTTATCCTAAACATGTAAAGCTAAATAGTATCTGATCACCTACTTCTTTGGAGCACTTTCCCTATTCCTTCATGCAAGCATTTGTCTAGAGTACAGAACTGTCAGGACTGAATAAATGGTAAAATTTAATCTCAGATGAAAAGCTGTTGTCTTGAACAGGGTCATGAAAGAATGAATTTTGTATTTTTAAAGATAGCAAGCCAACATTATTTTCCTCAAAGAAATCACAGATGTATTGTATATAGCATAGTGATGAGCAGCTATTTGAAATGGGCCTTGAGGGAGATTAAAGTTTTACGTCATGTTTCACATAAAAAGTGGTAGCTTCTTTATATATTAGTCACAATTTTTTCATTGCTACAAACATACCTTATCTTTGCTCTGTCAAATCAGACGCCAAGCAGAGCTCATTTAAAGGACAGTAAAGCACAGTTGACTTTTCTTTCATGGCTTCAGGCAACTACCATCTCCTGAAACACAGTGCCAACTTCCATCATTAGGAAGTAAGAAGAAAATAAAATAAAAACACATCTTTCCTATTTGCAAAAAAAAAAAAAAAGGAGTCTTGTTTATATAAGAGCTTGAAAGCTTCTTCCTGTGTTGCCTGGTGTGTGCAAAACTGGACCATATTCTGATGTAACCAAATTAATATCTGTTTTAAAGTAATTCTGTTTACTAACTAATCAGTACTGGTAGGGAAAGGCCAAGGTAGGTTATTTAACAGTCATTTGGGAAGGTTTATTTATCTGCACAAGTATAAATGGAGTATCCTCTCAAAATGACTGTGATAGGACAAGGGGGAATGGATATAAACTGAAGGAGGGGAAATTTAGATTGGAGATTAGAAGGAAGTTCTTTACCCGGAGAGTGGTTAGGCACTGGAACAGGTTGCCCAGGGAGGTTGTGGATGCCCCATCCCTGGCAGTGTTCAAGGCCAGGCTGGATGCAGCCCTGGGTGACCTGGTCTAGTGATTGGCATCCCTGCTCAGTGCGGGGAGGTTGGAACTAGATGATCTTTAGGGTCCCTTCCAACCTGGCCATTCTATGATTCTATGAAAATAATTAGCCAAAACTGAACATGGTTGCTATGAAATGGACCATTAGTCATAAAAGTAGTTTTTGGTGGGGTGTTTGTTTGTACTATGTTTCTAGTAAGTTCCTGTTTTCAATGAGTGTTAAATATATGTGAAGAAAAGCAAAACTAAGCTTTTTGGAAATAATTTAGACTAAAACTGGAAGAAGCTTTTAGGAACTCAATAAAAAGAGTAGAAAATGGCAACATAGTCTGTAGAAACAATCTATGTATTCTCATTATCAGTACAGCAAGATGTCTATGCTAAGTGTGGAGATTCTTCAGGATGCAACAAGATCTTGGGACAAAGTCAACAATAAAATATTGACATATTCTACAAATCTTCCGGAGTAAAAAAAGTTATATTTAGTACAAATAGTCTAAATGTACCCCTGTAATAATTCTGCCCAGAGTAGTTTCCCAGAAAATCTGGGAGACAAATTAATCAAGTTAATTTAGGGAAAGAGTTGTTGCAGAAAAGATGAAGGCTGTTTCTTAAATGATACTATCCAGAAAGAATCATAGAATGGCATGTATGGGAAGGGACCTTAAAGATCATCTATCTTCAACTCTCCTGCCATAGGCAGGGATGCCACCCAATAGACCAGGTTGCCCAGGGCCACATCCAGCCTGGCCTTGAACACTGCCAGGGATGCGGCATCCACAACCTCTCTGGGCAACCTGTTCCAGTGCCTTACCACCCTCTGAGTGAAGAATTTTTTCCTGAAAACCAATATAAATCTCCCCTCCTTCAGTTTGAAACCTTTCCCCTTTGTCCTACTGCCTTATAACTGGGTAAAGAGTCTCTCTCCCTCTTCTTTATAAGCCCCCTTTAGGTGTTGGAAGGCCGCTATGAAGTCTCCCCAAAGCCTTCTCTTCTCCAGGCTGAACAATCCCAACTCTCTCAGCGTGTCCGCATAGGAGGGGTGTGCCAGCCCTCTGATCATCTTTGTGGCCCTCCTCTGGACCCGTTCTAAAAGATCCATGTCTTTCTTATGCTGACGGCCCCAGAGTTGGATGCAGTACTCCAGGTGGGGCCTCACGAGGGCAGAGTAGAGAAGCAGAATCACCTCCGTAGACCTGCTAGTCATGCCTCTCCTGATGCAGCCCAGGATGCAGTTGGCTTTCTGGGCTGTGAGTACACATTGCTGGCTCATATCCAGTTTTTCATCTATCATGACCCCCAAGTCCTTCTCTGCACAGCTGCTTTCAGTGAGTTCCTCTCACAGTCTGTACTCGTATCTAGTATTGCTCCTATCCAGTTGCAGGACCTTACACTTGGACTTATTAAACTTCATTTTATTCTCATGGGCCCACTTTTCAAGTTTGTCCAGGTCCCTCTGGATGGCATCCCGCCCTTCTGGCCCATCAACCACACCACTCAGCTTTGTGTCATCTGCAAACTTGCTGAGGGTGCACTCAGTACCCCTGTCTATGTCGTTGATAAAGATATTAAAGAGCAATGGACCCAAGACAGAGACCTGAGGGACATCTCTCATCACTGGTCTCCACCTAGATATAGAGCCATTGACCACAGCTCTCTGGCTGCGTCCATCCAGCCAATTTCTTATCCATTGAATAGTCCACCCTTCAAATCCATAGCACTCCAGTTCTGAGATAAGGATGTCATGTGGAACCGTGTCAAAGGCCTTACAGAAATCTAGGTAGATGACATCGGTCAGCTTTCCCTCGTCGACTGTTGCAGCCACTCCATCATAGAAGTCCACCAGATTGGTTAGGCATGATTTGTTCTTAGTGAATCCATGCTGGCTTTCTAGAATCAACTCTTTGTCTTGCATGTGCCTTAACATTGCTCCCGTGGTGATTCGTTCCATGATCTTCCCAGGCACAGAGGTGAGGCTCACTGATCTGTAGTTCCCTGGGTCCTCCTTTCTACCCTTTTTAAAAATGGGGGCGATGTTACCCTTTTCGTAATCACCAGGGACCTCACCCGACTGCCATGACTTTTCAAATATGATGGAGAGTGGTCTTGCAACTACATCTGCCAGTTCCCTCAGAACTCTGGGATGTATGTCATTGGGTCCCATAGACTTGTTCTTGTTTGGTTTCATCAGGAGGTCTCGAACTTGCTCTTCCCTTACTGTGGGAGTGCCTTTGCTCCCCCAACACTCACCTAGAGCTACCAATTCTTGGTAGATGTGGGAAGCTTGGCTGCCAGTGAAGACCGAAACAAAAACTCGTTGAGTAGCTCAGCCTTCTCCATATCCATTGTCACCTTGTTCATTCATTCATCCTTGTTTATCAGAGCAGGGGGGCACTCTCCTTAACCTTTCTTTTTTGACTAATGTATTTATAGAACCCTTTCTTATTGTTCTTTACATCCCTTGCAAAGTTCTGTTCCATCTGTGCCTTGGCTTTCCTGATCCCATCCCTATACGTCCGAGCCATATCCCTATGCTCTCTCCAGGCCACGTGCCCCTGCTTCCACTGCCTGTGCATTTCCTTCTTACGTCACAGTTTGAGGAGCAGATCCTTGCTCAGCCACACTGGTCTCCTTCCTGTCCTGCCCAATTTCTTACACAGAGGGATGGAGAGCTCTTGAGCTCTAAGAAGAATGTTCTCAAAGAGTTGCCACCTCTGTTGGGTTCCTAAGTACAGTTTCCCAGGGGATCTCATCCACTAAATCTTTAAACAGCTAGAAATTTGCTTTTCTAAAGTTCAGAGTCCTGATTTTGCTCTTTGCCAGGCCTACACTTCTAGAGATTGTGAACTGAACCAGGGCATGGTCACTGCAGCCTAGACTTCCTCCAATCCTTACCTCTTCAATGAATTCTTCTGCACTGGTGAGCACCAGGTCCAGTAATGCTTCTTGATTGGTTGAAATGATGCCTAAAGATTTGGGTGTTATCTGTAAATTTTTAGGAGTTTTAGAATTATGTGAAGCTTCCTGGATTGTTCACATATTAGGAGCCACTAGGCCTGTTCTTAAGGTACTACCTTGGACTTTCCCATGCCTCGCCAAGGATGTGATGTTTTGAAGAAGCCACCTGCAGATAGCCTGAAGACAAAACAGAAGAAGAGGGCCAAGCCCCATGTGGGCCCTCTCCAAGGGGCCAAGCTGAAGACAACGAGGGGTGGGCTATTGGAAAAACTAGTGCCAGGGTTGCTATAGATATCAAGATGTTAATTACTAATAAAACGTATAAAAGGGGTAATCCCTTGCGGCAGGGCACGCGTCCATGTAAAGGAATCTGAAGGTGTGGAAGCTTCCAATTAAAGGTAACTCTATCTTTCTCCATTAACTTTGTGCTGAGCGCCCATTTTCCAGCAATTTCAGCGTCAGTAATAAGAATGAGTTGCAATAAGAAGTCCAAGGGAAATCAAGACAGACTTCAGGGCTTTGGGAAGACTAATTAAGGAATCAGGAGCACAAGTAGTGTTTTCCTCAATCCTTTCCGTTTCAGGGAATGATGGGGGAAGAAACAGGCAGATCCAGCTGATCAATACTTGGCTCCGTGACTGGTGTCACCAGGTTTTGGGTTTTTTGATCACAAGTCAATCCACATGACATGAGGTCTGCTGGCAGCAGATGGAGTACACGTCTCAAAGAGGGGGAAAAGTCTTTACGCAAGAGTTAGCAGGGCTCATTGAAAGACCTTTAAACTAGATTTGAAGGGGGAAAGAAATAAACCCAGGGCTGCTACCGATAAGCCCGGAGGCGGCACACCGACTTTTAAGCAACGGTGTACTAGTGAGGTCCTTCAGTCTGCTCCACAGTGTGCTCAGTACACTGGAGCACATTTGCAATGTCTCTGTACTAATGTGCACAGCATGGTAGCCATCTCAGTGGAGGTAGGAGATGGAGATCCATGTGGCAGCAAAGACACAAGGGTTATCAATGTGTTAGAAACCACAGAACAGTCACATAGGAATTAGGACTTCTCCCTCAAAAAAGGTGGCAGGATCAATGGCCCAACTGAAGCGCATCTACTTCAATGCATGCCGCATGGGCAACAAACAGGAAGAGCTAGAAGCCATTGTGCAGCTGAAAAACAATGATACAGTTGCAATATGGATGGCTATAAACTCTTCAGAAGGGATAGGCAAGGAAGGAGAGGCAGTGCGGTAACCCTGAATGTTAAGGGAGTGTTTTGATTGTCTAGAGCTTGACAATGGTGATGAAAGGTTGAGTGTTTATGGGTAAGAATCAGAGGGAAGGCTAACAAGGCAGATATCATGGTGGGAGTCTGTTATAGACAACCCAATCAGGATGAAGAGACAGATGAAACATTCTACAAGCAGCTCAGAGAAGTCTCACAATCACTACCACTTGTTCTCATGGGGGACTTCAACTTACCAGATGTCTGCTGGAAATACAATACAGAAGAGAGGAAACAGTCCAAGAGGTTCCTGGAGTGTGTGTAAGATAACTTCCTGACACAGCTGGTGAGTGAGTCAACTAGGGAAGGCTGGACCCCTGCTGGACCTGTTGTTTGTGAACAGAGAAGGATTTGTGGGTAATGTGATGGTTGGAGGCTGTCTTGGGGACAGCAATCATGAAACGGCAGTTTTTGATTCTCAGAGAAGTAAGGAGGGAGGGTAGCAGAACTGCTACCTTGGACTTCCAGAGGGCAGACTTTGGCCCATTTAGGGGCCTTGTTGACAGTCCTATGAGAGGCAGTCCGGAATGGCAAAGGAGTCCAGGTAGGATGGACATTCTTCAAGAAGGAAATCTTAAAGGTGCAGGAGCAGGCCGTCCTCATGCTGAAAGACAAGCCAGCAGGGAAGAAGACTGGCCTGACTGAACAGGGAGCTTTCACTGGTACTCAGGGGGAAAAAAAGAGAGTTAATCACCTTTGGAAGAAGGGACAGGCAACTCAAGAAGAGTGCAAGGATGTTGTTAGGTCATACAGAGAGAAAAATTAGAAAGACAAAAGCCCATCTTGAGCTTAATCTGTCTACTCTCGTAAAAGATAAAAAAATGTTTTTACAAATACATTAACAGCAAAAGGAGGGTCAAGGAAAATCTCCATCCTTTATTGGATGTGGAGAGGAACATTGCCACCAAGAATGAGGAAAAGGCTGAGGTACTTAATGCCTTCTTTGCCTCAGTCTTTAATAGTCAGACCAGTTATCCTCAGGGTACTCAGCCCCCTGAGCCAGATGACAGAGATGAGGGGCTGAATGAAGTCCTCATAATACAGGTGGAAGCAGTTAGCAACCTTCTGCTCCGCATAGAAACTCACAAATCTATGGGGCTGGATGGGATCCACCCGAGGGTACTGAGGGAGCTGACGGAAGATCTTGCCAAGCCACTCTCTATCATTTATCAGCAGTCCTGGTTAACAGTCACAGACAACTGGAGGCTAGCCAACGTGACGCCCATGTACAAGAACGGTCAGAAGGAGGATCCTGGGAACTGCAGGCCTGTCAGTCTGACCTAGGTGCCGGGTAAGGTTATGGAGCAGATCATCCTGAGTGCGATCGCAAGGCATTGCAGGACAACCAGGGGATCAGGCCCAGCCATCATGGGTTATGAAACGCAGGTCCTACTTGACCAACCTGATCTCCTTCTATGACCAGGTGACTCGGTTGGTGGATGAGGGAAAGGCTGTGGATGTTGTCTACCTAGACTTCAGGGTAGGGTAACAAAGCAACCCTATGAGCAACAAAGCCTTTGATTCTGTCTCCCACAGCATTCTCCTGGAGAAGCTGGCAGCTTATGGCTTAGATGGGTGTACTCTTTGCTGGGTAAAAAAAACCTGGCTGGATGGATGAGCACAGAGAGTTGTGCTGAATGGAGTTAAATCCAGTTGGCGGCCAGTCACGAGTGTCTCAGCATTGGATACAGTCATGTTTAATATCTTTATCGATGATCTGGATGAGGGAATCGAGTGCACCCTCAGTAAGTTTGCAGACGACACCAAGTTGTGTAGGAGTGTTGACCTGCTTGAGGGTAGAAAGGCTCTGCAGAGGCATGTGGACAGGCTGGATCGATGGGCAAAAGCCAACTGAAGGGCCTAGAGAACAAGTATTGTAAGGAGCAGCTGAGGGAACTGAGGTTGTTTAGTCTGGAGAAAAGAAGGTTCAGGGTAGACCTTATCTCTATCTACAACTACCTGAAAGGAGGGTGTAGTGAGGTGGTTTTCAGTCTTCTAAGTAGGAACTGATAGGATGAGAGGAAATGACCTTAAGTTGTGCCAGGGGAGTTTTAGACTGGATATTAGGAAAAATTTCTTCACTGAAGGGGTTGTGAAGCATTCAAACAAGTTTCAAAGGGAAGAGGTGGGATCACCATCTCTGGGGATATTTAAAAGACATATCGCCATGGCACTTAGGGACATGGTTTATTGGTGGGCTTGGCAGTGTTAGGTTAACAGTTGGACTCGATGATCTTAAGGGTCTTTTCCAACCTAAATGATTATCTGATTCTATAACCACAGCTATGACAAGAAGGTCTAGCAGCAACATTTCATGCACAAGTGGATTTAGTGTGTTCAAACATATGTAAAGATAGACACAGCACGACTTACTTTTTCTCAATATAACAGTAAACATTTACATCTTTTCAAACATAAAGCTGTTAGGTTTAATGCAAAAAATGTATTTTTCTAAAAGTTGAGATACTTCATAGATACGACCCTCTACAAAATGGTCTGTCTTATGCACATACACTGGCAGTTCAAGTTAAAATAATACTAAATAGTAGCCGCAGTCGTAAGCTCTGGTTAAATCAATTTGTTATATTTCTATCCTTCTCCTGAAATTGGGTAGAGATACCCTTACTGGGTTGTTGCTGGGGTTTGGTGGGGGAATTCTGTTATTTTTCTTTTTGCAAAAAAGTGAACTGACTGATGGGAGTAGCTAAAACAAGCATTTACTAGAAAACAATAAGCTCTGAAAGTGAAGAAGCTTTTTATGCACTTTTGAAAAATACATACAACTTTATTGCCTCCCAACTTCACATAAGCAAAATGTTAAAGTAGTTGGAGCAGTTTTTTTCCTACATCAGAGTTGCCAGACTGAGACACACAGTAAAATAAATGGAATCAATTTCCAGTGTAGTAACACAAGTTGTGAGAAAAGTTAAATGTAAAGAAGTATTGGGCACATTTTCAGAACATGTGTGGAGGTTTGTGTCTCTGAGAATCTTTACCACTGGAAAAAGTTGAGGCATGTTGACCGGTTTCCAGATGTCCTGCTTTGAGCTAGAACAGAACTCATTCTTTTCAGCGATTTTACTTTTCAACTAAGTCTCTTCTAAGTGACTGCATTTTCTGAAGTGAATGGCATATTTTTGCTTGCAGTGTCTACTTCTAAAAGTGATAACACTTTACGTTTATAGTTATTATCAANCCCCCACCCATGTTAATAAACTCTCTCTCTCTTGTTCCTCTCCTGCTGTTCATCTGCAGCTACTACACACACACAAGCATTTTGAACTGGAATTATAACTTTAATGGAAATTAAGATTGAACTAGATAGCAAAATAGCCTGCTAAGTCAAAACAGAAGATAGCATTAATTCACTTTAAGGAACAAGAGAGGATTATTTTGAAAAAGCCAAAAAAACCCGCTGTTGACCTGACTCAGTAACAACTTATGTTATTATTAAGATTTCTTTTTTCTTTGGTGAACTTTAAACTCCCTCTCAATAATAAAATTATCATAATTCCTTTTTGGACCTGGCAGATTATTATTTTCATTCAGAAAAAGAGATCAGAAAGTCTTTTGCTCTTCGTAGGTCCCTTTAAGCAGCAAAAAGACAGAAATGTTATCAGCATCTGCTCCTGAGAGTCAGTGCAAAGCTCGAGTATAATAGTGGTGATGGGGAATTAAAATCCTACACATAAGAAAGAAAAAACTCTGGGTAAGAATAGAAGGCTCTGCCTATGTACACTTCCGTGGCTGCTTCTCTGCAGAAGCTGTCTCAGCCTCCTGCACTACTATGTCACAGATATTGTAGTGTTGTGAGAGTCACAAATACTGTTTCAACTCTGATAAGTAGGTTCTGTGCATAATATTCACAAGACCCATTAGTGAAGAAAAAAGTACCAAATGTTTTTAAAATGTGGGCTCTTGAGGAGGAAACAAAAATTTGATTACAGATCATAGAATAGTTTGAGTTGAAAGAGATCTTTAAAGGTCATAGTCCAACTCCCTCTGCAATGAGCAGGGTCATCTTCAACCAGATCAGGTTGCTCAGAGCCCTGTCCAATCATATTTTGATTCCAGAAAGACCAAAGGCTTAACAAGCAGTTTCATCAAATTGAGGCAAGCATACATTTCTTGTCAGCCTCTCAATGTTATCAGAGATTGATTTACTACTGCACTGCAAAATCCTTAGCACACTTACTTTCTTGTGAAACTCAGTGCAAGAGCCAGACATTTAATCCTTTATTTCCTTTTTAGACAACTTACAAGTCAGCTAGCTTTTATGGTCTTGAACATGGCTTATCATCAAAAAAGGACTTACTTGGAAATAGCCAACTTCTTTTCTGGACGTAAGAAACATTTAAATCAAGCTCATTCTTTGGCAGTACAAGTTTTTGCTGACTCACAGGCTTTGCTGGATTCCAAAGCGGCACACATTTATCATGCAGTTCTTGACGAACAGGCTTTGAAATAATCGCTTTGAGTTTTTCTTTGGTACATTATACAGGCTGGTTAATATCACAGCTATAGCTCCAGTGTTATGCTTGCTGCAGTTATGGTCATTGATTTATTTTTATATAGAATTAGTTTATTGCTTCTAGAGAGTATTTTATTTTTTTTATATTGGTATTTGCATTTCTGTGGCCCCTTTTGTGAATAGTGAGAAATTTGGTACCACACCATAAATCTATTTTAAGAATAAATTAAGTACTCCCAATATTTTTCTTCCGCTTAAAAAAAAATATCTTGCTGTATTACAAGGAATTCTAGGTGCCACTCACTATCAAACAAATCCAATGGCTTTTCTACATAAACACTCGGGAAAATTAATTGGAATTCACTCTTAAAAGGTTTATTAAACCACATTACATTGTGTAGACACACTCATTCAGTAAACAGTCCTTCATTCGGATCAGCCTTTGGAAACCAAGTCTACTCTTGAAAGGTTTTATTATTACAATAAAGAGCTAATCTTTGAGCTTTGCTCTAGTTTGAACCTTGATGTAGAGGCATTTGAAGGAAACATGCTAATAGAGATTGTTAGTTATCCTTTTCTCAATTACTTGGTCCAGGAATGAGATATTGGAAAAGCCTTCTGTGTGATTTTTTGCCTCTTGAGAATAGGATGGACTAATGAAATTTTCAAGGTCCTAGATTGACTTCTCTAGAGAAGTACACAATAAATGTTCAGGAGTTTGTAGCTAAATTATGTCATTTAGATTTATCACTCACTGAACTATATATTCAGTCTTGAGTTATATTTGTCTCAAAGACTCACTCAAATGAGATGCTGCAGGCAGAAAGCCTGTAAGTAGTTCTGGCTAACATCACAAAGCATCCCAAATCTTGTTTCACTGCAAAAAATAACAGGAGGAGGAGGTAACCATAAATGGTTGGTGTATTGTGTGCCCCTGCTGCAACTTCCACTACAGCAGTTCTTGCCTACCCACTGATGTCCTAGTTTCAGTCAGAACAAGGTATTCCATGCCATATGCGTCATATTCAGTATAAAACTCAGGGCCAGTCCCTGAAACTTTCACATCAAGCTTGGGTATTTTAGGAGATAAAAACACATTCCTTCCAGAACTTGCTAAATCAGTAAATCATCCCATTAATAGTAATCTGTACTTTTCAAATGCAGGGCCAGCTGATATGAATCAGTGTGTATTCACT
Organism: Bucco capensis; assembly: GCA_013396975.1. NCBI lineage: Eukaryota > Metazoa > Chordata > Aves > Piciformes > Bucconidae > Bucco > Bucco capensis. The sequence goes on along the minus strand of VWZO01005319.1, from coordinate 1,460 downwards.
GAAACCAATGTTGATTTGTCAATATTTCTCAACCTTTACCAGTGTCTCATTCAAACCCTTTCCTTATATCATCACAGTAAGCATTTCCTTTTGATAAATATTACTCCAGCCCAGTAAATAGCAGATGTAAGAATGATATGAATTCAAAATCTCTTCCATCAAATGGATTATGAGTGTTCACAGTCATTCTGGAAGGATGAAATAACTATCATCATATATTTGAAGCTAAAGGTTAAAGACAGATCATTATATATCAAGTAAATCTTTGTGTTAAGAGGGATCTAGTCTGATACTGAATCATCTAAATCCCACTTGGTTTGGAATGTAGGTCTTCATAGTTAAAACTTTTATGTTTGATTTTGCATTTAGACATTTAAGCAGTATATACTGCAATACACAGAAAATGAATTCAACAGAAGAGGATTCTGATTAACTTTATCAAATATTTAAATCAGAGTATGATGTTATACTGGAAAACAAATTTTTAGCCTGGTCTTTGATGAAATACTAAAAAAAAATAAAATTAAAACTCCATATATTCTTTAAACATTATTACAACAAAATGTTGTGTCACAGAAAGATATGATATATTTTTAAAGATGCATGAGGAAGGAGATTTTTTTTCTAGGAAAAAGCTGAAGTTTGTAGAAAAGATTGAAATATATGAAGTTACTTCCTTGTGAAAACACAGTTGGGCCTGTAAATAAGAAGGGCTCAGAAATAAGTCAACAGAGATCCAACACTATAAGCAGATGCTGAAGAAAATCATATTGCTAGAAAAAAGTCCTATATATAGTTATTATAATGCACTTAACAGTACAGCAGTGAGGACCGGATTTAGCCTCCAGCATATTCAAATTGTAAAGACTGAACACTATTTCAAAACAAGAAAAATTCGTTTAAAGTTATACTGGGTTTTGGCTGAGATAATTTTCTTCTGATCCCAAGTGAACAAAGGGATATTCCATACCATATGATGTCATGCTCAGCAATGAAACTGGGAGGTGGAGGTTTGCAGGGGCTGCCACCGCTTCAGGACTGGGTGGACATTGGTCAGTTGGTGGTGAGCAGTTGTTTTCTTTTGCATCACTTGTCTTTCTTGGGTTTTATTTTTTTTTCCCTCTCTTTGTTGTGTTGGGCTTTTTTTGTTTTCTTTTGGTTTAGTTTTTTGTTTATTTTTTTCTCACAATTATTAAAAAAAATTTTTAAACTGTCTTTATCTCAACCCACAAATTTTCTCACTTTCATACTTACAGTTCTCATCCCCATCCCACTAGGAGGGAGTGAGCAAGTGGCTGTGTGGTGCTTAGTTGCCATCCGTGGTTAAACCATGACACTAAATTATAATATTATGATTATGCATAACAGTATCTATAAAGTGTGTGTATATATTTATTTATATTTTATATAAACCATGACACTGAAGTACAATATTATCACAGTATCACAGTATGTCAGGG
>VWZO01005318.1:37636-78715 GCA_013396975.1 Bucco capensis | reverse complement strand
CGTTCGCCCCGGGAGCCGGTTGCGGATTGCAGGGGAGATGACTTTGGAATTAAGGAGTGGGGGGGGGGTTGAGGGGGGAGGAGGAGGAGGAGGGTGAAGCACTTGTGTGTTCAGATTCGCGGTGGAAATGTTTATTTTCTCAGCTTGATACGGATCTTAAAGTAATCCGCTTGGTATTATGTTCTTGCCCTGCTGTTAAAGCTTGAAGCCTTTCTGCCGAGCACCGTGGAAGCAGATGAGGGAGAAGCGTCTAAGCCGCGCTTGCTGCGAGCCCTTGTGAACCTTAGAAGAGATGCTTAATTTGGGTAGTTTAATACGCAGAAACATATGGTTAATGGAATAATTTTTGTTATTAAATACAATAGAAAGGTTTCAAGCCAGCCGTGAAACAGAACCGTTGCAGCCTTTGCTGCGTTATTCAGCCTCCCCCAGAATCTGTTACATATTTGCTGCAGGGTTGTAAAAAAAAACAACAACCCAACAAAAAAACCCAACAACCCTTATTCTGGTTTGTTAGGGATTTTTTTGTTTGTTTGTTTGTTGTGGTCAGGTCATTGCAGGGGTGAACGCAGTTCTCTATGAAGAATAACTATTTGAATCTCTAGGAGCTGAAAAAAAGAGCAGCCAAGACTGGGTACTCCTGTGTCCAATGATGAACCTTTTTTCCTTGAGGGATGTTAAACGTTTCTTATCACGAGACTAGGTCAAGATACAGTTACCATGGAATAAAATACAGCTCTTGGCATAGCTGGTGCTTAAAAGACTTGAATTTAAGTCGAGTAACTTGATTGGGGAGAAATATCCATACCAAACTAAATTGAATAAAGAAATGTCCTTGGCTGTTTCAGTTGTGGAAATGGAGGGTAGCCTCAGCTGTGCAACACTGTCTGTAACAATAAAGTCGTAGTATAATGTTGAATCTTTAATTAAATTAGAGTGCATAAATTGATGTTGTGCTGCAGAGGCTTATTTTTTTTTGTGCACAGCTGGAAGCGTTTTCCTTTCTGTTGCTTTCCTATTTTTAGCAGCAGTTGAAAGTATAGAAGTATGAAATGTTTTGGCTCTGATCTTAACCTAGCAAAGTCTGGTGTGCTTTTCCTTTAATATGGAAATGCATTGATCTCGGCTTATCGGTTCTGCCAGAGGGCTTGATCTTCACTGCTGGGTGATGAAACATGCCAATAAAATTGAAATAAACTTTATATGACTGAGTTTTTATTTGAGCGTCAGCTGTTTTTCTAAAACTGCTGAGGTAATATCTGCTGGGTATTACACGGACTAAAAAAGCAAACAAATCCTCTTGTCCTTGCAGTAGAAGCATGAACAAGGAGTCTGCAGAGGGGCAGCTGGATCTCTCTGGTCAGTCTGTCTCTGTAGGCTACGCTGAAACAATAGACCCTTGGCTGCCATGACTTACTGACACAATGCACTTGGTGGATGTGATGTAGGAATAGGTAGACGTGATAGAAAGCAGTCCAGGAAATGCCATGACTTCATTAACTTAATTTGCTGCTTTTTTGGACTGTAGTTGGGGTTTTAAGATCCATTTGACGTTTTAGGAGTTGATTACTGCATTTCCTGTCAGAGATGTCTTAAATGTTGTATGTAGTGCCATAAATAATACAAACATATCTGTTTCTCTTTGGTGACTCAACATTTGTGACTAGGAACTCTTGGAACAGCTTAAGCATCTGTTCAGTATTCTATAAAAAAAAAAATCAATTCTAAATAACTGTTTTGTATTAAAATCTTGTAATCTAGAGTTCAATTTAAATAAGACAATGGAAATCTGCCCCCCCCCCAGTGAAATGAAGACCTGTGGACTGGCAGAAGCCTAGCATCTCAGCTCTTGTTACAACTGCATGATTAAAATTGATAGTGTGACCTCACAGCTAGATCTAAACCAAAAAAATCTCAAGAAAACTGAGTTGTTTTGAGATACTGGGCGGTTTAAAGAAGCAAAAAACCACCAAAACGTTGATGTTGATGTTGATGGATAACTTCTTTCTTGAGCTGTGAGACTTGTAAATTAGGTGGTGAAAAGGATGATGAACAAAGGAACTGACATACCTGACAAACTGCTGAGAGTCCTGTTTTAAGACAGCAAAACTTTATCTTTTGCCCTTACTCTGTCTTAGCAGTATTAAAGTAGGGTTGTTTTATAATTGACCTTTAAATCAAAGGGAAGGTGTTCTTTTTGGCAGTAGGCAGTTCTCCCACCAGAGCATGTTCCTGTGCTGTCTTGCAATAGTTGTAATTGTCTGTGCATTAATGTGATCAGAGGCTAAAGCCTAAGGCATCTGAAGTCAGTCATTGCAGCAAATACATTTCTAATCACCTTTTCCCAGTAGTCTGTTACTTGTCCTCTGTCAGTGATGTGGCAGTGCATGTTTGGCTAAGACTTTGTTGAGGTTTACATAATCAATGTTGTAGTGGATAAAAACAGTTTATGTAAATCAAGCCAGACAGGTCAAGATGGCTGGTAAAGAGGTTGTGAATCTGCTTGTGCAGTCTGATAGTGTACATCTGCTGGTAGCATCATCTGTTCACAAAAGGCTCTGGTTTTCTTGGGGAACAAAAGCATTCATATTCTAATTATTTAAAAAAAAAAAAAGGCAAGCTTTATTTGAAGTCTTGTCAAAGTAATGACCCATTATGTATTTCTTGGAACATGAGGCTGAAGGGGAGTTTTGAAGAAGATATAGAATACAGTAACAAGTACTTGAGTGTCATGATCCTAGTATGTTGTTTGCCAGTAGCCTTCATTTGACTTGGCTGGTATCTGGTTAACTCTACGGAGCAACTTATAGTTAAGAATAGTGCTGATGAAAGCAAAAACCAGCCTCTTAAGGTAGATCTTCTGTCCCTCTCCTCCTAGTACCCCTTCTCCCCTCAAGTTTGAATTACACTGTGAATAATTTATTCTGGCATAATGATATTCAGGCCTGTATGGCTTTGTCTTGTGTGCATGGTACTGGATCCTGGCTGTATAGGGTAACTTTTGCAGAAGTTAGGTGTCAGTGGTCTGGTGTTGTTAAATCTCCCTTCCTTTGGGACTGCCTGAATGCATCCTTCTAGACTTTTCCAGTATTTCATAGAATCATAGAATTGTCAGGGTTGGAAGGGACCTAAAAGATCATCTAGTCCCAACTCCCCTGCCATGGGCAGGGACAATTCCCCAGTAGAGCAGCTTGCTCTCAGTCCCATCTTGCCTGGCCTTAAAAACTTGAAGGGATGGGGCTTCCACCACCTCTCTGGGCAACTTGTTCCAGTGTCTTACCATCCTCATGGTGAAGAACTTCCTCCTAATATCCAACCTAAATCTCCGCTCCTCAAGCTTGTGTCCATTCCCCCTAGTCCTGTTGTTGCCTGACAGCCTAAAAAGTCCTTCCCCAGCCCTCTTGTAGCCCCCTGCAGATACTGGAAGGCCACATGGTGTCAAAGGGCAGCTTTAACTTCTTGGATAAGTCACCAGATGAAAATGATGTAAGTTGAAGGAAGCAATGTAAATTTTAGTCAATGGCTGAGTTCTCCAGCAGTTAAAGGATTTTGTACCTGACCTTAGATACTTTCAGTGTGATATATTGCAACTAATTCTGAGGAGTTTGGGCTAAGATTTCCAATAGGTGTGTGCATGTAAAGGTAATATTTCTTACTAACCAAAGTCTTCTGTTAGCTACTCATTAGCAAAGAGGAGCAGCCTGATGCCTCATCAGCTGAGGAAGACTTTGTCTTATAGACTTAATAGGCTTTGTAATATCTAATACATTTTTTTATCTAACTAGACAAAACTCCAAGGGCTGTTGCTCAGTGTTGTTAAAGTGGTTGCTTTGAAATTGCTGTCAGCATTTTCTGCATAAATTTTACATAGTCAACCATTACAATAAATGAATTGGTGAACTTGGATACTTGCACAGAGGAGCCACTGTGAATTATGTGAGCTTTGTTTCATGTGGACCATTGGGCATCCTCAAATAAACAGGCAAATTTAGCTTTGAAACATGTCTTTTTCTGTAAATCTGAAGGGAGCTCCAGTTTTAGATTCCTGTTTCTCATACAGGCTTTTTCTGATGGACCAAAGTTGCTCCTTAACCACTAGCTTCTTGATGAGCTAAATAAAGTTCCTGAAGTATTTCCTACTTTTAAGAATATTTTCAGTTTTTACCTTACCTGTTTGACTTCTCACTGAACTCTTTTGTTAATCTTATGTACAGATGGGACAACAAGAGGCTGGAGGGTAGCCCCACAGAAAAAGGTCTGGGAATTCTGGCCAGTGGCAAGTTGAGTAGGAGTCAGTAGTGTTCCCTGGCAGCCAAGAGGGCCAGCTATGTCCTAGGGTGCATCAAGCACTGAATTGCTAGCTGGTCAAGGGAGGTGATTGTCCCACTCTACTCTGCACTGGTGTGGCCTCATCTCAAGCACTGGGTGCAGTTTTGGGCATCAGAGTACAAAAAGGATATAAAGCTACTGGAGAGCATCCAAAGGTGGCCACAAAGATGGTGAAGGATCTGGAGGGGAAGCTGTATGAGGAGTGGCTGAAATCGCTTGGTTTGTTCAGAATTGGGAAGAGGTGACTCAGGGGAGACCTCATCATGGTCTAAAGTTTCCTCATAAGGGGAAGCAGAGGGGCAGGAGCTCATCTCTTCTCTCTGATGAGCAGTGATAGGAAACAAGGAAATGCCATGAAACCATGCCAGGGGAGGTTTATGTTAGATACTAGAAAAGATTCTTCACCCAGTCGAGCACTGGAAAATGCTACCCAGAGCAGTAGTTACAGCACCAAGTTTGACAGAATTCAAGAAGGCTCTTGGGCACATGTGTAATTCTTGGGGTGGTTCTGTACAGAGAAAGGAGTTGGACTTAATAATCCTTGTGTGTCCCCTTCCTACTCAGGAGATTCTATGATTCTGATCTCTTACTCTGCACTTAAATTAGGAAGAAGCAGCTGCAGTTTTCCTGTAGTGTTGACAAATGCAGACATGATATGATATCTCTGCTCGTCCCTGATAGCTGTTTGCTCCTGTTTAGGGACTGAAGGTAGAGAGAGAGTCATCCTGGCTGTGACATTGAACTGGAGACTTATGTTGCATATACAGCGATTTGCTGTTTGGTATCAAGCTGAAGCTTTGTTTAGTGATTGTGTAATTTTCTGCTCTACATGGTGTAGATATATTGGTGAAACTACTCAAATGACTTGGGTTGTGCTTTTGAGCCTGATTTCAAAATGTACTTTAGGCTTCATTTAAAGGAGTATCTGTAGCAAATAATGGTAGCCACCCATTAAATAAGTTCAAGGTCATGATTCTCTCTGAGAATCATTTGCTTCAGCAGACATAGCTGGAAGGCTGCTGTTCAGGAGAAACTGATTTAATTTTGTATTTGATATTGACAGTGGCTTCTTGGGAGACTTTTATGTCTTTGTGCTTAGTTTATGAGGGATCCTATGTGCTGCATATTGAGAATGTGATCAGTGCCACTTCAGAGCTTGCAAGCAGATTAATCAAACACCAGAAGTATTATGTCTGAATAGAGCATTAACTGCAATGTAGAAAAAATAGTAAAAGGGTTATATTTGAGGGAAGATTAGTGGATTTTTCAGTGAAAGCTTGTGTATGGCTGGATAGAGCAAATACTGGGTTCAGTTCTGGGCCCCTCACTCTAACAAGGCCATTGAGTTGCTGGAGTGTGTCCAAAGAAGGGCAATAAAGCTCTTGAAAGGTCTGGAGCACAAGTCATGTGAGGAACAGCTGAGGGAACTAGGGTTGTTTAGTCTGGAGAAAAGGAGACTCGGGGAGACCTTCTTGCTCTCTACAACTCCCTGAAAGGAGGTTGGGGCAAGATGGGGGTTGCTCTCTTCTCCCAGGTAACAAACAATAGGACAAGAAGAAATGACCTCAAGTTGTGCCAGGGGAGGTTTAGAGTGGATATTAGGAAAAATTTCTTCCCTGAGAGAGTGGTTAGGTAGTGGAGGGGGCTGCCCAAGACAATGATGGAGTCACCATCCATGGTGGTGACTTGGCAGTGTTAGGTTAATGGTTGGACTTGATCTTAGGTCTTTTTCCAGGCTTATTGATTCTGTGACTTATGCTAAGAAAGCAAACATACCTGAGTTGGTTCTCTGCAACTTATCCTATTCCTTGGAGTACTTTTGACTTTCTTGGAGTGCAGATTTGTATCCAGCTGTAGTCTTTATTCACAGCATCTTGATACTGATGTAAAGTCAGAGAGCAGAAACATAAAACTCTAGAAGCTAAGATCAGTGTTTGCTGAAGTAAATCACAGAATCAAACATCTACATGCTTACTGCTTGTTACAAGAAGGAAACTGCATTTTGGAAGTTAAACTGTAATCCACTTGGCCTGTACAAGCAGTAGGTCACACATAGAGAAGTCATGTAGAACCAAGTAGTTGCTCCTTTGCTGCCTTGGCAGAATGTGAGATGAACTGTTCTCAGTTTTCAGCTGAAATTTATAAATAAGTAGATACCATGAAAGTCCACTTGGTTCTACTTTAAAACATGCATATAAGCCTTGAAATTACTTCCCAGGCTATTAAGAGTTGTGTTTTTGTTGCTGAAAGCAGGATCTTAAGCTGTTTCATGCTCTCATCTTAACAGCAAGCTGTTTTTCAGTGGTGATTACAAGGTTGCTTGAGAACAGATTTTTCCTAAGAAGTCAGGAACTTTTTATTATCCAGTTTAAATTAAATTATGGCTGTTTTATGCTCATTTATTGTGGAGCTAATGCTGTTCTCTGACTTGCATAGTCTCTATTCTTGGGTAGTGATAGCACGTATCAACTTGATGCTTTTTGAAGATGCAGTCTTTTCATGTAGTCTAATGAGAAGATGTGTGAGTGTAGTATGGTGCTGAGCCTGAGCCAACATGCCTCGCTGAGGGTAGGTTTATTAGTTCAGAGTGCCAGCAGAGAAGTTTTACAACTGTTTGCAAAATACTGTAGACATGCCTGTAGGCAGAAGCTGTTTAGGTAGGGTGAACCAGCTGTTGTCTTCTGCTGTTTTTCTTCTAGGTATTGTCTGCACATGTTTTTGTTCTGGATTTGTCTTGAGTAGCCATGATGAGGATGGGAATGAAATCTTCCAAAGGAGACTCCTCTGGCATGTTGTATAGTTGCAGTCTTCATGTTTACTAGAAGTTTGGTAAAGGTCTCTTGAGGAGCAGCTAAGGAACTGGGGTTGTTTAGTTTGGAGTAGAGGAGGCTCAAGGGGAGACCTTCTTGCTCTCTACAACTTCCTGAAAGAAGGTTGTAGCAAGGTGGGGGTCAGTCTCTTCTCCTAGGTAACTAGTGATAGGACAAGAGGAAATGGACTCTAGTTGTGCTAGGAGAGGTTCAAACTGGATATTAGGAAAAATTTCTTCACTGAAAGAGTGGTTAAACATTGGAACAGACTGCCAAGGGAAATGATGAAGTTGCCATCCCTGGGGGTGTTCAAAAAATGTGTAGACATAGCACTTCAATGTGGTTTAGTGACATGGTGGTGGTGGGTCAACAGGTGAACTTAGCAGTGTTTTCCAACCTTAATAATTCTATGATTCTAAGTGCTTCTCATGATGTCAGCTAGAGTTGTGTTTCTTTATTCTGTGCTTTCATACTTGTAGCTTACTTCACCTGTGGTCAGCAAGGCAGGTGAAGTAAAGGAGGATTCAGTCTGAGCTCTTAGCGTAGAGCAGAAACTCTAGCTAGTTTCCAGGTGTACTCCATGGTTTCAAATCCTGTTCCACATGTGCTCTTTGATACCCTAAATCTCATTTGTGTTGAGGATACTTTTCCTTTTAGCAACAAATATATCCTTATGTTTATTCTCCCTGTGTCCCAAGGTCACCACTGCAAAGCTTGCATGTGACATGTCACAAGTTTAAACCTTGAGGGACAGGAATGGGTATGCTGGCATAGAGAGCATGCATGCTTCCAGGAACATTTGTAAGGCAAAACTGCTCATTTTGTTTTAGAAATACATTACTAAGTGGTGTCCTTGCATCCTGCATATGCTAATGCTGTGTTGAAGGGGACCTGTTCTTCTTTTACATGACTCGATTCCCTCTTGACAAGATGAAGTTCAGAATTTTATGCCTCCCTAACCTTTGCCTAACTTTATGTAGGTTAGTAGTGGCTATTGAGATCATAATATCATTTGTATATTTTGGGGGACCAATTTGTAACTTCTCTGGCAAACTGTAAGTAACATAGAATAATAAATAATAATAATGTTAATAAAGCATTTTGCGTTGGAAGGGACCTTTAGAGATCATCTAGTCCAAATCCCATGCAGTCAGCAGGGACATTTTCAGCTGGATCAGGTTGCTCACAGCTTTGTCCGACTTGACCTGGAATGTTTCCAATGGATGGGGCATCTACCACCTCTCTAGGCAACCTGGGCCAGTGTTTCACTACTTTCAGTATGAAAAAATGTCTTCCTTGTGTCTAGTCTGAATGCTTGTGATGAACTTCAAAATGTCCCTCATTTTGATATACATGATCTGCTTTTGCTCTCAATGTATTATACATACAATAGACTTTTAAAATCCTGTTACTTGGTGGCCTAGAAGAGGTCTCAGTCCTCATATTAAGCAAACTGTGCAGTCAAGAGCAGTAAGGGCTTCCAAAGCAGCAGATTACTGTGCTGTAAGTGTATGAGGAATAGGTAAAGCAGTGCTGTGTCAGTTCTTCAGCTGTGGTACACCATTGTGCATCCTCTCTGGATGACCAAATGTTCCATTCTGTGATGACTTGTACATTGAAACTTACAGCATGACCTCGTGTGCAACTATTGGGTCTCTGTGTACTGTTGATGACTATATAATGGGTGCATTTCTGGCTATGCAAGTTAAAACCAAGCAGAGGCTGGGAGAGGGGAAAGGCAGCAGACAGGTAGTAAGCCATTTGTGAGGCATCATGGTGCTCAGCAGTAAGAGTAATCTGGCTTTGGGTTTGACTGACTACAAAATAAACCTCTTTCTACTGCTCTTCCCACAAAGAAGAGTGATTCTAGTCACTTGTTGACTAGAGTTAACAGAGCTTAAGATACAAGATGACAGCCCTTTGGGGGAAATCTTTGTACAGCAAAGCTTCAACAGTTGTAATGTGTACATTCCAGGAGAGGTTTAGTTTTGATTTTAGCAAAAGGTTCACCACCCAGAGGGTGGTTGAGCACTGGAACAGACTCCCCAGGGAAGTAGTCATGGTACCAAGCCTGACAGAATTCAGGAAGCACTTGGACAATGCTCTTAAGCATATGGTGTGATTTTTGGGGTTGTCCTGTGCATAGACAAGAGTTGGATTTGATGATCCTTGTGGATCCCTTCCAACTCTGGTCATTCTGTGATTCAGTATTGTTGCTGAGGGGCTAGGTGGCAGGAGGACACGATGCTTTAATGTGACTGGGTTATGAATGATATGTGAACAAGGTGACACTTGCATTGTCTAGATGTAACTTTACTCGTTCTCATTCCTAAAAATAGCAAGTATCAGCTGCTTTGCACTGGGTTTTTGTCCAGTTCTTCCAAGGCTAGAATATGAAGCACTGTGAGGTCAGTCAGAAGTGTGCATGCAGCTTCAGAATAGCAGCACTTAGTAGCTCATGGTGAAGAAAGAATAATTCAGCTGAAAGCTTTCCTCTGTATCACAACAGAAATGTCATGAAGACAAAAGATATTATAAACAGCAGTTGTGAAAATGGATACAGACAGCACCTACAATGCTGAAGAGTTGTTGTACTAAAAGCAAAGTGGTTTTGAGATGAGCTCAATTTGATTAGGTATGATATGAGGTGCTGATTGCTGAAGGACCTATTAGGGATGCTTCTGTCAATAGTAATTTGTTTCCTCTGTAGGGAGGGAAGGTAAGCAAGCTCTTTTTTTGTGCTTATGGAAGTGATTTACTTTAGGTATTGGGTTTTTCCTGCCATTTCACCTTATCTTTACTACTGGACATAGGCTTGCTGTGTATCCTGACCTCACTGGAGAGAAAACTGCTGCAAGGAGGATGAACTAGGTGTGAGGCTGTTCCTAATCTAATATAGCCAAAGGTTTTCTGTGCTAGGGGATGGTATAAAAGCCACATATGCCCTTATGAAGTGTTTGGCAAAAACACCTAACAGTCATCTGTCATGTTTATTGCTTATATTAACTATGGTATAGCTACACATACTGTGTAGCAATGAACTGTAATAAACAGATGGAAGCAGCCAGTTGCACAGTGAGACAAATACTAACTTAAAATGTCTATTTACAGTGCTGCCTTCTCAGAAGTGTGGCAACAGGCAGGAAAACTTAGGTAGCTGGCATATAGTAAGTTAAAGAGGAGAAGGCCAAGAAGCATAATAGTCTTTTCTCCTTGACTATTGTAGTGTTAAAACAGATCAGCATTGTTGCAAAATTCTCCTTTTTCCTATTTACATTCAAGGAATTGAGGGCAAAGGAGAAGTGCTGGCATAGTCTTTCCCTCTGATAAACATTTTTTGGAAGGTAGTCTTCATAGTCAATTGTAGTGATGTGTTTAGTAGGCGTTCACATTTCTCTTCACCCTCAAACAGTTACCTTTAGTTTAGAATCTAGTAAGTTCATAAACTGTCATGAAACAATTTTATTCTTCAAACTGGATGGTTTTAGTAATGCCTAATCAAACAAGTAGGCTTCAAACTTCTGAGGTGTGTCCTCTTAAGGCATGTGAATGTCATGGATAAAGAGAAAGGGGTACTGACTGTGGAGGCAATTAGTCACTGTATGAAACTGAACTAAACAAACTGAAGCATATAAAAGCGTAAATCTCCTCATGTGTATTACAAATAAACTGGAGACCAAATGTGCAAACTCTGTAGCACGTGTCTTTAGGAAGAGTGAAAGAACTGTTTAGTCTAGACACAGAAGTTAATGGGCTGAAACTTTGCTATAAGCACAGCTGTATTTCTTCATGTGCAACAGCATGACTTTATTTTGATTGTTGATGTCTGATTTAGTATGGTGGAGTCGTAGCCTTTGAAACAGGAGTAGTGTCTGTATGTCCTCCTTTCACATGAAAGACAGAGCTGTTGAAAGATACAAAGAGCTGTAGGGTTCCTGCTTCTCTGCACATCTGTGGCAGGGTTCTGCATCTCACAGATGACTGTTTTTAAAGTAACACTGACTAATAAACCAAAATATTACTATGCTTTTAACTTGCCTTCTGCCTAGTCAGAGCTTGACCTCTGAGAGCAAACAGCTGTGAAACTCAGTACTTCAGTTCAAAAACCATTTTGGCATTTGAGAGGAATCTCAGACTAGGTAGGATTCATTACCTTGTAGTTGTCCTAACCTTTCTGCTAATAGACATGTAAGACCTACTTTGAATTACTTTCTGAATCTTAACATTTGCAGGAAGAGTTTCCCAGTGCATCAGGGAGTTAATTTTGAATTCAGGAGCTTAGTTTTGAATTCAAGAGCTTGGTGTGTGTCATTTTGTCACAAGCTGTGGGCAGAAGTTCTGTTCCAGAACCATGTGTGTGATGGGAGAGGTTACAGTGCCTTGCTGCAGGTCTGCACCCCCCTGGCAGAAGAGCAGTGGAGACTGAGGATTTAATCCAAAGAGTGTTCCCTAATCGGATTCTGCCAGAAGATTTAATTAAAGGAGTTGTCAGTACCTTGGGTTTTGTCAAAAAACTACCAGCAAATTAAGCAAATGGAGCAAACTGCTCTTAGGGCAGATCTTTGAGGAGGCAACCTTTGGTTGACATGAGTAGCTGAGTAGCTGCTTCCATCAGAGTTAAATCTGGAGAAGGAAGTTATGCAATAGCCAAATGGATTAGTCTTGCATGTTTTTTTACTCCTCTCTTGTTTTTAGCTGGTCTTCACTGGACTAATGAAAAGTCTGAGACACAAGAGGTGCCTTTAAACACCACTGGCAAGCCAGCTGCCCTTGGGACTGTACTTGCATTCCTAGAGGTTACAGGAATATGCTTTTATGGGCAGTGTCTGTGGAAGCAGCAATACTTTGGTCTTTCTGACTGTGCTGAGATTCTTTTTCCTTAGGTGAGGTGTCATGCTGAAGGTGCCAGGGTAGAGACTGCAGCTACTTCTTGTTTAGGGATGTGCACTGCAGTTTTCTTTCCACACAATCTCAAAAGCATTTCTTAACCCCTTTTGGTAGTAAGCACCTGCACTCTTTAAGAGACTTTAACAGAACTTTCCCAAGAGCTTTAAATATGCCTTTGAGAGATAAACAAGCCATTTTTTTGCATTATTTTCAGTCTGCTTGATGTCAGAGCAAAAGAGCCTTAACTTTTGCCTGTTGTTTTGTGCCTTACTTTCAGTGTTTGAGCACAAAATACTGCTGTTATATTGCTGGCTCAGCCCTGCCTTATCTCTTTGGTTGCATAATCACACTTCCAGCTGCAATACTTGAGTGCTGTATATCAAGTTTTACTGCAAGCTTTGAGTTTCCAGTGTGCATGAGCTAGTGTAATACAGCAAATACCTTTCCATGTAAGGATGCAGGAAGACTACAAAATATAAAGTACAGTTCCCTCTGTAAGCAAAGCTGGGGTTTAAGTGATTAGCAGGGTCTAAGTCAAGCTCAGCATACCCTCCTAGTTTATTATGTGCAATGTAACTTTAAACCCAATTCAAGAATTGGCCTCTGATCATATATTGCTGGTTTGTACCTTAAACTCCTTGGAGGAGAATGCTTTATATTAAAGCTTTACCTACTGGAAATGTCTCAGCACAGAGAGAACAATTGTAAAATAATACTCTGCTACAGAAAGATCTGCTTACCCTTTAACAAAAATTTATTTGTTCTCTTCTGAGCATTTTGTATCCAGTGCAGGCAGAAGGAAGGAACTGGATTTGGGCTTGGCTAGATTCCAGCTTCAGACTCTATTCAGACCCAAGCCAGAAAGAATATGGGCTGATCTGTAAGTTTTCAGCAGAGATGGCAGTTGAAAAAAAAAAAACAGCTGTCTGAGTTTTGAACTGATGGGATTTATTATGAATATGTCAGGTGGTAAAAGTGTGATGCTTTGTGCTATGTGGAGTTAGAGAAATGCTTTAAAGGTCGGCTTGACATGCATAAATCAAGAGAGCAAAACACTTAGTTGAGTTGAACTAAAATAAATACTGGTAGATAAGCATGTATGGTGCTCTTTAATATCCAGAAAACAACTGTGTTCATTTGTAAAAACTCCTTGTTCATTAAAACCATATGTGCAAAGTGATGTTCTCTCTTTACCCACCACTATTCTTATGCATGAAGTAAGTGAATCACAGACTGGTAGGGGTTAGAAGGGACTTCTAGAGATCATCTAGTCCAACCCCCCCCTGCTAATGCAGAGTCACCCAGAGCAGGTTGCCAATGACTGCGTCCAGGCAGGTTTGAAATCTCTTCAGAGAAGGAGACTTCATAAATTCTCTGGGCAGCCTGGGCCGGTGCTCTGGCACCCTCACAGCAAAGACGTTTTTCCTTACATTGAGGTGGAACCTCCTGTGTTCCAATTTGTGCCATTTACACCTTGTCCTATTCCTGGGCACCACTGAAAAGAGTCTGTCCCCATCTTCTTGGCCCTCACCCTTTAGCTATTGCTAAGCATTGAGAAGATCCCTTCTGTCTGCTCTTCTCCAGGCTAACCATCCCCAAGGGTCTCAGCCTTTATGCCCTAGTCCCCTCAGTATGTTCATAGCTTCTGCTGGACACTCTCAAGTAGTTCCTTGTATCTCTTGAATTGGGGAGTCCGGAACTGGACACACTACTCCATCTCTGGCCTCCTTAGGACAGAGTAGAGTGGGGAGGAGCACCTCTCTTGACCTGCTAGCCACACTCTTCATCATGCACCCCAAGAGACCATTAGCCTTCTTGGCCCCAAGGACACACTGTTGGCTCATGGTGAACTTGTCCACCAGGACACCTAGGTCCTTCTCTGTGGAGCCACTTCCCAGCAGGTCAGCCCCTAACCTCTCCTGTTCCATGGGGTTCTTCCTCCCCAGGTGCAGGACTCTACACTTGCCCTTGTTGAACTTCATGAGGTTCCTCTGTGCCCAACTCTCAGGCTGTCCAGGTCTCACTGAATGGCAGCACAGCCTGACACTGTCAGCCACTCCTCCCAGTTCTGTATAATCACCAAAGCAAGCCTCTGTAGGTGATTGTAAGCAGCCTTTTGTTTACTTAAATGAAGGTGACTTCCTACCTAGATTCTTTACTAAGTTTAGGGAGTGATCTGGTTAGGGATAATCTAAAGTTTTCTTCCTCCTTCCACTCCTGTGTTTTATATATGCTGTTCTCCGGTTTTGGAGAAAGGAGTTTTATTTGATGTTCAGACCTATGCAGAGTGTGACAACTAGTGTCAAAAATAAATTGGTATGGCAAGCAGAATTTGACGGGACCTTTTAGCTTTCTAATATTTGCTTTATGTTTTGTCTGTCTTTGCTTTGGAAGAACAGAAAGTCCAATTAATAACTGTTCAGATGTGCAACTTGGCTTGGCATAAATGAAGCCTAATTTAAATCTAGAGAAGTTCTGAACAGATTCCTGTTCCAAATTGATCATGGTAATGCTCATAGTCTCTAGAACTGCTTATATTTAAGTGGTGTGGGATAAACTGGTTAAGGATCTGATGCCTCTTTGAGACTCAAGGGCAGACATTGGGTAGGGACAGAACAAGGTAGTCAGTTTTGGGGTGATGACATAAACAGATGAAGTCAGATATCTGAGGTAGTTACTGCTGCAGGCTGTCTAGGGAGTCTTCTTGCAGGAGGACACTGCATCCTCAACTCTGCTGGCACTATTAGCTCCCTGTTCCAGTCATTTTCCATCTGCCTCTGATGAATACACAGTGATTTACTGAAAGATGTAGTGACAGGTTAGCTTGTAGACTGTAACTGGAAATGAAGTGTGTCATTGAGCTGATTTTATTCCAAAGCTTCCCAATGCTGTTTGAGCTCTGTTGAGGTGAGTGTAAAATGAATGAGCCCCCTGCATCCCTGCCTTATTAGACATTTGGGAATCCATGTGACTATGCTTCTCACCTCTGAGGAGAAGCTTCAGTTGGAGCTGTCACCTTAGTAGGCAAAGACTGAATCCAACTGCAAGTCATGTACCCAGAGGAAATCATGCTTTGCTGGTTCTCTGGATTATGAAACTCCTTGTTTTTTTGATTATTCTTTGTCACTGTTATTGTTTCACCTCTCTTGCCTGCAGGAATGATGGGATGTCAGCTTTGAGTGAATGGGAAAAGGACACAAACCTTCTGGCACTGCAAGTAACTATGGTGGAGAGGTTTGGATCTAGAAGAGTGGTATAAACTTCAGTGTAGTAAATGCTCCTTGTGTTTTATGTACAAGTCAGCACAGTGCCACAGGATGGAAAATTTTCTGGTTGCTTGTGGGGGTTCTAGAAAGTAAGTGCTTCATGAAGCACTTGGTCTAAGTCCTATGGTGATACATACTTTTGCTTTGGATCAGGTCACTGCTGCTTTTTCAGTGGGAAAAGATGTCCCTGAAGAATAATTCCCAAGTGTCTGCTTTTCTTGGAAAACCAGCTTTTTGGAGGCAACCTCAGACTTCTGTTTTGGGTATTGCAAGTAATGTCCCATGTAGTTTAGCAGCCTCATAGTTTTGCCTCTCAGTTCTGAACTGAGCTCATACATAAGACTAGTATTGTGTGTTACTCAACGTAAACATTAAATTTTCTGGATCTGAGCAGTCTTCCTTTTAAAGTGGTTATAAAATTAGCTGAGTTGAGGATTTTTTTTGTCCTGGGCCAAAACTCTGAAAGCAAAAGCTTGTTTGGGATTTGTGCAGACATGAATGCTTCTCTAGTGGACTTAAGGCTTGTTCTGTTCCAAGGGGTAGTTCCAGAAGACTTACTAAAGACACTGAAACAGACTAATAGAGTGTGTTTTTGTATATCGTTCTTATCTTCTGCTCCCCCTCAAAATGATAGAGTGATGGCATCTCCTGCTTGAGAGATTTCTATAAAATGGCATCAAAAGCTATAGCTCTTTCCTCTGCTTTTCATAGGGCTGTAGGAAAAAAATAGAACAGCTGTGGGAGACTCTTAGAGATACTCTTATGGGCATAGTGCCAAGAGTATTGACAGTAGCAAGGAAATGTCTTTTCATTTTCAAAAATACATATGCAGTATCTTTAGCTGGGTGAGGGAAAAGAGATAAGAATTTGGGTGTCTGCAAAACCCACATAGAAAGGAGATAGACTCAGATTCTGTCTCTGCTTGTGTATCCTCATACCCTGGCAGAGGAGTGGGATGCAAAATTTCTTAGCATCATACTACTTTACTGTTAAGTTGAAAAGAGCATATCATGGCCAAGGTGCCCTTATGGAGAGTGATGTCATGTGTAAAAACTTGAGGGCAAAAGGAAATCTCTTGAGCTAGCTGTAATCTGTTGCTTGATTTCTGTATCTCTGAACTAACTCTTTTCAGACATGCTTTGCTGGGGAATCCGCTTCCAATTTCAGTCTTGAGCTTATGAGCTTTATTTCTACAGCTGAATTTCCATTTGGCTTGCAAATGCTGTGTCTAAGTCCTGTAATACTGTTCAGAATTATAGCCTGTACTTTGGGAAACATTACTTTAAACAGATCCTTTATTTCCCTGGTCTAGTTTGCCCCATAGGGCATCCATGCCTTTAAAAGCAAAGAAATCTAGATAAATAGAGAGGAAACATATGGTGTGGCTTGTTTTTTTTGAAAGCTGGTGAACAAAAATAGTATGCTGACTGTCTTTGTGGGTTTTGGCTAAGAAAAAAGAGCTGGATTTCCAAAAGAAAAAAAATTGAGGGAGAGCTATATGTGGTTTAAAACTCTGTTCTACAAACCATTGTGCCACTTGTGCACATGGCTTCATATACATTGGAATGTATCAAGGCACATTTTAAGCAACTTCAGTTTGTGGAGTTTGTAAGCCAAAGTGGGGAGGCTGGGTGAGCACTGCCTGTAAGCCAAGAGAAAATTTTGGTCTTCCAGGAAACTTGGCTGCAATAGAGCCTTCAGTGTGGCTTTAGGGTTTTGATGGTTGCATCTGGATATAAACACAATCTTGCATGTTGATCTTGCATAAAACTGTCTTGCTGCATCCCTGAGAAGGATGTGTTTTCCCATATGGAGACAACAGCTGTGCAAAATCCCTGCACAGAATGAGAGAATAGTGGGAGTTGGAAGGGACCTCTGGGGATCATCTAGTCTTGACCCCCTTGCTAAATCAGGGTCACCTAGAGCACGTTGCCCAGGGTCATATCCAGGTGTGTTTGGAATCCCTCCAGGGAAGGAGACTCTTGTTGAGCAGTCACCACAAGAAGTGGAATAGTGAGATTCAGAATCTCTGAGCATTTAGCAATGGGAAAACTTTAGGAAGTCCTCTTAAGGACTCAATTCTGTGGGTAAAAGTGTGAAATTGAAACACTTTGCTGTCATAAAGCTATATAGATCAGAATTGGTTTTGCTGCTCAGAAGTACACATTTAACAGCCATGCAAAATCTTTTTCTGGCTAGAGGTGACTGATTAGCTTTATTATAGATTATGATAAAAGCAAATACCCAAGGTTGCTGTGAATTAGCAAGTTGTCAGAGTGGTTTAAGCCTGAAGAAGATACATCGAAGTCTAGTTCTCTGCATTGCTGCACTGTTAATTTCTGGTTTATTAAGGCAATTAAACCCAGCAGCTTCAGCTGTCCTGTGATGCCTGGGTACATCTGGTACACCCAATGATCTGGTAGCTTTCAGGTAGTTTCTTAAAACTGGATATGAGGAGTAGTTTGTCCTATAATGTATTTTCTAGGGCACATAACACACTTGCTACCAAACAACAGGTACTGCTTGGCTTGCTTGCTAGCTGTTCTAGGTGTAGTGCTGCATTGCTGCATGCACAAGTGCTGTGAGGAGCAGCTGAGGGAACTGAAGTTGTTTAGTCTGTAAAGAGGAGGCTCAGAGGAGACCTTCTCCCTCTCTACAACTGCCTGAAAGGAGATTGTAGTGATGTGGGAGTTGGGCTCTTCACCCAGGTAACAAGCATCAGAATCAGAGGAAACACTCTCAGGTTATGCGAGGAGAGGTTTAGATTGGATAATAGCAAAAATGTCTTCACTGAAAGGGTGGTTAAGCATTAAAACAGGCTGCCTAGGGAAGTGGTGGAATAACCATCCCTGGAAGCTTTCAGAAGACGTGTGGATGTAGTGTTGAGAGGCATGGGTTAGTGATGACTTGGCAGTGTTAGGTTACCAATTGGACTCAATGATATTGCAGGTCTTTTCCTTAATGATTGTATGATTGCTTCATGGTGTTCTCCAAACTCCTAGAGCTTTACAGTTCTTCTAGGCTTCTGTGTGTTCTTTGTCTCACTAGTTTTATTTCTACATCTGCCTCATAGAATGCCCGTTCTTTCATTTTTATGTTGTTTGGAGAGTAAGAATTAAAAGAAAGAACTTCTGGCAGTAACTCACACTGAGTACTACATGCTAAATGTAACCACAGAATGAATCTCAGCTAGGTGCTAGTGCAGCAGCCCTTTAAAACAACCATGTGAAAACTTTCAACCTCTAGATCTTGCTGGGTGCCAGAAGGCAGAAAGGTAATTCTTTGTTATTTCTCTCTTCTTACCTGCTCTAACTCTGCTGTGTGGTTAGGTTATCTTGCCTTTGGCTGCTGTGCCACTGTAGCAGTGGATGATAATGCAGCATCAGTAATATTAAGGAGGCTGCTGTGTTAAGAGAGGCTGTAATGCTTGCAGGTGCTACAAAGAAGAAAACCCAATTCTTTGTTTTTTGTTTCTGAGGCAAACATTTGTGATTCAATTAAGCAGCTGGGATTGAAGAGGAATCTGTGCATTCAGTTTCCCTGGGAAACTGAAAGGAATGTTAAAATTGATAGGATTTGACACAGATATTGCAGGTCAGGACACAGCAGTTGAGTGCTTCACTTTCTGTTCAGTACACTGCCTGTAAGATCAACTATATTAACAAAATAAATGCAAATTTTCTCTCTTCCTCTGTGCTAAATGATACTGGAACAAATCTAAGATGATTATTGTCATGCTTGAGTGTTTGAAAAAGCTGTAACAGACATCCTGGAACTTCATGTCTGTGGAATCACAAAAATGATATTACAACTGCTTGTATTTAGAGCGTAACTGAAGTTATAAGGAAGCTATCAATTTTGCTTTTGAAAATGTGAACTGTCAAATAGTCCTTGATAGTGTTTTAGGGAAGGTATTTGATTGTTCAGGAAATGGATAGTCTAGATTGTGCCTTTTTTTATTTAATGGCCCAAATGGTCCTTTGAATCAAATGTTTAATGTAGTGAAATTTCAGGTGTTACATGGTGTTACTATTATTTATTCCTCAGACTAAAATTTGAAGAGCTTGCTTTTACACCTTCAAGCATGTGTGAAGATCAAATAGGTTGGGAGTGTGCTTGGTATGGCAGGGCAGGTTTGCTTTGAGGTCTCTCGCCTCCTTGGATCACATGAAGTTTGATTTCTCTTAATTTTAAAACCTGCAGCCTTTTTTGATCTGGTATTTAAGAGAAGATTCTAAATTGTTTTCAGACAAGAGTCTGTGGATCCTGAGTGTCTGGTGTGTTGGATAAACAGTCTTCCTCCTTCACTACTTTCTATCTTACATCAAACCCCAGCTGTGCATAGTGCTTGCCTCTGAAAGGAATTTTGTGTTTATCTGACTTGTTTTGAATGCAGTAAAACTTAGCTCTCACTTTCTATCGTATCTGTCTGTATTTAGTTTAACAAAACACCCTATCAAACAACCTCAGTGGCATTTAGCTAGATTATAGACAGTTCTCAGATGAGTAGCATTTCCTCTGCAGTATGAGAGATTTAGGGTTGGAGAGAAGATTCTCTAAACGTGGTGCTTTGCTCACTTCTTATGCTCTTTCAGCTAGAATAAAAAGCATGCTTTGAAATGAACTTGATTAGTTTATACCCTGTATTTTTCCGTGCACTAGCATTGTTGGTTTTATGCAGTGGTGAATGGTTTTAGTTGACAGCTTTGGAGATGGGCTTAAAACACTGAATAAAATTGCCTCCTTGTTAAATGAATGCTGGGGGGAGTAGTAAAACCTTGGAAATAAGGATTGTTAAGGAAGTCATTATAGGAAAGAACAGATCCACTTACCCTGTGCTTTCTAAAAGGGAAACTGTGTATTCTGATGCTCTTCTGGCATATTACTTTTATTGGAATAGGTATAGTAGTATCTTAATGTGGGGTTTTGGTGGGTTTTTTCCCCCTGTTCAAGGTAGCTGCTCTTTTTTCCTTTCTAGCATCAAGGTTATGGATGGCTTCTAAGAAATCTATGTTGTAGGTGAGGCTATAATCATTCCTTTCTCTGGCTCTAATGCTTACTTTGATTGACTATGTAGGTTTTCAACTGTTCAGTTGTTTGGAACTGTCAGTTTATTAAACTGCTTTAATCAAAGTTTAACCTGATGCACTAGTAGTCTGCATCTGCATGTTTCTTATAGGCTCTTCAAGAGTACTGGCTTTTAATCAAATTCTTGTGCTGCTTGTATAGTTGTCTTGCAGAAGCCTATGCAGCATGTATCCTCCCTGCCTCTTGAAATGCCTAATTCCACCTTGTTATTAACATGTGCAGTTAAAGATCTTAAATATCTTTAATTAAACTAAGGTTCCAATGCTGCTTGAAACTTCTGTACTCAGCACTGGTGAGGTTGCACTTTGAGTACTGAGATCAGTTCTGGGCCTCTTACTCCAGGAAGGATATTGAGGTGCTGGAGTGTGCCCAGAGAAGGGCAATGAAGCTGGTGAAAGGTGTAGAGAACAAGTGTTGTGAGGAGCAGCTGAGGGAACTGGGGTTGGTTAGTCTGCAGAAGAGGAGGTTCAGAGGAGAACTTCTCACTCTCTACAACTACCTGAAAGGAAGCTGTAGTGAGGTGGGGATTGGTTTCTTCTCAAAGTGACAAGTGATAGGACAAGAGGAAATGACCTCAAGTTGTGCCAGATAAGGTTTAGGCTGGATATTAGGAAAGCATTTTTCGCTCAAAGGGTTGAGAGACACTGAAACAGGCTGCTCAGGGAAGTAGTAGATTCACCATCCCTGGAAGCATGCAAAAACCATGTAGACATAACACTTGGCAACATGGTTTAGTGGCATGGGGATGTTGGGTCAATAGTTGGACTTGATGATCTTAGAGATCTTCTCCAACCTTAATGATTCTGTGATACTACCAGAAACATCTTTTGGAAGTGGAGGCAAGGGTCTACTGCCTTTGCTTTCACAAAAGAAGTTACACATTATTATCCAGAAAAATAACCTGAGGCAAGTAGCTAACCACTTGTTAAGTAAAATATGGTCAAAGAGGATAAAAATTTTCTATAGTAGGTTCCTCCCACCCCAGAAGAAATGTCAGCTACTTTAAATGAGTGTCAAGATATGCTCGTGTCTGCATCTCAGTAGTATTGTAAGTAATAAAGCCCCAACTTCTGTTCCACTCACTTTTGAGACTGGTTGCCTTTGCTACTTTGCTTCTGTATTTTCTTGCTTCCTTTTCCCCACATCAATGAGGAGGAGAGTGTCAAAACGGAGAGGTTTGGGAATTTTGAAGGCAACTGCATGTGTAGTGTAAATAAAGCTGATTAAAAGCAGTTCTTACACAAGTGATTTGGTATTTGTAAGCCAATAACATTCTTTATTTTTTTGTATAAGCTAAGTTTATATAGATCAGATGTATATTTTCTAGAATTGCCTGTATTTTATAAGCTAAACATGCATGAGGATTAGTCAGCTCTATTTTCTATAAACTTTCTTCCTAAAACAAACTTATTTTTTTTTAAACAATTACGTTACAGTTGTTATAATATTGAGATAGTTCTGCTGACAGTGGAGGGAATGTGTGAAGTGGAATAGTTGGAAAAGCAACCTGTGAACTAATCTGAAATGTAGTCTACCCAATCCTTTCATCACTTGACTGGGAGGACAACAACAATGAGAAGAGGCCATAGCAGCCAGAAACAGACTTTTTCCCCTCAGTCAGGAACTTGTGAACCAGAAGAGCAGCCAGTTCTGATCTAAAACACCAAGGGAGAAGTGAGGTCACCCTGGAGAACCTCAGCTTCTTCACATGTGATTCCTTCTAGTGTTTTCAGTAGGTAAAGTTTTACTTTATATGTATACCTCATGAAGGAGTGAAATGGTTTCTAGCTTATCTGATCTAAGTGCTTTTGAAAAACTATCTGTTTTTCATGATGTGCATAACCTTTTAGCCTTGTATTTAGCTAATGCTGAAAAAAATAATTAAAAATATTACTAGCTAGTGATAAAAATCAACCTTCTCTCTGATAAAAAAATCTGCTAAATAACTAGAGAGGTTATCAGGTCAAACTGCATTTCGCTGAACCACTGCAACCTCTTTGGAGGCTCTAGGACAGTACAGGTAGCAGTAAACTAGACAGGGAGTGCTAAAATGTGATGGTGGGGAAGAGAAGGTTTGTGGTGAACACTCAGAAGTGATCACTATGCCAATGAATATTTCAAAAGTACTGGAGAAGTGAATACTTCCTAAAATGTGTTCTGAGAGTAAAATGACTTCACAGATGCAAATTGTAAGAACAAACACTTGTCTCCAAAAAAAGAAGCTGTTTTGTAGCCACAATTAACTATTCCAACATGCCTTTCTCAGGGATAATCAAGTTCCCATATGCAAAACCATTGCTCTTAGTTGGGGAAGAGAAGAGATTATTTAGGACTTTGGAACTTGCTGGTTTGGATTTTCTTGCTCTTCAGGAAGACTGCTTTATGAAGCTGTACTGCTGGTAGTGATTAGGAAGCATTTATGCCTTCAGAGATGTCTTAGCCAGCAGAGTCTGAGGTGGGACTGTGCCTTTCATGCAGGACTTCCTCCAAGGTTGCATAAACCAAAGGCCTTGGATCAGTGGCTCTGCTTTCTCAAAGGATGGAAGCTCTTTGCTTACCCATGAGATCCTCATTGCTGTAATTATTATAGTAATAAAACTCTACCTAGGGTTGCTGCTGTAACTTCTGGAAATGCTTTCCTTCAGAAAGAAAGAAAAATCAGATGGGAATCAAATTTTCTAGCACAAGAGCCTGTTGTGAGGCAGAACAGGTTGTTTAAGTTCTCCAGTGGATCTGGCAGGAAGTGCAGGAGACTTGCTTTGACCTGAGCCACCTTTGTTGTGTACATGAGGAGAGTTTTAACTCTGAAGTTGTTGAAACAAGATGGAGAGGCCTGGGTTTTCCAGACTAACTGAAACTAAAATGTCATGGATGGACTGGATCACACCTTTGAATTGGGGATAGACTAGGTGACTCCTTGAAGTTCCTTCTAGCTCTTTTTACTGTCGTTCTGTGGTCAGAAAGCACAGCTGGGCATTTTGGTGAAGGTACCTGTGATGCAAGACAGGAGGCAACTTTCAGGTCAGTCTAGGCTTGTTAAGCTGCTTAGGGATGATGACAAGGACAACAGTATCCTCCTCGCAACCTCCAAGAAACTTCAACATTAAAGGTTTTTGTTGTGATCTTCACTACATGAACAGGCAGACAATTAGCATAGCTCTGGTGGTGGAGGCTGCTTCTGAGGCAGAAAGCAATGCATGTAATCATCAGCTGGGAGACAAGCTTAGACTTAAATTCATATGGAGTTAATATCTAGAATGCTGATACACAGCATCAGAGGATTGAGTTCAAAGGAGAAAAGAAACCAGTACTATCCTGTTGGTACAGAAATACTACTTACATTTGCTTTTCCTATTTGGCAATGCTTCCCAAAGAGATTAAGTTTGAGAATATCTTCACTGTTCTGTTTCATTGAAATCCTCAGATAATTGGCAGACAGCAGATGCTTGTTTTATGAAGGTCTGATAGAGGAAAATATATCTGGAAGAGATACTGTTCTAATAAAAAAAACAACAACCCACCCCTAAAACCCAAACCCATTCAAATGATTTTGCTGAAATATTGCATGAGTTCTCCTAGGTACACAGTGAATTGTTCAGTATGATACAAGGGGGTTGATGTAAAGAGTGTGGAGTTCTGGCAGTGCATTGCATAAAAGGAGGAACAAGTTTGTATATTTTGTTGTCAAAATTGCATATATTGAAGCTTTCTGCTTGAGTTTTGATAGAAACTAGCATGTGACTTTTCCTTTTAATGTGTGTTCAAGGGAGTAAATCATGGAATCATGAAATTGTTATGGTTAGAGAAGACCTATAAGATCAAGTCCAAGCATTAACCTAATGCTGCAATACTCACCATTAAACCATGTCCCCAGGTACCACAGCCACACACTTTTTGAACACTTCCAAGGACAGAGACTTCACCACCTCCCTGGACAGCCTGTGCCAGTGCTGGATAATCCTCTTGGTGAAGAAATTTTTCCTAATATCTTATCTGAACCTCCCCTTGTGCAACTTGAAGCCTTTTATCTTATCACTTGTTGCTCGGGAGAAGAGACTGACTCCCCACCTTGCTTACAACTGTGTTTTGGGTAGTCGTAGAGACCAAGGTCTCCCCTGAGCCTCATATTCTCCAGACTAAACAACCCTAGTTCCCTCACTGCTCCTGAGAAGACTTGTTTTCTAGACCCTTCATTGGCTTCCTTGCCCTTCTCTGAGCACACTCCAGTAATTCAAGTGTTGGATGCTGAAACAAAAGACAACTTTCCAGTTAGCACTTGAGCATACAGTTGTGAAAAGCTCTGGAGCTGGATACTGCTGAGGTGAATGTGTCTTCAGACTTCTAATGTAGCTGTCATAACTAGACTCACAGTATCTCCAAAGGAATTTCTCCTGCCCTCTGTGCCATTTTTCCCTTGTTGCTGATAGAGGTGCTTCTGTGGCTTTGCAGTGAACTGGAGAGCAAGGAATTGATGTGATTTAAAACTAAATTTAAAGTATAAATCTGGTTTTGTTTCCTTTTCACGTGAACCACGGAGAGAAGTGGAAGGAACAAACTAGCAAATAAAAAGTGGGAATGCTGCTTTTGGCTACTTCAGTGATGGTAAAAGTAAGCACAAACTGATATGTGCAGAACATATCCAACCGGATGGTACCAAATATGGAATCAGAATGTACTTAAACAAACAAAAAATCACTCAAGTCTGACTTGACTTGTGCAGCTTTGTTTTTCAGCACAGCAATGTGCTTGCTGTCACTCATTAGAGCTGTGGCAACAACTGAACTGTAGCATGTCATTTGTGCCTAGCAGAGTCTGTGTGATGGGATGGTTTGGCTCTAAAAATGATGGTGTGCAGGAGAACTGTCGGTGAAGAAAGCAAAGTGAAATTACCCCTCTGTGTCCAGGGAAACTACTGCCTGTATAAAGTATCACCTGTTCAATTTGTAGCCTTTTTAGGAGGTGGATTGCATGTTTCTGGGGAAGTATTTACTTTTTATGATAGTTTGGATTTTCATAGCCTTGTAGGGTAAATAAGAGTAAGATCAACTATATGCAGCAGTTTTTGTGTCTGAAGCTAGTAGGTGTTCCCCTTCATTTTGAGGATGATTTTCTGAGATGCAGGACAAGTTTTTTTTTCTTAGAGCTCTTGTCCTAAATAGCAGAGCTCTTATTTACTCTTTGCCACTGACTTGAGCTGGATTCCTTTGAAATAAATAAACAAACCTTTTTGGTTTGTTGGCTTGTTACACAAAGCCATCCCACAAGTGGTTCAAAACTTGCTGCTGCTCTCTGAAGTAGTCAAGTAAGTTCCTACAAGACTTGTAGGGAAAAAAAGGAACTCAATACAGTGTTCGGACTGTGGGAGAGAGCATGTGTGGTCTTGCTCTCCAGACAGCCATGAATCCATGCCGAGGAGAGGCTTTCATTACCTATCCCAACCATGGGAAAAAACCTGATTGGAGTTTGCATTTCATTGTATACCAAAAGTCCTCAACTGTTTGATGTAAATCTGTAGGAAACTGGCTTTGATAATTAAGGTGCCCATAGCCTATGCCAGCACCACTCCCTTATTTGCAAGGAATAGTGCTATCAACAGAGATAATTATCCCACAAGGTTTCATAATGCTAGTTGTCCCAGTATTGCTGTCACTGAGAAGCATTTGGTAAAAGGATGGGGCTGAGCTTGCCAAATGTTGGTCTGATCTTTTGGAATAGCTGGAGAACTTCAGCAGTGCCATGTAGATCTGCATGTGAGAAGTAGGATCTCAGAAATAGTCATTCTGGCTCTGTGAAATTTAACTTGCAGGGTTTTATTATTAGTTGGAAACAACATTTGTTGTAGCCTTTTGGTAGGATGGAGAATTCCAGCTGCATGTTGTCTTTGGTAGCACTGGGCATCTTGTGAAGCAAAAAGTTGGCCTGCTAATGTGCTAGTCTGTAAGGGGCATCAGGCTTCTGGAGCTGTTGGAAGGGAAGTGGGACAGGGCATGTGGGAGAAGGGTTGGTGAGTGTCTCTGACAGGGAGCTTCTGTTTATGAAGCTCCTGTTGGCTGTGGGGAAGCTCAAAATCTTCCAGTGTTCAATGATGTGGCCTTAGTCCCTGTCCCTCATCATCTTGTGCAATTCCATCCTGCAGCAGCCTGGGAGGAGACAGTTGTTGCTCACCCAGTACTGCTTGGGGGGCAGTGGAGGAAAATGAAGGATAGGAGAGGGCTGCTTCCCTCACTGTAGCTCCTTATGCTTAGAAGAGCTGACTTGGCAAGGTGTGGATAGCCATGCCTCTATTCCTCCTCCTCCTGGATGCTGAAATCCATGTGGCCTGTGGGGCAGCTTGCTTTAGAAAGGCAGGGACATGCCAAGTAGTGAATGTGGATCTTCACTGCCTGTGCTTCATTCTTCTTGTGCAGCTTCAAGACCAATCTTGGGTGCACACTCACAGGACAGAGGTGTTGGGTGAGTGGGTGGGTGCAGGACCTGTTGTGGATGACGAGATCCCATGGCATTAACATCAGTTCATTTGGTATGTAGATTGTTTAGGTTGTGGCAAGGAAAGGTGTGGCACAGGTACCATGGGGAGAGCTGGTTTGTGGTGAACAGGTTGAGAGTCCTAGCCTAGAAAAAATGAAGGTGTCTGCTGGCTGTGGAGAGGAAAGAGGCAAATTGTCTGATACTCTTTTTTTTCTTTGTTGTTCTCCTGTAGAACACACACATAAGCCTAGTAATTGCCCTAGCTCTTTTTTACCCATGTCAGATCAAAATAAACCTTTGCAGCTCTATAATTAAAGCATAACAAGTACTAAAACTACCACTCAGTTCTTCCTGCCCTTTTGTGCAACTGAAATCTAGAAATTGGCCCAAAGAAAACCTTCATGAAAACTTGTCGGGTCTAATCAGGATGAATGAATTAAACTTTCCCTTGGCTTTTATTTCCTTATTTCAAGTTTCCAAAAGGCTTTTTAACCTTGACTGACTTCTTTCATTCTCTCTTTTTTTAAAGATAATCCCACAGAGACCTGAAATGAAATCAACTAACTTTTCCCAGTTTATAATTGTTTTGTGAACATGGGAGGAAAACCAAGCAAAATAACCCCACTAGCCTGCTATTAACCTCCAGTGGAACTACTTTAATTCAGCAGAGCTCAACAGTTTCACAAATACAGACTATAAAGCTAGTGATGATACTGCTTTTATATATATATATATATGTATGTGTGTATCTAGATGTATTTCTAAGGAGCTGTTGCTTTCTCAGGTGTTGATATAAAAATACTTGTTGCAAGAATGTTGTCTTCAGGCAGGTTAAAGCTTGCTGTTGTTACCCTAGTAGTACAGGGGCTTTGAAAGAAAACATGTGTATATATATCTAGGAAGATTCAAGCTGCAGAATGAAATCATTCCCATTTTGAGGGCTGGCTTTTAAGTTGCCTGTGGGTCTTTAATATCTCTTTCTAGGGATTGGTCTCTTGTGACGAGGATCTGCTGTGTTAACTGCTGCTCTTCTCTTGTGTAGGGTTAATAAGTTTCCAGATAGTAGTAAGCCTGACATGAAATAAAAGTGATTTACTCCTGTGTTGGGGAATCTCTTAATATCCCAGAAAAATACAGTAGTCTTCTCTGTAAAAATGGAGATGGGAGAACAAGTTCAATTATAGCCCAGCTAAAATGCTCTTAATTTGCTATGTGTCTTTAGCATCATGTATTAAATAAAACCAGACTTTTAAAATATATATGTTCCAGAGTGCTGAGATTTGAGATGACTTCATTACTGTTTTGCTCTCAAACATTCATCAGTTCATCTCACTGGCATTTAGACATGGTGCATGTGAGGTTTTCAGCTCTCTTCCTGTGTGACACCAGGAGATCCTTGACTGAAGTCAGCAGTAAGCCTTTTGCAGGGCACTGCTGCAGAGCCTTACAGTGGGGCCACTCCTGGCTTTCATCCACTACCCATTGCTCATTTGTTTCCAAAAGTGTACAAGGCTCTCTGAGTGCATTTCTTGTGTTCCAAAAACTAGTTACATGTACAGAATGTAATGCTAAGGAAGAAAAGAATCAGGGTTCCTGCATGGTTTCTCCTCGTCAATTCTATGGTCTGGTCAGTGAGTGACTGTTAGCCTTCCTGCAGGGCTACAAACATGATTTTAATCTGCAAAGTGTGTGGTGGATGTAGAGCTGAACTACTACTAAGTGTATATCTAAACAGTTAATGAGTTCTAACTTTTTAAACCTCTTTTGTTCTGCAGTAAAATCTCCCTCTTCCTTCTTTTCAGATTCTTTCCCTGACTGCAATATTAATTTTTAACCATAAAGACTATAGGACAGGGATATCATAGAATGGTTTGGGTTGGAAGGGACCTCAAAGATCATCTAGTTCCACCTTCCTGCTATGGGTAGGGATGCTACCCACTAGACCAGGATGCTCAAAGCCCCATCCACCCTAGCCTTGATCACTTCCAGGGATGGAGCATCCGCACCTTCTCTGGACTTTCTATTCCAGTGCCTCACCACCCTCTGAGTAAAGAATATCTTCCTCTATGTGATCAGTGCAGAACAAACCTCACCAGCGAGACAAATTAGATTTGTAAGTGGAATAACATCTGTAGTTCTTCAGGCAAAAGTCAAATCTCTGAGGATCAGGAATGGAAGAGACATGTATGCAGTAAATCCCTGAGAGAACTTCATAGACCAGCTAAGAGTTAACAAGAATGTTATAGGAGACAATGCTGTGAGGAGAAGCACCTACCTGTCCAAAATCTTTGGGGTAGGGTGGTGATGAATTCAGTGCTTATGCATTGCAAAGGAGTTTCCAGTTGATCCCTTCCCTGGGGAAGGAGCTGTGTCCTCCTGAGGCTTAAGACTTCTCTGAATAATTAATCTGTTGTGTCTCTGTCCTCAGAGATGAAAGAACTGTTGAAGGCTACTGTGTTATACCTGATAAAGGAAGTCATTAGCAAGTCTGCAGATAGTCACATAAATTAAAAACACTTGCATCCTCTTTCCTTAATAATAGATGAAGCCTTTAGGATTAGAGTTTAAAACAAAAGGGGAGGAGGGGAGGAAACAGCTAAAAGAACCTTCTGTGTGACTAGAGTAAAATTCCCTTTCACTTAGTTTTACTTGCCTCTGAATTACTTTGTGTTTCTAAACCACCTCTGCTTTTCCTCTTGTCTCTCCCATCCTCCATGAAATGGTGGGAAGGGGATGGTAGGGTAAAAAAGTTCTTAAAACTTCCCATGTTCTGAACTTGCAGAGAAGATTTAGGATTTGTGCTTTCAGACTCCTTTTATTCTAGAGGTGAAAAAATATTTCTGTGGCTGAACACCTCTGTTTTCTTTGTAGTTGATTACCTTATTAATGAGGAATAAAATTTCAGCTCTTGGTGGGTAAAGAATGTATTCAAATGCTCTTAAATCAAGAAACACAACTTAACCATGGTTGTTCCATTTTTGGTTTTGCTCATGCATTTGATTACATCAGGATGTGGTGACCAAATTATTACTCTCTTTTTCTGTGTTCCAAGTAGGTGGTGGTTTATGCCAAGTTTTCCTTTCTGTTTCTAGGTACAATGGATCTCTCCCTAGTGGTGACAGAGGACGCAGGAAAAGCAGATTTGCCCTTTATAAGCGACCTAAGGCAAATGGAGTTAAGCCCAGCACTGTTCATGTGATCTCTACTCCCCAAGCATCAAAGGTATGTGCCAGTGAGGCAAATCTTGTTTCTTTGATGGTCCTGGGTGGAGAACAACTCACATATTGCTGCTGGTTTACCTTGCTGCTGGTTCATTCTGGGGTAGTCAGATTGGTTTTAATGAAAAGTCTGCAGTGGATTTTCTTTCTGGGGGTATATGTATCTTTAATTTGAATCCAGTTACCTATTTAATATAGCCTTTAACCTCAGGTGTGAGATAAACTGACTGTCAGGGCTGCTATTTATTTCAGCTGTAGGGTAGTCAGGTGAAGCAAATACAAGAAGTATTTTAATTTCTTTCTCACTGGAGTGTAACATGGGTATGTCTCTTTCCTATTCAGGAAGATAACTGACATGATATTAAAAAACACCTTGATCCCTCTGGGCCATTCATTTTTGTGGCTGATAATGATATAGTATATATTTTTATTTGAAGTTTAGTGTAGGTAAAGGAGGAAAAGCACTACATGTATTAACATGGTAATTTATGGAGGAAAAGCAGTAAAAGAAATATTTTAACATAGGAATATATAAAGGTATAGAACTGTCCAGGCTAGACTTCTGGTGGTGGAACATAATTCAATCTGCAAAAAAGTCATGCTATCTCTTCTCTTAAAGCCTTGTTCATAGAAGCAAAGAATGACTAGAGTTTGGGCTAAACTGGAGGGGCATTTCTGTGGTGACACAAGAGTGAATGGTTTGTAAGAGGTGTGCATCACTTCTACTAAAATACTTATCAGGAGAGAGAGAGAACCTCACCATTCTCAGGAATGTGTTCTCTAACTTAGACCAAGGGAAGAATATTCCTTAATATTATAGTATAGGATTATGTTTTCTCTTATAATACATGTCCTACACTATATACTTCTACCTTTATTGAAACTTAAAATATTAGAGGTTGTTTTTTTAAAGATTGTGTAGGGACCTGCCTAGTGCAGATAAATATTTAGTCTTTTAGGTTTAAAAGTGTCTGTAAATATTTTTCAGTGTTTGTATTCTCAAAACGAAAGCATTTTGTAAGTTCAATCTTCCTGATGAAATCAGCCTTCCAAATATGCCAATAGTTTATATTTGTAACTCTGGTCTCTTGCTTAAAATGTAACAAATGAGGGGGAAAAAGTGTTTTCACATAGCTGGTGGAAATATACACATGTTCTCACTGGATAATCTAAGGCATTTGGACTGCAGATAGTATTTCCACATTTGAGTTGCAAAATGTTTAAACACCTGGCAGACACCCCAAGTTATCTGGTTAATGTTCATCCACATTGTTATTGTAGTGCAGATAAAAATGTGTGTGCTGTACAAATTAGTGCCCTTATAAAGATAGCAGAGGGTCTGAGAAATGAAAGCCCCTCCTTTGAGGGTTTGGATTCAGGTAGCTATGTTAGGTTGAATGGACTCTTCTGCACTTTCTCTGAACCCTTATAAAAGAGCTTTTGTCTATTTATACTGTTGTCTGGGGCAAGGCTGGTGGACCTGTGCCAGAACAGTGATGCAGTGGATTTCAGTTAGTGCTCTTTCGATGCACTTACATTTTCAGATGCTTTTGGAGGCTTTTCTGACATCTTAAACACCAGAGCCTAAATCTGTTTTACCAGGAATGGTTTCTGCATTCAGCTTTTGCAGAAATATGTCTAACACAGAAAAGAATGAGCTGCTTTGTTCTTCAATAATAATGCGCAACTTGACCTCCAAAATTTTGTTCTGCTCTCAGTCTTTCAGCCTAACTCTGATTTAAGGAAGATGAAACAGTGGGAACTTGTGCTGAGCAGGATATGAACAAGTTTCCTCCCTTTACATCCTTCTAATTTTTTCAGACACCACTTCTCTGTTTTGCTTCACTTCTGTCACTGTGTAAACTTAATCTTTGAGTAGGAAGAAACAAATTATATTTTCAGTACTGCTGCTTTTTGGGTGGTGGATTTAGCAGAGGTGGGTAAAGCACTGACTGTTGCCATGTGTCCAGAGCAGGGCCATGAGGATGATCAGAGGACTGGAGCACTTCTCCTATGAGGACAGGCTGAGAGAGCTTGGATTATTCAGTCTGGAGAAGAGAAGGCTCTGAGGAGACCTTCTTGTGGCCTTCCAGGATCTGCAGGGGCTACAAGAGGGCTGGGGAAGGACTTTTTGGGATGTCAGGCAGTGATAGGACTAGGGGGAACAGACATAAGCTTGAGGAAGGTAGATTTAGATTGGATGTTAGGAGGAAGTTCTTCCCCATGAGGGTGGTGGGACAGAGGAACAGGTTGCCCAGAGAGGTGGTAGCAGCCCCATCCCTGGCAGTATTGCAGGCCAGGCTGGCTGGGGCTGGGAGCAAGCTGCTCTAGTTTGAGGTGTCCCTGCCCATGGCATGGGGTTTGGAATTAGATGATCTTTAAGGTCCCTTCCAACCCTGAAAATTCTATGATTCTCTGTGTGTGCTCTGCTGTGGTACAGATGCTTTGAATAAGGTGCAAAGCTGGCTTTGTGCTAATTCCATTAATGCAGCAGCACAAGAACAGGAGCTGTCACCAATTTTCAGTATGGTGTCAGCCTGAAAAATGCAATAGATTGTAAGAGGATGCTTGTCATGTTCCATTGTCCCTGCTGTGCAGGTGTCAAGGACAGCTGGAGTAGCAGTGGTTTCAGTAGTAAATTTAGCTGAGCTAATTGCATATGAATCAGTGCCTTGTTTTTTTTCCACTGGAGTGCTTGTTTTTTGCCTCTCTGCCTCTTGGAGGTGCTGAAGAAAATTTAGATTTGCTTTCATTTTTGAGGATGTATTGGGTATATTTGGAGGGGGGAGCACTGCATGGGATAACAAACCTTGTTAAAATATGCACCCATCTCTTCAACATTATGCACTTGACTTTAAAACCTATTTTATTAACTCTGTGTTTAGGCACATTTCAGGAAATTTTCTAATGCCCCTTATTATACAAACCTCAGACCATTTGTTTGAGACAGACTTTTTTCAGCACTGTCAAAACTGGTATTACTGTAAGAAAGGAAGCTTAAAACTCTTATACTGCCTCTTGTTTGTGTGGTTGCACGTCTGGGGCAAAGAGTGGGGAAGTGTGAGACTCTGAAGTGTCTTTGAACCTTGCTCAGGATTTTAATAGGCTCCTCTTCTAGACCAGAGAGTTTGTTTCAAATCAGTTTTTCCTTGCATTGACTTGGGCCTCATGATGAAGAGGAAGATTTATCATCTGTCATGGTTATATTATCTGTGAAAACTTTTCCTCTCTCTACCAGGCTCTTAGTTTGCTACTAAGATATAAGTTTGTGACATAGCTAGGATTGCTGGATTTTATTTTCAAGCTCTTAGAGGTCTTTAACAAAACCAAAAGCTAGTTGTATTTTTTATCCTATTTGGTTGAGTTGTCTTAACTGTTGCTTTCACTCACAGTTGTTCATGCTGCAGAACTCAGGTCTAGCTCTGCTGGTGACTGAGATGATTGAAAAGTTCACTTGGGCTGGAATTTTCCAGTGAGTGCTGAACTTCAAATGAGAGGAATTTAAGTTTTGAGAATAATCAGCTGGGAATGCTAGGATGCTAAACTGGAGTTTAGTAGGTTTTGGGGAGGGGATATGGGAGGTTTTCTAAGGATTTTTTCTATTTAGGAGGTTTGTAGGGTGGTGTTTTTTTTTTTCTGGGGGTATACATGTCTGACAGGAAAAAAGGTGTGTATAACTGAAAACAAAACCAGCAGAGTAATAGTTGAGGATAATGTATCTTTCTTGCAGATCTTAAGTAGATGAATAATATGCCCTGTCTAAATAGACTTGTGTGATCCCAATTTCTGCTAAGCAAAGATGTTTATGTTCCTGTACACATCCAGTCTGTTGGTTCTGTGGGCCATTAGGTTAACACTTTCCCCCTATGCAAACACAGGTGGATTTTCACTCCTGTTTCCTCCTCTTCATGGCCATCACTAACTCCGTCTTGGATGTTATTAGGTGGGGTTATTTTTGTGGATCAGTGGGAGAGAACTCCCTCAATTGTGTATGAGGAGGTGCTGGCAGCTGGAATTAACAGTGAGGTTACTGCTGATACTGGACACTCAAGTCATGTAATCCCAATAGGTTCAGGTATCCATGTGTTTAGATTTGTTTATGGTTTCTAATGCTTTGGAATGACTTGCATGAGTGTGAAGTTTAGAAGGAGCTCCATGTGTGTTTGAGTTACTTGAAGCATGACATTAGGAAGCATGAGTTGTGAACATTAGCTCCTTAGGATTCCCTAGGATTATTCTGGAAGCATGAGTGAATGCTATTGTAACAGCATGTATGGTATTTGAGACCTTCCAAAGCACTGAGTCAGTAGGCAAGAGAGAATAACTAGGAAGCACTAGAAGTTCCCTTTTCTACCAAGTAAGTGTTGTGCTTTGATACCCAAGTGGTTGCATTCAAGCTTGAAAGAAGATTGCAAATGTCTTTTGAATTGCTGCAGAGTACAAAATCTCCACCTCTAATGTCTTTTTCTGGTGCTATATCTTGGTATTTATTCTGGCTGTCTGTCTTGTGATCAGAGTTTTTCCTTTGGTCACCTGTGGTAGATAAAGACAACCTATTTTCTCCCCCATGAAATTACTATTTCAAGCTGACTGGGGAAGATCTTTCTGACTTCCAAGTCCAATTACCTGCAGAGTTGGCTTCTGCTTTGTGCTATCACAACAGCAGCTTGTACAGTCACTGGCTGGGTTCCTGCAGCTCAAATCAAGTTTCATGCTGCTGTTGGAGAAGAACAAAATGCAGCCATACAAGTAATTATTAGGTTGGGGAGTGAATTGTAATTTGTGCTTTGAGTGATGAGAGAAAATGAAAGCATAGAATTCTTGTGATTAGTTATCTACTGTAGATAGTGCATCTGCTTTGACATAATTGGTGAATTTTGAGTAAGAAGACCAGAAATGCTGTTGACACTGATAGCTTTTTGGTGTTCATCCTGCATGAGAGCTGCAGAGCTCTGCTGCTGCCAGGAGGATACTGTGTTCTGTCAGTGGCTTCTCCTTTCCTACTGGGCTTATTTATGATGTAATCAGTTCATGGAGCACTAATTTGTTCTGAAATAACTTAATCACATGGGTATCTTGAGAGTCCTGAGCTGTACAGGGGCAGCTTTTGCTTGGCTCATCAGATTGAGTCTGCTTGAATTAAAGTTTCCTTGGTGTAATGTCCTTTTCATCTATTAAATGAGCATCATCTTAACATGCTAAGTCCTTGTCCCCTTGCAAACAGCAGGGAATAGCTCGAGAGAAGAAAATGGTTAGACCAGTTTCTTTAGTAGGGCTTAATAGCAACTGTTACTTGATTTGAAGCTCTACTTCCTGAGCTTTTGGGGCCTGTTGAGCAGCAAGGTTGTGGAAAACCATTTTACAGTGTTTTCTAACAAAACCCAGATGTTTAGTGAAGGAAAGGGAATTAAAAATTGCTGAGGACTACAACAATTATTTTTTTTAATGACTTGATGTTGTTTTTATGTTTTCATGCTCTCCCTTCAGAGGGTAGACAAAAGATTAAAAAGTGCTTTCCTTGTAAACTCTGTTTTAAACTACATCTGTTCTAAATCAATATTTAGACCAGATTCTACTTGAATTTGGGTGCCTTTTGAAAGCAGAGGAAGGTGCAGTGATCACAAGGGCTGGTGTTGAACTTGGAGAAGCATTGTGTTTCTCCACACATTCCCACTTTGCTTCCAGGCTGTGTAACCCACTGCTGGGCACTGTCTATCCATTGGCAACATCCTTGACCCTGTCAGAAATAACCTGGGGGCTTTGGTCTTGTGGTGATGGAGAGCTAGGTAAAATAGAGACTCTAAATCAGCTGGGTTTAAAGTGCTGTAGTGTAAGGTCAGTTGCTGCAAACCTTTGCTGCCCATCAGGGCATGTCCTCAGTTGTTTGTGCTACAGGTAGGGTTTGTCCTGCAGGCAGCAGAACACTTGTTTCACTGGCAGGTAACTATTTCACTACTTCAGATTTATGTAGCGTGACTTGTTTCAACTCATCTTGTTCCAATTTGGCTTGTTTCTGCATGCTTCCCCACCATTCCTCAGGATGTAGGGTGGAAATGTTGGACCACCAACTGCAGTGGTGAAGCTCTGTCCTGTTACATGTGTGTTCTATTTGGGCTCTTAATCAGCTGGAATAGATCTAGTCTTAGAAGTGCACATCTCCTGAGAGCTGCACTGCTCTGAGCTTCCTAAAAGCTAGGAGAAAACCTGAAACTGCTTTCAGATCAGATGAGGCTGCATGGAAAGAGCCTGATTTTTTCTGCCTGTGTGGTAATATTGCCTTTGGAACTTGCTGTTGGGAGCAGCACATCATTGCAAGTTGGCATTATTAAGTGAGAACCTCCTCAGAATGTCAAAAAGTGATGACAACCTGCTGTTGAGTTCCAGGTGTTTGGGTGGGCTGTGCTGCAGCCTGATGACTACAGGGACTTGCACCCAACTATTAGTAGAGCCTGGGACTGTTAACATCTAGAATACAGGAATTCCTAGCTACTCTCTTGGAAACATGCTTTATCACCTCTGTCATGGGAGGACTTTACGCTAGTCTGAAGTGTGACTTTCACATTAGCTTTGAACCACAAAGCCCCTGTAGAGAGACAGTTGGACTCTGGCCTTTATAGACTGGAGTTTTATAGCATATATGACACAGAGAGCCTGTTCTTTACTGAGACTTGTAGCACAAAACTGAAGGCTTGCGTTCTGACACTATAAAGCCATGTGGCAGTGTGCACCTTATGCTTGTGTTACTGTTTTTCAATGGAATTGAAGGTTCTTGGAGTATTTTTGCCAACAATACGTTTATGGATTGGTTCATGCTCAGAAGAGGGTGTGGTGACAAGAGGAATATGCAATTAATGATGGGTATACTTTTGACAGAATCACAGACTGGTAGGGGTTGGAAGGGGCTGCTAGGGACTACCTAGTCCAACCTGTCTGCTAAATCAGGGTCACCCACAGCACGTTACCAGGATCACATTCAGGTGGGTTTGGAATCTCTCCAGACAAGAAGACTCCACAACCTCTCTGGACAGCCTGGGCCAGTGCTCTGCTACCCTCACAGCAAAGAAGTTTTTCCTACATTCTTTCCTGTTATCTCAAACTGTAATGTCCAAACAAAATTGGTTTAAATGGGTGGAATGTTGTGTTTTGTAAATATCAGGTAGCATATACTCAATTACAGCAGTATGGAACAGTTTTCCTGGAACAGAGGAGTTGGAACTGCATCAAAGAGTGGCTGAGACTCCTATGCTCTGAGGCTTTGTTGACAGGGACAATTATTTTGAACACCCAGAAAGCAATTCAGAGCTTCATGGGCCAACAGTAACTTCCCAAGAAACAAACAGCTGCTATTCTTGCTTTACAAATGAGATAATACTTATATTCCAGAGGGCTTTGAGATTTTGTGGATGGAAAAAACAAAATCTAAGTATTTTTTTCTGGAAGTCTTTTTTACTACATTTGTAAAAGGATTAATTTTTGTCTGTCACTAAGTGAAGTACCAAAGGGGTGACAGACTTGTGAGACTAAGATTCCTCTCTCCACTCTGTGTATGTCACTTGTCTGAGATGTGTCTATGCTTTCTTTTAGATGTAGGACTATTTGTTTTGGGATCCTGCTGTTTTTGCTCTTCCTCAACACCAAAGACCTCACAAGGATTTTGAGGAGAAAACAGAAAGCACTTTATCAAGATAATCTCTTTTGCAGGACAGTAACCCCAGCAAAGTGCTCCTGGTGATGCTTCATTCACTGAATGTTCCAAGCTCTTTAGCACTGTATGCAGATAGTCTGTGTTTGGCAGTCAAAAGGGCAATTCAGAGTTTTTTAGCGCTATGGGTTTGCTTCTACAAGATCACTATCTCTTTTTTTTGATCATATCATGAACTGTCCTTCGATGAAAACAAGTTTGTCTAGCCACTGGGTCTGTATCAGATCTTGTACTTGCATGACCTCCTGCAGAACTGAATGTATTGTGTACAGACTTGTCTTTAAGTTCTATATATGTCTCTTGTCCATCAGTGATTCTGCCAGTACTTCAGGAAATTCTGGACTCTGCTGGTGCCTGGTGTGAGATAATACATGTGGCAATATATAGATTTTTCTTTCTAATTCCAGTAACAGCAGATGCCTATCACTTTGACTTGAGGAAGCTTATGAAAAGCTCAGTACCACCAATAGTACTCAGTTTTCTTCCAGCTCCATATCAGTGTGAGCTCAGAGATCTCTCCTATGCTGAGTTCACAGTCAGGGAATGGTGGATGCTTTCTTCTCTGCTTTTTGATATCAGCAAGCAAGGACAGTCCCTGTCAATCTGAAAAACTGTGAATTTGGTGCACTGAAGTCAGATTTGCATATTCCTCATGGAACTCTCACTCCAGTGACTGCTGAGTTGGCATTTGACTGGTTGCTAATGGAATAAGACCAGTGTCTTAAGAGTGATCTGTTTTGGACTGGGATCATCCAGAAGTGTTGCAGTTTCAGCCTTGGATGTTGACAACTACCACTCCTGTAGTTCCAGAGATTTCTCTCAAAACCATTCCAGTTTTCTAGGTTTAAGACAGTGATCCATACTTTGTTTTCTCTTTGCCCTAACCCAGGGTAAGGAAATGGGGAGCAAAAATAAGTTGGTTTTTTTTCCATTTTATTTCATTTTCTTTTCATTTCTTTCATGGTTCCCATGTGACTAATGAAAGTTTCGTTTCAGGGTCTGTTGTGTAGTTACCTGTAGCTGCATAATTCTGTTTCTCCTCTCAGACTTCTCAACTGATTGGAGGCTTAGATGACAAAGCACTCCCAGTTTGCCACTTAGCTAGCTCTTGTGGCTAAACTAGTACTGTTCAGCTTCACTAAAGGATATTGTACTTGAGCAGGGGAATCTGAAAAGAAGCTTGGAGATGTAAACCACTTTTTCTGCTTCTTATGCAGCAAGGCAAACTTATTATTACTAAATCTTAAATTTAGTGGCTTAGGTGTGGACTTTGGGAACTTTTTCACACCACTGTGTCTTTGGGTAGTACTAGGAGTCCTCTACTCTATGGGTGGACATAAGCTGATCACAGAGATAACCAACCAACCTCTCTCTTTGAAGCTCTTTCCTTCACAGTGTTTTGGCTGTGCCTCTGTTTAACATGCAGTCT
Source organism: Bucco capensis (assembly GCA_013396975.1). NCBI lineage: Eukaryota > Metazoa > Chordata > Aves > Piciformes > Bucconidae > Bucco > Bucco capensis. The sequence continues at coordinate 39,518 of VWZO01005318.1, read as the reverse complement.
CCTCCTGAGCCCAGAACTTTAGAAGAGGTAATTAAGGAGATCATGTGATTGAGAGAAGGTTTTAAGAGTGTTTTTTTGTGCTTAAGGTTTTAAGAGTGTTGTTAAAGCATAAATTTTAATCTCTACTACAAGTGCATGAATGGTCAAAAAAAGTCTTAAAACAATTATGGGCTGATTTCCCTAGTTTGCACATTTGATAACACTGCATTTTATATAGCCAAACCTTACTAGTTCTGAATTTTCCACCTAGCAGGTTTGGAGGAAATATTGAATAGGACAGTGGCTGCAAACCCACAAAAACTAGATGGAGGACTGAAAGGAGCTTTAGGGTGGCTTTGTGGATTACTTATAACTGCTGGCCTTCATAAGATGACATTTACTCTTCTGAACTTCAGACAATAGACTGCTGTGGAAGAGACGCAGAAATTTTTCCTCCACCCTGTTCTCTTATGCTAGCATTTGGTTTTCCACACCATTTTTTTTTCTCTGCTTCAGCCCACCAAAGAATCTTCACTGCTGAAGGTCAGCACTAAGGCAGTGCCTTGGTGGTCCAGGTGGGAGGCAGACAAGAACAAAGCTGACCTTGCTTCAGCATGGGCAGCTGCTCTTAGTTTGTTCCAAATGAAAAGTTGGCCTTGGAAAGCTGGATTGTGAAACTTCCAATAGCTCAAAGTGTTCTTCCTAACTCATCCCTCCCCTTCAAAGCTTTCTCGAATCTTACTGTTTGGTGTTTTGTCACCAAAAAAAACTCTATTGCTGCTTGAGTGTAATAAATAAACTGTAAGTCAAAACAAAATTTTTGTGCAAAAGACAGCTTATGTTAAATATATTAAAATATCACTCTGTTATGGTGTTGACTGGTGTGGGAAGGTCTAACTGTATTTTCCTTAGTTAAAAGTATCTTGGTTATTTAATGCTGTATCTTAGTGTCTTTGTACAGATACTGCTGGAGTTGAGAGTTTTGCTGTGTCATAATGTGGTGCATTTAAAAAAGAATATCCTGAGGAATTTTCTCCTGGAAATGATAGAAAAGGATTTCATGAAGGAAAGAAGTTGCATAGCTGTTAAGTTCACTTGGTTGTGTGAATTTACCCAGGGTCTCAAGTAGATTGTGAAAAGGTCAGACTTAAGGTAGCCCCATTCATTACTCTTAATTCCAAATGTTTCCAGAAGGTTTTTTTGTCAAATACCTATGTAATGTACATTGTATCATCTAAATATGTACACTTTACAGATATTTTTCTAAACTGGTTCAGTGGCTTTTGCTATGGAAATATTTTAGGGATTGGGGAAAATAAGAAATAGTTTAAAGAATATTGGAGTTTTTTGAGAGAAAGAATTCATAGCTTTATATCAGTGGATATAAAACTTGTTACAGTGAAATTGGGGTAGAGAGTTCATTGAATAACTCTAAACAGCAGCATATGTTCTATACCTTGTACTTTGTTCCAATATTGGATGTTGTACAACAACTAGTTCTTTACAATCCATTATTAAAACCCTTTGGAAGAATGTTTTTCTTCCTGTTTACTGCAGGGTTTAATTACAGGCCTTCAAGTTCAGAAGGCTTTTTCCTGGGGAGTGAGCCTGAGGAACATCCCTAGATCCTGGGCATCAGCCTGCACCTCCCCTGCAAACCTCTGGAACATCCAAGTTCATTTCTGATCCTTGGTGCTGAAGTATCACAGTATGTCAGGGGTTGGAAGGAACCTAGAAAGATCATCTAGTCCAACCCCCCTGCCAGAGCAGGATCACCTAGACCAGCTCACACAGCAATGTGTCCAGGCAGCTCTGCAATGGCTCCAGACAAGGAGACTCCACAGGCTCCTGGGCAGCCTGGGCCAGTGCTCTGGCACCTGAACTGCAAACAAGTTCCTCCTCA
>VWZO01005318.1:0-37523 GCA_013396975.1 Bucco capensis | reverse complement strand
AGCTTGGGATTATCCGCAAACTTGCTGAGGGAACACTCTATTCTGATTAAACTTCAGCCATAATGATAAATCACAATACATATATGCCTACCAAATACAGATGACAAGAGGAAACCCCATCATACTGTGGCAGTATGAACCTATTGAGTTTTTTTTCAGGTTGAAGTAGTGATTTGTTTTACTTGGTGGCAGGGAAGGTAACCATCAAGAAGATGGGGCCAAACCCTTTTCAGTGGTGCCCAGAGACAGGACAAGGAGCAATGGGCACAGACTGGAACACAGAAAGTTCCACCTAAACATAAGGAAAAACTTCTTTCTGGTGAGGGTAGCAGAGCACTGGCCCAGGCTGCTCAGAGAGGTTGTGGAGTCTCCTTGTCTGGAGAGATTCCAAACCCCCCTGGTTGTGATCCTGCACAGCCTGCTCTGTGTGACGCTGCTTTAGCAGGGAGTTTGGGCTAGGTTATGTCCAGAGGTCCTTTCTAACCCCCATCCATCTGGGATTCTGTGACTGAGCCTTGAAAGAACTAAACTCCTTTGAAACAGGAGTGTAGAGGCACCCTTCTAGGTCATAGGATTGGATGGCTTCAAACAAACCTCTGAAAAGGAGATGATTTTGGAATGTAAGAAACCACCTCTGCCTCAGGTAGGATTGTGGGCTATGCAAATGCAGAGAGATGATAGCTTTGCCTCAACAAGAAAACATTACAGCTTTCACAGAGCTGTTCTGGTGTTTGCTCCATAACATTTAGCTGCAGTGTTGATGGCAGATTCATTAATGTGAAGTACAAGATCTCTGAAGCACTTAAAGCTGGGAATGAGATTAGTTGGGTAACAATTTGCCTGTCTTGAATTGCTCTGAAAAAGCCACTTTACATTAGATTAAAAACAAAACACCACAACAGTGCTCAAAGGTAGATACAGTGGAGATAGTCCATCACCTTGGCAGCTTAGCTGTTTCAGCAGCTTTTAGGTGTGGAGGTCACTGGAAGGAGTGTCAGGGCCATTTAAGACTGGGCTTGAGTTGGAGACTGACACTTGTGTTGCCATACCAGCTGTGTGTGTAAAGATGCTGGAACAGGTTTAGTCTGTCTGCCAGTGGAGTCTAGAAGGTGACTCAGTTGAACAGCAGATCCCTATTTCAGATCAAACTGATTTGGTCAAGGCTCTGTTGAGTCACTAGCAGCTTAGATATCTGATGAGTAGGTAGGTCTTATCAATTTAGGTATCTTAATCACTGATTTAACCTCAGCTGAAAACAACTCCAGAAGGAGCTCTAGGAAGATTGGTACAGTGAAGGATTGACATTTTGGGATCCTTCTCTAATCTGTTGTTTTTCAGTAATTTTTTCCTGCCAAACACTCCAGGAGTGTCTTGCAGAGTCGTTTTTTTCTATACTCCTGCCAATATTCAGACACTCTTTGTTTAGAAGCCTTTTTCAGGGAAATGTCATACCCAGAATTGTTTGTTAGTTAATTGTGCATAGCTCTGCTCATATTTAGGACTGGCTTTGTTAGCCCTGAGTACTCTCTTTTAAAGGCTCTACTTCCTTGGCTTTCACTTGCCAACTTGTGAATTGAGTTCTTAGTACTACTAAAAGCTCAGGCATCATAGATACCTCAATTCTGGCTAATCAGTCTGTTTGGTGTTCCAGGATTGTTTCAGTCATGTTTTTCTCAGCCTTGATTAAAAGGAAGCAGAGAGCACTTGGAGCACTTGTTAGAGGTACATACTGTCTCTGCTCTATCACTTGTATAACTTTTCCTGTTTTGTCTCAATATGTATTTGAAGGACAAGATAAAAAGTAGGTTTTCTTTAAAATGGAAAACCTTCTCCTTCAGTGCTTGGAGCACCTCCTTTCTTTGGAAAGGCTGAGGGAGCTGGGCTTGGTTAGCCCAGAGAGAGAGGAGGCTGAGAAGGGATAAAAGCATCTGAAAGGAGTGTGTCAAGAGAATGAAGCCAGGATCTTTTGGATGATGCCAAGCAGTAGGACATGAGGCAACAGGCATAAACTGGAACACAGGAGGTTCCACCTAAACATGAAGAACAACATCTTTCCTGTGAGGATGCCAGAGCACTGGAACAGACTGCTGGGAGAGGTTGTGGAGTCTCCTTCTCTGCTCAGGGCTGTATCCAGACAGTTTCTGAGTATCTCCAATGTGCTCTAGGGTGACCCTGCTAGATGAGGGAGGTTGGACTAGATGATCCCTGGCAGTCCCTTCCAACCTTAACAATTCTGTGATACTGTGTGACTATTAAGGGCTCAAATCTCATTTCAGTGAACAGCCCAAGTTTTCACATTAGTTTGCCATGATGGTTTGCTGCTTATGCACTTTCTTTATTTTTGGATTGCTTTGTTCTTGTTCATGTGTTAGTCTAGACACCACACTCCTCTTGTTCCTAAAAAGAGATGACTAGTGTTAAAGGAAACTTACAGCCTTTGGGGAGGGCATACAATGTAGTTTTTCATGAAGTGTCTCAGATATATTTAAATCTGTTTATTTAGTGCCTCCTAATGATAACCAGTTTGATATTTGAATGCTCTTTCATGCAGGCTAGTGGAAGACTTGGAGTGCAACAAGATTCACCTTTGGTGGAATTTGCTAACATAACTTTGTCAACAGGAAACAATTGCATATGCATCTGCAAAGCCAAAAATTCACTAAATATCTTGGCATTGTCAGTGCCCTATTAACCTAATTTATGATTGTACCTTGGTTTAGTAGTGCTGGATTTATAGTTTGTTACACTTGAGTGTGTGTTTTGCTTCACATTGAGAGGAAAACACCTTGCTTTTAAAACAGATTGTGGTTATATTAAAGTGCTTTTGGCAGAAACTGAGATTGATGCCTTTCTGGGGCAGATTGTCTTCTTGTCAAGGATGCTGTTTCGTTGGTTGTATGTGCAACCAGAGTGAAGACTTAATCTCTGATGTGGTGTTTTGGATGAATTGCTGCAAAATTGTTAGGTTGGGAGTTAGCTCCTAAATTTGCCAGGTTTTTAGAGCATTAAAAATCGGGGCTGAGGAGGTTGTATTAAACTCTTGAATAATTGACATACAGGATTGTGCTCTGACATAGTTTTAGAAGGATGTATTCTAATGACTTTCTGTGAGAAGATGACATAGTCTGGAAATAAGGTGGTAAAGAAGCTTGTGGAATGGTTTTTTTCTGTTATGCATAATCTCCTGTGCATCTTATGAAAGTAGATATAAAACATAGCTTGAAGTAGGCCTGTGATTTAATGAATTGGCTTGAAAGGATGGGTTAAAGCTTTTCTACAGATATTCTTCTTCCCAACACACCTCCCCTTTTCTATCCTCCACCAGTTACCCATCTTGTACAGCTCCTCTACTCTGGGTATCATAAAATCACTAAGGTTGGAAAAGACCTGGAAGTATCAAGTCCAGTTATTGACCCAGCACCTCCATGCCACTAAACCATGTTGCCAAGTGCCACATCTACATGGTTTTTGCATGCTTCCAGGGATGGTGAATCCACTACTTCCCTGGGCAGCCTGTTCCAGTGTCTCACAACCCTTTCAGTGAATAAATATTTAAAATACCTCCTCTGGCACAACTTGAGTCCATTTCTTTTTGTCCTATCACTTGTTACTTGGGAGAAGAGAAAAAAAAGAAAACAACCCACCTCTCTACAATCTCCTTCCAGGTATTTGTAGAGAATGAGAAGGTCTCCTCTGAGCCTCCTTTTCTCCAGACTAAACAACCCCAGTTCCCTCAGCTGCTCCTCACCACACTTGTGTTCTAGATCCTTCACTAGCTTCATTGCCCTTCTTTGAACATGGTCCATCACCTTAATGTCCTTCTTGATGTGAAGGGCCCCAAACTGAACCTGTTATTCAAGATATGGTCTCATCAGTGCCAAGTACAGGAGGACAATTACTGTCCTAGTCCTGCTGGCCACACCATTGTTCATCCAAGTTAGAATGCTCTTGGTCTTTTTGGCCACCTGGGCACTCTGCTTGGCTCATGGATAGTAAGGGACACCAGGAGTCTTGAGGTTGGTTTGTTTTGGGTTTGTTTTATTTCCTAGTTGGCCTGTGGTAGATCTCAGTGAAATGCCTTTGAGGTCTTTAAAAAAAAGAAACCAAACCACTGCTGAACATTTTTTTTCGTGGAAAGAAAAATGTTAAAACTGCCCTCACAGGGTTTTAAGAGAGAATTTTCCTTCTCATTTTGCATTTAATATATAAAACATATATGCACAGTGCTCAGCACTCACTGCTGTGGGAGAGCCTTGTTCCTACTGGAATACATAAAGAAAAATAGTCCAGTGTGCTCAGGAATTGTGAGACTTGATGTGTCCCAGTTTTTATTCGTACCAGTAACACTTGCATCATGTAGATCCATTGCTCCATGTTGATAGCATTTGATTTTGTGATTTTTTTTTTTCTCTTGAGCTGGCAAAACGAGAAACTTGGTTTTGCAAATAGCAAGTTTCTTTCCTTGTCTCTGAACACAAATTATGGCAGTGTAAGAACAGAAAGGGAAAGGGATGTGTTGACAGAATATTCACATAGAAAATTAGAGCTGGAAAAGGTATTTTAATAATCTAAACTGTAGAACTACAAATTGTTCTCTTAATCATTTGTTCTCAGTGCCTGTGTTCATGAAAGCAGTTCAGAACACTGTCAGTTCTGGCTTAAATCCTAAAATCTTCACTGAATCCAAGTTGTGAATCTTTATGAATAAATTGATCTTAACTTTGTAAAGCAGGGAATTGTAGGATTTTATTGCATTGCTGTTTGTTCATGTTTCTGTGAAGGGGAATCTTGGAGTAATAAGCATGCTTCTATAATTAGAATATTAGTTACACTAGATTATCTCTCCCTTTTACTGTTTCATACTGAAAATCAATACTTTGTATGCTCTGCTAAGTGAGATGCACAGAGGCAAGCATTAAAAATTACATGTTACAGTTGACTTCAAACTCTTCTGTTTTTATATTTTCCTTGCTACTGAGCCCTTTTGCTACTGAAGGGAAAAATGCAGGATACATGCTGTTCTTTCATAGCTATCATTTCCTCAACACTATTATTTTGCTTGGAAGCTAGTCTGAGCAGAAAGTGTCAGTCATCTAGCTGCATGTCTAGCAGCAGAACACTGATTTGTCATCTCCTGGTATCACAAATAAAATGAATCTTTCCAAAACTGGACAGAATTTCAGCTCTATTTTTTTTCGTGTAGTGTTTGCACTGGAGAATCTTCATGGTAACAAATCAGCTTTTTTTTTTTCCTTTAGGAGGAATGTCTGTCTTTTGTTCTTGCAACTTAAGCTCATTGTTCTTTTATGAATGCCTTTTCCATAAGTGCTGTGTGGGGTTTTTTTTTGTTTGTTTTGAACTAGGAGAAAAATAAAATAAAATGAAAATTCCTGCATTAATTTGTGAAATTGCTTTTGAACTTCCTAAAAGAAGTTAGTCAGGTTGATGTGCAATGATACCAAGCTGCAATTATCTCTCTCTTTCTACTCCCATGGGGCTTCATTAAAGTGGCTTCTCTTTTAGCTGCTTCTCTTTCCCAATGCAGTGAAGTTTGGGATTCAGCAGACACAACAAATATTTTTGGTGTGTGGTATTTCATACTTGCAGATGGAACATTTAACCACCTTTTCTTGTTCTTTTTGTAGCAACAGATGCATCTGACAGACCTTCTAGTAGTTAAATGTACTTCAATAGTGATGTAGCCAAAGTATCGACTGTTCTGCTGCATCAGCATCTTTGCTGCTATCAGCTAAAGACAGAGACAATTGTCTCTGAAATGGCTTCAAACTAGTGAAGTCCTAATATTGCTTAATACAATTTGACAGGGACTTAATACTTAAATTCTTAATACCTTATTTCATGATGGGATAGTGTGTATTTAAGCAGGCTTTCCTAGAGTTTGAGATTTGCTAATCAACCCTGAGGGCAAGTATTTAATACTTTGGACCTTCCAGACTTAGTCATGCATCACAGTAACATTGTCCTCTTCAGGTAGTGCTTTGTCATTTCATACCACTTAAACCTTCTTTCATTTGATGATTTTTAGCTATCAAATCAAAGGCTGAACCTCAGTGCAAAACTGTTATAGACAAACTGTATGATGCTTGTACTTTCCTCTGTGTAAGAATATGTCACTTGGGCAACCTGGTATTTCAAGAGCCTTTGAATTACTAAACTCCATGTAATTCATATTAGATTTTTTATTTACATTTAAACGCTGTTTTCTTAAGTATTTCAGTGGAGCATAGTTCTTTTTCCATAGTGTATATGATGATATCTTTGCCAACATTTAAGTGTTGAATACAAGTCAGGGGAGGCAAATAGTTTATATATTCATTTGTAGCCCCTTGTTAAGGAATGTCTGTAATCTATTGACAAGAATGTGCTGTCTGCAACTCTTAGTACTCTGTCTAGACCTGGAAAATGAATGTTAACTCTTGTTCAATATTTATTTTTAGAAACAGAGGTGATATGGGGTGGTCTATCCAAATTATTCTTTGTAAAAGAGAATGTCAATATATAGATTTGGCACTGTGCAGATCCTGGCTTTCTCAGACTCTCTCAGCAAGGAGCAGTGGGGAAAAATGTACCATAATCAGTGAAAATTAAATGTTCTAGTGTTGTGTATCATTCTGTATTTCAATGGAAGATAGGACTATGTGAAGGATGAGCCTAATATTTTGCAAATAGGATTGTTATCTGTGTTGAAGGTAGCTTAGAGCACTCAGGAGACCAGTCTATGAGAAGTGTGTTAATGGGTCTTGTAAAAAACAAATTAGGGCTATTTGTGAGTAAATGCCATATGTGAGTAACTCATTCCACAGGTTCTAGGCCAAAGAAATTCCTTGCTTTCCTACATAATAATGCAAGAAATCTCTGTAAGTCAGCACATGAGAAGAAACTCTGTGGCATTTTTATAACTTGCTGAGAATTTGTAAGTGAAATGCTGATATTATATAGGACACTTTGAGAAAGCATATGGGGAAGCAGGAAGAGGGAATGTGATATTCTACTTACCCTCTTGTTTGTGTAGGAAGGCAACAGGAGCATTGCATGAATGCCATGATCTAATTCATCTCTTCCAGTTGGATTGGGCCCCTTGAGGTATCTTCCCTATAAAGTAATGAGATGTTCTTTAAGGATGTGAGAGTGCCTGGCTGTATTCCCTTCCCAAAGATAGGTGGGCATGACAGAGCTTGCCCAGCATCTCTCCAGTGCCTTTTCATCTCTGTACATGCATTTGTTGCCTGTATTTGGGGCGAAAAGCAGAACAGTGTGTGCCTATTCCCTGGAGGTTTATAAGGTGAGTCCTGGTTTACTAAGAACATGCTAGAGGAAACAATTCAATGAGTGCTTCCAAGAATCCAAAGTGGCTGGAGAGGAAGAGAGAACCCATGCTGGCTTGGTAATTGATTACTGGTATTAGAGCAGTGGGGGAATTCCTGAAGAGTTTTAATGGTCTGCTTGGAGTGTGAAGAGGTAAACTGGATGATTGGAGAGCAGGATTGAATTTCTTATAACTCTGTGTAGAGGATGGGGATGTAGTGAACACAAGGTGCTTTTGTAAGTGCAGGGGTAGTGAACATAATGTGCTTTTGTCAGGACTCTCCTGATTTCTGCAGGACCTTGGCATGCAACTTGGCTGATTAACTGTATCAATACCCTGTTGCATATAATCCTAAACAAGTTATTGTGGTTCAGCTACCTGGTAACAAGTCGAACTGTGCAGTTATTATGGTGAATGGGAGGAAGCTTCTTTATACCCTGAGAGGGATAAAATAACTGCTAGTGTCCTATCATACTGTGTGTGAGGCAGTGAAGTGAGAATTGTGTACAAGGATGGTAGAGCAGCTGACTGATGGCAACTTGGGTACTGTATTTTCCTTATTTTTAAAGATTTCTTTTTTCCTTTTTAGATCATGATATTCTGGTATGAAAAGTAAGAGAGAAATGAGAAGGAGCACTATGTAATATTATCTTAGCCATCATCAGCTGGCTATTAATTAATTTAAATCCCAATAAATTATTTGTGAACTTTCAATTCCTGACTTGATTACTAGTGGGATTCCATAGCAGGAAGCAATTTGCAGCATTACATGCATCATATGAAGGAAAATTTAAGACAACAACAAAGAAACCCCCAAATAACAAACCCCACCAACTTCATTTGACAAAACAGGTAGCAGTTCAACTCTCAGTAGGGTAAAGAAAATAAAAGTGGCTGCATAGAGTGATCTAGATGGTTTGGTGATGAAAGTGTATTAAAAAGGCGTGTTACTGTAAGCTAGTTGTAACCAAAGCACTAGCAAAGCTAGAAAGCTAACANGGAACCGGTTGCCCAGAGAGGTGGTAGCAGCCCCAGCCCTGGCAGTGTTGCTAGTTTGAGGTATCCCTGCCCGTGGCAGGGGGATTGGGACTAGATGATCTTTAAGGTCCCTTCCAACCCTGAAAATTCTATGATTCTATCCGGAGGGTTTCAGCTGGGTCTCTGGAAAAGGACAAGAAAGTAGTGAAGGGTCTGGAGCACAAGTCTTGTGAGGAGTGGCTGTGGGAACTGTGGTTGTTTAGCCTGGAGTAAAGGAGGCTCAGAGGAGACCAACTACGTGAAAGGAGGTTGTAGCAAGTTTGGGGGTTGGTCTCTTCTCATAGTTAACAAGTGACAGGATGGGAGGACATGGCCTCAAGTTGTGCAAGAGGAGCTTTAGGTTGGATATTAGGAAACAACTGATCATTAACCACTGAAAGAGTGGTTAATCATTGGACCAGGCTGCCCAAGGAAGAGGTGGAGTCACTATCCCTGGAGGATTTAAAAAAGCATGTAGATGTGGTGCTGAGTGACATGGTTTAATTGTGTCTTGGTAGTGTTAGGTTCACAATTGGACTTATTGATCTTAAAGGTCTTCTCTAACCTTAATGATTCTGTGATTCTGTTGCAACAGGGACTGTATCTTGGAAACCAGAGTCTCCTACAGTCAGTAGAAGGGAGTGACAGATTTCTTGGCTTGGATGAGTAGGAGTAAGGGATTGGTGACATTGTGTAGTCTGTGTTGATGAGGCTGCTCAATGAAGCACTGTGTGCATTTCTGCTGTCAAGCTTTCAGGAGGATTTTGAAAAACTGGAGAGGATGCAAACAGTTGAAGAAGTGATTTGAAGGAGGAGGGTACATAGAAAAAGTTTGACTGGTTATAGCATCAAATGAAAACTGGCAGCTTAAACTAGCTGTTCTACAAGTTACCACAGCTACTCCAGAAACTGCCATTTCCATGGCAGAAAGTGGTTCACAAATTTGCTTCTGAACTGCAACAACTGCCTAGCAGTTTTAACTTGCTGCTGTGTGAAAGCTGAAGCTCCCTGAAGAACAGACTGTTCTGCTTCTCAAAGACTGAGCTCTGTTAGTGTGCATCCTGTGGCCATGATAATATGGGATACTAGAAGGCTTTCTGTTCTAGCAGGAGAAGCAGTAATGAGCTAGAAGCTGAAGCCAAAACAACTCAGATGGGAAGTTTTTTAAGGAGACTAGTTAACTATTGGAGCAAGCTAGGTGGATTTTAGTATCTTAGAGCCATAGAATAGTTTGAGTTGGAAGGAACCTTTGAATGTGATCTAGTGCTAGTCCAACCTCCTGTGCAGTCAGCAGGGACATCTGCAACTAGAGCAGGTTGCTCAGAGCCCTGCCCAAGCTGACCAGGAATGGTTCCAGGGATGTGGCATCTACCACCTCTCTAGGGAATCTGGGCCTGTGTTTCACCCTCAGTGTAAAAAAAATAAATAAAATCTTAATATATAGTATAATTCTTCATCTTTTAGCTTGATTAAAATCAAATTGATTTGGAGCAGACTAAAAGATCTTAGCCAAACATGGTATACTTAAAAGCCAATATGGGGATAACTGGATGAAATTGTGAGGTATGAAATTGTACTATGGGGAAGATTGGAGGGGAGAAAAAAGTTATAATGAAGATTTTTAAACTCTGAATTAGTTTAAGTGCTCTTTTGGAGAAATTTAGTATTAAGTGCACAAAGGTATTTGGTTATTCTGAAGCAGATGCTCACTGTTTTCTTTTAAAGTCTAGGTGTTAAACAACATCATAGTTACTGTGACATTAGAATGATGGAAAATGTGCTATAGTGGCCACTGTTTGCAATGTGTGAAACTGGATGTGGAGAGTAATGGATCTTGGAAAAAACAAATTAGGGCTGTTTGTGAGTATATGCCAAAATTGAGACTCCTTTCTCTTTTAGGTGTAGAAAATGATAATGCTTACTGAGAGAGAGTAGTATCTGTATATCCAATGTGGTTAGAAAACCTGGGAAGCATTAGCCTTGGAAGATTAAAGGAAGACACTGACTTTATGGCCCATGGGTGATTTATAGCCTCAGCTCTGGAGAGGAATCATATTGCAGGGAAGGAGGTACAAGCCCATGGATGTGGAGAAATTTTCTCAGCTCTCAGGGCATTTTCTTTCTGATGCTTCATTACAACAAGCAGACATTGTCCATCTTTACCAGAGAAGAGATTTAAGAGATTATTTGCTACCCTGATAGAGGCTCAGTAATAAAATCCAACACAAAAGAAATCTTACATTGAAGTTTGTATTGATCTGTGGAATTGTAAATTTGGACTGATGCTGTGTGTAGTGTAAAGTGGTGGTTTATAATTGATAGTAAATTGTTGTTTATGTTGCCATCATTTTAAATCCTTGTCTTAGCCCTACTTGTTGATCTAACTGAACTGTTAGAAGGTGAATCTCAACTGAAGATAATTTTACATCACTTGCCATGTACAGAAACTAAATGACCAAGTGAGATAATTTGATGAAAGGCATTCTGAATTAATTATATATAATAGCTATAAAAATAATAATAATAGAAGTTGATACAACAGGATAGATTCATGCAGTTGAACAACCAACCTTCCAGTTGTGAAATGTTTTCTACTTACTGCCTCATTTACTAGGCTTTCTGTTAATGAATATATGCCCTTATCTCAGAGATTAAGTAAAGTGTGGGAGAGTCAATACAAAAATGAGTATTTTGAAAGGACAAGCCATGCTGAGGCAGTAAATTGTTCAAAGTCATGTTGCAGATGGGAAGTGCATTCACTTGTTGAGGCAGAGACTCAAACTCTTCCTTACATGGTTAAAGAAGAACTCAACAGGGGTTCCTCAATAGTTTTCTGAAAGTAATTCTTCCAATAAAGCTAACTATTTGTGTACAGTGTGTACATAAAAAGAATTTCTGTGTTGGTAATGCACTCTGTGTGGTCTGTTTTCCTCCAACAGTACTAATACTATGTTATTAAGTTCTTGGTTTTAAGGATCAGAGTGAATGTGTACCAGCTTGTTGGGTGTTTGTTGTGAAAACTGATAAGCTTTTTTTCAATTAAACGTGAATTTGAATACATTCTTCAGTTATATTGACTTTGAAGAGATTATATTTTTGTTTGGATTTTCATTTATTGTATTTTCTCTAGAAATATGTAGTTCTTAATTATTTTTTTAATCTGGCATTTGATCTGAATGGCCATTTTCATCTGTTGTCATTAATTAGTCTTCCTGCTTCTTTTTGTACATTTACAGTTCATATTTTGTGAAAGAATCAATTGGTTTCAGTGCAGATTCCCACATTAACTCTTCTTAAATTGCTTTTTTAGCTCAGCAAAACAATGACTTTTAAACTTTTTGCAATTTGATCTTCATGGGCACTGCTGTTTGCTTTTAAAAACCCCAAACCTGTTCATGTTTTTCTGCTTCTGCCTGCATTAGATAATCTGATCATTTATTTGTAGATAGAATTTGGCCCAAAGAGTCCAATAGCTTATTCCTAATTCACCCATGCACAGCTGACTTCACTTGCCATTTGTACATTTGGTGTCCTGAGGATTCCTTTGGATGCCATCCAGATATGCCAAAAGTGTAATGGAATTTGACTAACATTTGACCCAAAGCTATGTGATTTCAATGTTTTTAATTATATACTATATCTAGAAAATGTGATATATATCTAACTAGATACATTTTCCAAATCATGCAGCAACTGTCACTAGGTATTTGGTCAAGTGAACATAAAGGGCAGATAAGTCTGGAGGTGAAGGTGGGTGCAGAAAAAGGGAGAGTGCAAATGATTTGGACAATTCTGGGAAGACTTTTATACAGCAGCTCTCTGGAAAGTGGTGTTGGGGCTTTTTGGCAGAGGGCTTGCAGGAGGGAATCTTTTATTCTTACCTGCAGCATTGTCAAAGCTCAGAAACTTTTCTGAATGTTGCTCTGTAACACACAACAGTTCAGCTTAAAAACCTGTGTGGATGAAAGAGGTTAATGCAGGACATGGTGGGACTTGGCTAAGTCAGCTCATGGGCCCAAATAGATTTGGGAATTTCTGCACAAACTGTTCTGTTGGGAAGAGCTATGATGATGGGCTGCAAGGAATGAGTATGCAGAATATGTAGATGTCTGTACCAATGCTCTTCAGCATCTCCAGTTCACATGTTGCCTGCCAGGGAAAACAGTGAATGTCTCATCAGCAGTAGAAACATCAAACTTGGGGCAAAGTCTTTTGGAAGTTCAGAGACCTCTAAGAACATAGAGTTCAACTGTTAACCTAACAGTGCCAACTCCACCACTAAACCATATCCCTAAGCACCATACCTACACATCTCTTGAATGTGTCCAGAGATGGTGACTCCACCACTTCCCTAGGCAGCCTGTGCCAATGCTTAACTAATCTTTCAGTGATGATTTTTTTTTTCCTAATATCCAACCTAAACCTCCTCTGGCACAACTTGAGGCTGTTTCCTCTCAGAAGAAGAGACTGACTCCCACCTTGCTCCAACCTCCTTTCAGGTAGTTGCAGAGATTAAGAATGTCTCCCCTGAGCCTCCTTTTCTCCAGGTTAAAAACACACAGTTCCCTCAGCTGCGTCTTACAAGGCTTGTGCTCTAGACCCTTCACCAGCTTCATTGCCCTTCTTTGAACGCTTCCCAATACCTCAATGTCCTCTTGTAGTGAGTAGCCCAAACCAGGNCCTGGCCACTGCAGGGGGGTTGGACTAGATGAGCTCCAGAGGTCCCTTCCAGCCCAAACCATTCTAGGATTCTATGCTGTTGGGCTTCTTGGCCACACAGGAAATACTGGACAAGGTGTGTTTGGTTTTTTACCTACTTCTAAGTAATGTTGTAGAATTGTTAATGGTGAAGTGGTTTGACTCTGAAATGCCTGAAATATTGCTATTTAAACTCTTAGAAACATGTATATTTATGAATTCTTAACTGTAAACAATGATCTTGAACTTATTTGTCATCTTTATTATTATGGGCAGCCTAATACTACTGAGTGCTATATACTCTTGACTTTCACAAGACTGAGATTCAGAGTTCTGCCAGGAGAACAGTTCAGTACAGCAAAGATTTTTTTTTTTCCAACCTGTTAAAACCAGGTTTAAACAACTGATTTAAGAAATCAAGTTCTTTAAGACACCAAATTAAAAACATGATTTAAATCAGTTAATGGTGGGAGCCATGATTAATTTCTACTTAAAGAACTTGTACCCAGGCATGCTGAGGGGGAAAAATAGGTATTTGAATTGCTCTTTGCTGTATGTGTAAGCCTTCTTTATTTTCCACATAAACATAGGCTACTTTACCCTCAGAAGCACTTGATATTCTATAGCCCTAGTTAAAATTGTGCCTGTTATGCTGTGGCCTACTAAGTGCATTGTTTTTCAGTGTTTGCTTCAATTTAAAACCCCAAATCCCATACATCACTGGCTACTGGTCTGTATTTTTCAAAGAAATAGTGCTGTTTTGCTACTGCAACCCTTGTGCTGTACCTTAAAAAAAGGTCTTTTTAACCATCTGTTCGGGTAACTTGAGCCTTATTACTAAAGGCACATATGGGGAAAAATATTAATATAATAGAGTTCTGCCTTGATTACTTCTGAGAGAGCCTCTGTGTGTGTGTGTGTGTGCTTGGGGGAGGGAAGGAAACGGGCTATATCAGTGCTAAAATCATGTTGTATGGAGTGCATAGCTTTTGATGAGCTGTTCTGTATCTCACATTACCTATGAATATAAAGCACGTTGCCTGTAAAGCTTGCTTTAAATTTTAATCAACTGCAGAAGAGATAAGTGGTAACTTCTGCATGTGAGTGCATCTAGCACAGCCTGCTAAAACCAAACTCCAGTGGTATAAATTTTAAAACAGATCTTTGTGGCTTGAATTTTTTAAGCTGGCATGGTAGATTTGAATTTAAGGGACATAAATTTTTCCTTCCCTCCCTCTGTCTGAATCAATCTTACTGAGAAATGACAGAAAATTTGAATTTGAGAGCACAATGAAAATAACAGGAACTGAGACCAATAGAGGAGACTAATCCTCTAATTACTTTCTCTGAACACTGGGAATTGTGCTGCAGAATATCCCTCAGTACAATCTAGAGTAAGCTAAATTTATTCCATTCCACAGCTAGAGAGGGAGGGATTTTGCTGCCAACTCGGAATAGTAATGGGCTGTGGTGGGCTTTATCTGATAGAAGTGAAACAGATGTGGCTACTCTGTCAAATGTCTGTCTACAAGCCTTAATTTTCCTGGGTGTTAATTGCCCTAGGCTCACCCTTTCACATCCTGGGTTTTGAAATGTAACTAAATGTTGAGGTAGACAGAGCCCTCTCAGAGTGGGGGCTGAGGAGGTGGCAGATTTGCTGCAGTGACTGTTTGTGTTGGAATGACCTATTAAAAAAAAAAGCTCTATTTGGCTCCATTCTGATATCAAAGCTATTTAGTGGCAGACATGACCCATATTTTGGCTTAAGTGCTCTCAGACTGTTCTTTTGTGCTTGCTTTACTCCCTAGCATGCTGTTGATACTGAGTTTCTCCCCAATCTGTTATTCCATATTGAAGTTAGTAAATAGACAAAGATGCTGCAGTTAAATGCCTGGCTTTCACTTGAACTTCCCTGTACTAGTATTGAATGCATTTTGTGAACCTAGCTGTTAGCTTGGACTCTAAAATTTTTAGAGTGACATCCAGGGACAAAAAAATTCTGATAAATGTATCCTGAATTTGTTGGTTAATGCTCTCACAGAATCCCAGACTGGTAGGGGTTGGAAGGGACTTGTGGGGATCATCTAGTCTGACCCCATTGCTAAAGCAGGGTCACCCACAGCAGGTTGCCCAGGATCATGTCCAGGTGAGTTTGGAATCTCTGTAGAGAAGGAGACTCCACAACCTTTCTGGGTAGCCTAGTGCATTCTGGCACCCTCACAGGAGAGAAATTCTCCCTTATGTTTGTTTCCTTTGTTACAGCTCAGGTAGGTGACTGTGAATGGGATACCTGCTTGTTGCTTTCCCACTGTCCTTCTCAGTTGCAGGATGGGAGAGGCAGTGCCTCTGGGAATTGGGGCCAAACTTGTTTTCAGTTGTGCACAGATTCAGCTTACAGCCAGTTATGTTTGGAAATGAGCTTGGCAGTGGCACATAGAGTGAAGAAAGCTCCTTGCTTTCCACTTGTTGGCAAGTAGATTTTTCAACTCCTGTGCAGCAGCATAAATCAGGATTGCATTTTGTCTGCTCTTTAGTGTGTTATCTTGTTGACTTGCATCACGTAAGTAGCTCAGAGTTCAAACAGTGTGTATTTGTGTGTATTTTTTAAGTATACTAAGTTGTGTATAGGGAATATAAGTTCTGAACTTTACACAGGAAGATGTTTGAGCTGTATAAATAACTGGAAAGATTAGAAATGCTTTTCTTTACTGTAAAGTCATAAGACTTCAAAAAAAAACCCACCCCAAAGTGATCATTTCCTAACGGTAGAATGCATGCTGTTAACTTGATGTAATTTCCTCTAGTTGAGTATTAGTGTACTGAGAGCATGTTGGTCAGACCTGCCACCTTTATCCATGTAAGGGACAAGTCCTACAGATGTACCCTCTGTGCCTTCTACCCCCAGATACCTTGCAGTGAAAGTGCTCTGTTTGAAAGGTGACATTGCTTTTCCTCTGAGAGCTAATATTTGTCCAGCTTGGTTGAAGTAGCAGCTGAACTGTTGTGTAGAACTTTCTTTTGTTGGTAGTCTCTGTGAAGGAAAACGCTAGAAAAGTCCAGTTTGTTGCAATTTCTGTAGGAATCTTATGAATCAGATTGCTTTGGGGTTTGTTCTGTCAAAGAGTGCTTTCTGTCAGGACAATATTCTAGCTATAGTGTGAAGTCTAGAAAGCAGCATCTGTCTGTTGTTGGGCTTTATAAAATTTAACTGCTTTCTGTAAGCACTAAACAGCTTTTTGGCAAGGGGAAGTTCACTTTTTTTCCCCCCTCTTGAGAGATTTTTGTGCAGCTGCTTAACAGGTCTGTTAAGGTAAGTGTCTGGAGAGTCTTTGGCTGTCTTAATGTAAAATTGATCTGTGTCAGATTGAATTGATGGTTTCTGGAAGCTGCAGAATGATATGCAGCTTCTCATCTTGTTGTTATGTGCTCTCCTTTTGGCAGGCAGGCTTAGATTGGTGCTTTGATTCACAGAAGCATTCAGTGCTGATGCGCTGAGTGTACAAATCTTTCAGGCTGTGTATTGATAGAAGCCCTTGAGGGGACTTTATCACTGTGGGGTTTTTGTCTGGTTTTTAGTTGAGGATTCTAATTTGTGGCTATTTTGTGTGCATGGCATATCCAAGTGTGAAAGTGTAGCCAGGCATCTGCTGCCTTTGTTCCTGATGTATATAAATGAATTGTAGACTGTTGGCACCAGAATGTTCAGCTACAAAACACTGTTGCATCCTTCTCTAATTACTGATATTTTTGCTGGGTGTATTAAGAGTTTTAGGGGGATGTGCTCCAGCTGCAGTGGCAAGATCATGTTTATGCCTTCATGTTTAAATTGATAGGCTTGTAGGTTTCCAGAAGAAATCCTACCCTTAGTGAACTAATGCTAGGAGTTTTGGGGTCAGAGGTTTTATGTACAGAAGGTCATACATCACACATCTTCAATATGTGATCTTAGTACATTGAACATCATATTCAACACAGCTCTTGACTTTTCCAGTCAACCACTAAGTCTTTCTCTATAAAGTGGCTGTAGCTGAACTCTCTCTTGTGTAAAGTCTCTTTTAGCAGACTGCTGCTATTTTCAGCTTCTCTTGCTTTTAAACAAGAAGGTTCCTTTGGCTTCTTTACTGTGGAGATGAGAACCAGTTCCATTATAAGAAGACAGCAAGCCTTAGTATTATGAAAGCCCCATAGTAGCTCTCAGCAGAGCTCAGCTGCTTATCTCTTATTTTCTTCCTTGTCTGTTGCAGATAGAGGATCTCAAATGCTCAGTGTATTATGAGAGTTTTTGTTCTAAAGCAGTATCCTGGCAGAAATATAAACAACTTTTTGGTCCTGTTCTTCTGGGCTGTTTTCCTTCCTTTTCACGAATGGCAATAAAATATTCTGCAAAAGTAAATTTATGCCCATATGCATTTTTCTTTTAGATAGTGATGTAACTTCATGGTGGGTTGAAGATGAAACAGGTACAGATGTGTCTTCCAAAAAGTATCTTAATCAGTTATAATCTATATTGACAGGTGTATGGAAATCTAACCTGTAATACAGTAGGTGGATCCCTAGATACTATATAGTGATCAGCTGAGATAATTAAATCAAAATACCTGGTGGAATAAGTGAGAAGTTGTAGTACAACTTCTTTTTTGTAAGTGTGAATAAATTTTTTCTTGGCTACCAATGCATGAACTGCAAAATTTAGAGAAATATGTATCCACTGACAGTCTGAAACAATTGTTGAAAACCACAGAAGGTCAACTCAGTCCAGGATAGTGATAAACATTTATTCCTCCTGGCTTTCCAAAGCAGGTGAAGAAATGTGTCCTCAGCACAGGACTACAGCAGGTGACTCTGGAGCAGTTATAATAAAGTGTAGCAGCAATGTATAGGCAATAATCTGCCCAGAGGGAGCTTTCTGGAGTTTGGGGTAAAGGATTTATGTTGTGGGTAGTTGATGTATATGACACTGTCACAGCTTGATGTTATGCCTCTGAGCTGTCTCTAGCTCTAGTATGCTTGGGGGAGGAAATTTAGCAAGCTGACTAAAGGAGGGAAACTACAACCTTGATTTCAAAGACGGATGAAAGTTCACTAGCAGTGTAATGTTGCTGAACGTGGATGGAAGAAATTGGAAGGGGAAAAGAAAGAATTTTAAGGATTTGAAAAGCTAAAAGGTGAGATTGGGAGAAGAATGATTCACAGGTTGGTTAGGTAAAGCGTTGATTGACAACCATCACAGAATGTCAGGGATTGGAGGGGNAGCTGAGGGGCCCACAACTGGACACAGTATTCCAGGTGGGGCCTCACCAGGGCAGAGTAGAGGGGGAGAAAAGTTTATGATTTACAAAAGAATTCCTGAGCTACTATTATTGTATAGCTGTGCCTGTTTATCCGAACTGGCTTCTCTTTTGAGCTGCTTTTACTACTTGAATTAAGTGGAATAACTTGGGTTGCTTTACCAGAGCTTGTAAGGAGTCCTAGGTGTGAGGTAGGACTTGGGTGTCTAGTAAGTGGCTGCAACAATGATGGTTTTGGCCACCTAACTGTAATCTGTGCAATTTAATCCACACCCACTATGCTTTTTGAAGATGTGTTTTGAATATTTACTTTTGTCTGAGTCGCCTAATCTGTGTTATTCCCTGGAATAAAAGCATGCAGTCAAATATCTGTCAACCCCGATTTAGCTTTACAGCAATTGTTGCCTCCTAACTTGTTGCTGTACCCAAACTGGAGAATTTTGGGAATGACATATTCTGATGCCTCTTCTAGTGCTGTATGGGCTGAAATTGCACACCAACACAAATTCAGCAAAAGGGGAAAAATCATTTAACATCTGCCTGTTGAGCAGATAAATGGTAAATCACTTGAGTGGTAGCACACAACCTCACATGTGCACTTGTGGCAGATGGCTTTGATGTATGCTAGAGACAAATGTGGTGTCCCTCTACCCCCTCCCCCTCAAATCCCCAAGCTCAGCATGAAAGGGTACAGAGAACAAACCTGTGAATGCTTTGAAAGCCATAAAAGCTTGAAGTGTAAATAAACCAGACTATTTGCTGAAATGGTTTCTGTGTAGGACTGAGCATGCGTACCAGGAGTTTGGGGTGCGGGGGGAGGTGATTTTCAGTCAAAATCAGTAGTTCACCATGAGCCAGCAGTGTGCTCTTGTGGCCAAGAAAGCCAGTGGTCTTCTGGGGTGCATTCAGAAGAGTGTGACCAGCAGGGCAGGGGAGGTTCTTCTCCCTGTCTGCTCTGCCATAGAAAGGCCATAGCTGGAGTACTGAGTCTAGTTCTGGACTCCCTAATTCAAGAGAGACAACGAACTACTGGAGAGAGTCCAGAGGGAGGCTCCTAAGATGCTGAGGGGGTTGGAGCATCTCTGTGATCTCTGTCATCCAATGGTAGGACAAGAGGGAATGGGAGCAAGTTGGACCACAGGAGGTTTAGTATTAACACAAGGAGAAACTTCTTTACAGTAAGGGTGATGGAGCACTGGAACAGGCTGCCCAGGAGCCTGTGGAGTCTCCTTGTCTGGAGCCATTGCAGAGCTGCCTGGACACATTGCTGTGTGAGCTGGTCTAGGTGATCCTGCTCTGGCAGGGGGGTTGCACTAGATGATCTTTCTAGGGCCCTTCCAACCCCTAACATTGATTCTGGGATTCTGTGAGGAAGAAAGGCTGAAAGCCGTGGGTCTGGTTAGCCTGGAGAAGAGCAGACTCAGCGGGAATCTTCTCCATGCTTAGCAATAGCTAGAGGATGAGTGTCAAAAGGATGGGGCCATATTCTTTTCAGTGGTGCCCAATGATTGGACAAGGGGCAATGGGCATAAACTGGAACACAGGAAGTTCCATCTGAACATGAGGAAGAACTTCCTTCCAATGAGGGTGCCAGTGCACAACCTTTTTGGGCAGCCCAGTCCAGTGGAGTCTCCTTTTCTGGAGAGATTCCAAACCCACCTGGATGTGGTCCTGAACAACCTGCTCTGGGTGACTCTGCTTTAGCAGGGAGGTTGGACTAGATGATCCCCAGAGGTTCCTTCCAACCCCTACTAGTCTGGGATTCTGTGATTGACAAGGAGTTGCCTGCAAGCTGGAGGCATCTAAATGCCAAGTATCTGTTGTCCAATTACTTGTTACATGTTCACATTTAACTTTTTCCCAGTCAATGCTTGGATCATTTAACAAATGAACAAAGCTATCTGAAACCAATAAGGAATTTGTAATGTTTTTACAGTTAATTGATGTTTTTCAGAAGGCAAACATTGCTTTATTTGCTCTATACACCATGTACTGAAGAAAAAGAAATAATTTGCCTCTAGGTAGTTGCAATATCACTGTGTATTATGCTCATTAAGTGCTGGGTACACGTTTAACTTCTTCATGGTGCATATTCTTTTACTTTTACCTGCATTTGCTGACTCTTGGTGGTTTTTGGCAGTTTCCTAGTGCTCATTTAGTTGTCAAGAGAGTGTTGACAGCTCAAACATTAGAGACAGACAAGGTCTTAGCATTGATCCTCAAAGTGCATGGATGTTTTTGCAGTTCTAATGTAGACACTTGTTTATAAGGAAAGGAAGGAAAAACATTGAAAAATGGACTTATACAGAGCTGTGAAGGAGGCAGATGGAGACTTCTTAAACAGCTGGACCTACGATTCTGATTGGTATAGTTATTTGAGTCCCTGCTGTAAGCACATGAAATATCTCAGGTCTCCATGATAATGCCTTTTATTTTCTCTGCAAAAGGCTAGAGGAAAATTATACATAATAGCTGTATCAGTAGCTAGAGGTCAGTGTAAATTTTCAGTGTGATTGAAATCCAGTCTTACAGAAGCAGCAATTCTGGCCAATTATTACTGGATTTAAGTTTAAGACAGTAAAATTGCAAACAGGCTTTAGTTAAAGTTAGATGAATTGACATTTGTCATAATTGGCTGGGAAACTTCCTAAGTGGGCACACTTTTCTGAGGTGGGCAAAATATCAGTGTGTCATCATCATGAGCTTTTGTTGTTGTGCTTTCTTAGGGTAACCTAATGTCTGCTGGCTCTGGCAGTCAGTCTGTCCAAAAATCCAGTGGAAATGTGATCCTTGCTTTAAAAGAATTCCTTCCTTGCTAGCTAAAGCTTTTCCTTTTAAGTTGCAAGATCTTTTGTCTGACATCCCTGAGTGTTTCTTGTGTTCTCTTTCTCTCAAAGAAATTGAAGGCTGGCAGCCAAGTAAGAAAGCATTTAACTCATGAAGGCACTGCTGCCATTAATTTTAAACACGTCACTGTGGTGTCGGTCAGCTTGACTACCAACAAAGACAACTAAAGTGTTCCCATAAATCATTTTATTGTCCCAATCCAACCTAATTAACGAAACTAAAACTCCTATTCTAATGGAGCAGCCCTTCCTGTGGGACATCTGCCTCCTTTTCTTAATGGGTTTTAAGCCTTCACTTCTGCTACACTGCAGAAGCGTTGGTAACCATAATAATGTTGAATCCCTCCCATGATCTTTGGGAGCTAGTGTGGCACAAGTGAACTCTAAAGTTTAAATTTTCAAATGTAGAGGGTTGTTTTGTTGGTTCCCCCCCCTGCCCCCTTGGAAACACTGTTAATGGACCAGAAGAAAGCAGCAAAATCTCCATTTCTAGAAGTGAATCTGACCTACTTCCTCCAAGCTTGTCTGCAGCAGCCTAAGGGCTGTGTGAATTTTGGGATCTGCTTCCTTACACAGAAGATTTTAGTGAATGGTGTAAGTTAATGTAGTCATGCTGTGAGTTCCTGACCTGTTCTTGAACTCCTGGGCTGAAGATGACTAAGGGAAGTGAGCAGCTTTATCAGTGTCTGTGTGCAGAGGAGAGCTGTAGCACACCAGAAGATGCTCCTAGAAGGGGAACATCTGGCTGAGTGTAGATGTACAGTCTGTGTAGTTGCTAAATGTAGACTATCTTACAAAAAAAGTAATTAGTATAATTTTCATGGATGAAAAAAGGCACAAACCCCATATGTATCTTGCAGCCTTTCTTCAGGTGTGCTCCGTAAGCTAGAATGTTTGCTATACCCTTATGTCTGCTGTTGGTCAAACAGTGGCATACTTGTTAAAGCAGACAAATTTTACCAGTATACATTAGTTCATAACTGTGTGCAAAACAAGCTTTCAGAGCTCTCAAAGAATAGCCCATTCTTGTTACTCTTGGAAAAATCCAGCACTGGTATAGTTAAGAATTTCATCTTAGGTCAAGTTATTTTACAGGCTTTCTGTATGCTCTTTTTCAGAAGAGGTGATCTGCTCTTGTTTTGCCTCCTTTTTGCTTGCTGATCACACATTAATAGAATGGTAGTGGTTGGAAGGGACTTGGAGATCATCTAATCCAAATCCCATGCTAAAGCAGGGTCACCTAGAACAGGTTGCTCAGGATCATGTCCAGGTGGGTTTGGAATCTCTCCAGAGAAGGAGACTCCACAGCCTCTCTGGGCAGCCTGGGCCAGTGTTCTGACACCCTCACAGGAGAGAAGATTTTCCTCATGTTCAGGTGGAACTTCTTGTGTTCTACTTTGTGCTCATTGCCCCTTGTCCAATCACTGACCACTTAATGAGGTTCCTCCCCCACAACTCTCCAACCTGTCCAAGGCTTGCTGAATGGCAGCACAGGCTTCTGTCCTCAATAAGAACATTTCTGGAGATGTGTTTGACTTTAATCTTTTGTTGTGCAGCATGAAACAGTTCAAGTTTTTCAGCTATACTGTCCTTTCTGCTCATTCCTAGGACAGTTGACCTCTGTGGTTCAGAGGGAGGTTTTGGCTCTCTCAATGCAGTGGTGTCATTCAGTGTAGTGCACACTCTTGGGTAACACTGTATGTGTGCAAATACAATGGTGTACATCACTGCCAGTCAGTTGGGCCTACCTTACAGAATCACAGGATGTTAGGGGTTGGAAGGGACCCCTGGAGATCATCTAGTCCAACCCCCCCTGCAAGAGCAGCAGAACCTAGAGCAGCTTGCACAGGATGGTGTCTAGTTGGATTTGGAATACCTGCAGAGATGGCAACTCAGCCACCTCCCTGGGCAGCCTGGGCCAGTGCTACACCACCCTCAAAGGAAAAAAGTTCCTCCTCATGTTCAGATGGAACTTCCTGGGTGCTAGTTTTTTCCCCATTGCCTCTAGTCCTGTCACTGGATACCACAGAAAAGACTGACCCCATCCACCCTTTAAGTATTGATAAATATTGATAAAATCCCCTCTTAGTCTTTTCTTCTCCAGGCTAAACAGCCCCAGCTCTCTCAGCCTCGCAACATAAGAGAGGTGTCCAAGTCCCCTTATCATTTTAGTAGCCCTTTTCTGTACCCTCTCCTGAAGTTCCCTATCCTTCTTACATTCCATCTGCTGAAGATTTATGTGAGCATTATGTTGCCTCTTTTTTTCTGTGTCTTTGCTGAAAAGGCAGAGTACTAAGAAATACTGTTGTTTTCTTTTAAATGAAACCTTTGGGTATTCTCATTCCCCTTACCTGCAAAGTGGGTTTTCTGTGTGGGGTGAGGGGGTTCTACTGTCTCACTTGAAACAGTGGTAAAACTGATAGCAGTTGCCTTTGCAGTGGGAACAAGTGGAGAGCAGAGAATTTGGGTGGGCTGGGATGTTTCAGAGGCTGCCTGAGTTGCAAGGTTGCTGCTGGTAAAAGCAGTCTCTATTTGATCCTAGGTCCTCAGAGACCTGAGAGATTTGTAAGCCATAGCCTTTAGCTGCTGCTTTGATTGTGAGTGCAGAGAGCAGGAGTGAGGTTTTGTTCTCAAAACGGGGAAAAATGAAAAGCATGTGTAAGGAGGCAGGGGAAAGACCAAGGCCAAGTGTAATTTCAGCCAGAGGGAAGGATGTAACTGGGAACTTGAGGAGCTACTAGAAAGCTTTTTTTTATTAAAAATAGAATAAATAATGAAAGAAATTGCTTAGACTTTGTTAGCGAGGCAGTGAGACAGTGATGACAGTGCATTGTCAGATGCAGCTCTTACCAGTGTCTGATAAACATAGAACCATTTAAGTTGGAAAAGACCTCAAAGATCATTAAATCCAGATCATTGATAAAGATATTAAACAGAACTGAGCCCTAGGGAACATATGGCAGTTTTGGCGTAACCCTAAATCACTTGAGCACAAATCTCAAGGCAGTGAAAGTTCCACACAGTAGGGGTAGCTCTGGGGCTTGCTTTAACCCATGGGGAGGAGAGGAGCCTTGTTAAGGTGAACTGGCTCAGTGGGGCTTGGAACTCTGTCCTCCTACTGGCTTCAGCTTAGAAGCCATGGTTTACTGTGGGAACATGAACTCTGTCCCTTATTACCAAGTGGAATATGGTACCTCAGGTTTCTCTTGTTGCTTTCCTTTGACATTTGGACTTCTTAAAATCCCTCAGCCCCAATGTGGACATAGAGTCACTAGCAGTGGGATTATTGTGGAAAAATGTCTTGCTGCTGTTATTTGTTCCCTCGATTCCACCACAGGGATCTTGTCAGTTAGCCTCCACTTTGCTGTCTGTCTCCTCCAAAGGGAATTACTCAAATTCAGCAGCTTGTGACAGTTAACCATATGAAACAAACTGTTGTGTAGGCAACTGAATTAATCTAGCCTGTATCTCCTCACCAGCATTCCTACTGGACAAGGGGTGGCTAGTTTGGAGCCACATGTTTCCCATTTGTTTGGCAGGCTCAGGCTATGTACATTAGTAAGGCTTTTCCAACATTTGTTTCTGTTGAGGACTAATTTAGGGTGGTTTTTTTTTCCCCTGTGCTCAATCGGTGATTTTCATTAGACTTTTAAGAATCTAAAAGACATGAGAAAACTGTTCTCAGGTTAAGCTGATGTTGACCCACACACTCAAATGTTTGGTGGAATCCAAGTATGAGCTTTGAAAATACATGCTGTTGCTCAAGTGTGTCCATCCTTGGGATGGAGGTCAGGAGATATAGGTAAGGTTTAGTGCCTGGTTTTCATTCTTTAGTGTTTTAGTTCCTGCCTGGCAGATAGATGTGGTGGTGTCCAGCCTGAAATTCTTGAAGTTACATAGTAGAACTTGTGATGCTGCTGTACAGCTTGTGAGAGTCAGAGTTCTTCTCACAACTGAGGACAACCCCAGCTCTTTCAACCTGTCCTCATAGCAGAGATGTTCCATCCCTTGGATCATTTCTGTGGCCTCCTCTGGAGCTGTTCCAACAGGTCCATGTCTTTCCTGTGCTGAGGATTCCAGAGCTGGACCCAGCACTGCAGGTGAAGAGCAGAGGAGCAGAATTCCCTCCCTTGACCTGCTGGCCACATATGTATATTAATTGATTATTGCCATATTAGGCTTAAAATGTAAAGTGTAAGGGTCTCCTGTTTATCTTTTCCATGTATATTCAAGGAGCACAAGGGCTTGAGATCCTCTTGTTGGTTGTCAAACATGCACAGAGGAAAAGCTCTTCATATAAGCTTCAGGTCTACAAACCAGTGTCCTTAGCAGGTCACAAAGTGTTAGTGACTTTATTTGAATTGCATATCAAGATGCTGCTTGTTCTTGCAATAAACTATGTATCAGAGTCATGGTTATTACAAAACACTGTAAATTTATACTGGGAGCTTTAGAATCTGTGTACTGCTGATTTACCAAATATGTTTACCTTGCTTTTCAGCTGCTGTTACAACTGTTGGAACAAAATCAGGGCAACTAGGTTTTATGGCTTGAAATTTTGTTAAAAGCTTTGTTGCAGGAAAAAAAAAGAAAAGGGACTGAGAAAGGTCATTTTACCTAATCCTTTGCCTCCAGGTATTATCACCTAAGCCTAAATCTTTAGCAAGCATTGGAGCTGCTAAGAGCTTTTGGCAAGAGGACATGTGGTAAAAGTAGTCTCCAGTCTGTTGTTGTACATGCATGAGGCTTACAAAAAGAATTTTTTACACAGCTTTTTCAGTAATTCTGCATCAGATACTTTTGCTATCCCTTAGTAGGCTTTTAATATGCACAGAGATGTTTTTAATACATTCAGCATTCGGTAAGACTTTTAATGATCTGTTTAATAATTGATCTGCAGCTTTGGGATCATTTAGCTTTTTGTGAGCAATGGCAGACAGAGGAGTAGAATATATTTAGTTGCTTAGTTTAATGATCCCTTTCTGTGAATTTTGTAGGTGAAGAGCAGCATGAAGGAGTGGAGCTAGTGAGAGAACCTCTCCTAGAAAATTACCCCCCTTAGCAGAAAACTGGAGAAAGCTTTAATTAACCTATTAATTCAATACTTAGGTGTCCACAAAGTGTTTTCTGAACAGTAAAAGTCATTACCTTCCATAATTGTGTGCAGTTATATGGACCATATATTTACATATATTTCCATTAGCCAACAGACATGGTTTCTTAGCTTGTTTCCTTCCATCCTGACACTTTTAGTAGGGCATTTACATTGTACAGCTAGTGTGATTACATTTTTACACTGCTTAATCATTCGGAGTGTTAGTCTTTAAGCTTGAGAAATGATGATTAGTGCTACCAGGGTTTGTATGCTGAGTCTCAGAGGTGTGTTCTGAAAGGGTCAACCCCTTCTTACAGGTCTCTGCTGTGGCAGCTCTGCTCCTTGATGTGTTTATTCATCAAGGAAAGCTGTTTCTCACTGGGTTGTTTTTTTTCCTCTGAGTTGAGATAACTCTGCATTGGAGTGGTGTCAGTTATCTTTTCTGAAGTAATGTTTATTATGTGTTTACTAAACTAGCTGAACTAGTAAAAGGGCAACCTAGAGATGTAAACCTGGGAAATCAACAAGTAAGGAGTTCAGTGTTAGTAAAGCACAGCAGAATATCAGGAGTTGTCCTCTTCTAGTGTTGTTTTAAATACTGAAATCCTATTTAGTTTTTGCTGTATATATATATAGAGAGAGATCAGTTTCCTTTGATAGGTAATAAGTATTCTTCAATGAGGAAAACCAGGTTGCAAGTGTTTGTTCTTCATTGCAATTTGTACCAAATTGCTAGGCTCTGTCTGAGATAACTGAAAATCTATTAACTGTAATGATATCCCTGAAATCCTGGCACTTTTAACTGGAAATCAATTGTATTGCAAATATAAATGAACCAAGAACCCTAACCCTCAAGTCTTTTTCTGGGGTACAAATTCCTATGAGACTTAGGAACTTACAGTGATTTCAGAGAGAAAACCATGTGTTTGGAGTTTAAACTATGCCAGTGGTAGGTATTGGATACTTCTGAACTAGAAACAAACAAGTGCAGCTTGGGATTTTCCATTAGAACCAAAATAATCAATCCTATTGTGTGTGTTTACCCAGCCTTGTAATAAAATGTTACGATACACTGCTTTTCCTGATCATCTAAAGGTGTTTATGTAGTGAAATGAATTTGATTATAGTATTTTTTTGTGGAAGCTGTGTATAATAGACTTTTTTTTTCATTCAACAGGCAATCAGCTGTAAAGGTCAGCACAGTATCTCTTACACCTTATCCAGAAATCAGACTGTTGTGGTGGAGTATACTCATGATAAAGATACAGACATGTTTCAGGTAAGATTCTGTCCAATACAGGCATTGTGGTTTTGAAAAGCAGCATATGGAAGCACAGTTCTGCATTATATTTTTCTGGATATTCTCTGTGATCTGTGGAATTTTCATGGTTGAACCCACTTGCATTAATATGGGAGCACTTTGAAACTCTGCATTGTCTGTTCTTCCCAAACCAACATCTGTTAATAGCCTTATTGCTTTCCCTGTATTCTACAAGGACAGTGGAGCAGCTGTATTAAAAGTACTAGAAAGAAATATATGCTCTCTTTGGATTCATTAATAAGCCCCAGAATACAGCCCTCACCCTCCAGTTAATTAAGGAGCTGGAGAAAAAGGATGTGGATAGGAGTAGGACATGGGATGGGGAAGGAGGAGAGTAAAAGGAAAGGTAGAGAGTGTGGAAGGAAAGTAGAAATGTGGGAGCTGGGCACTAAAAGGAGACAAACTAGTGACAGAATGATAAAGAAAACTGTTCCTGAAGGGTGTGCAAGTATATCAGGCATTGCAGGGAACTGGGCTAGGTTTCTCTTATTCAACCTATTTTCACTCTTCCCTGTATGCATTTGTGGTTTTCTGCATCATCTAACATTCTGGTAACCTAAGTTATTTTCTCATGCAGTGATTGTTTTTATTTATAATAAGAGTGGAAATTCTGTGCAAAATTAGACTTCAAGTTTTGAAACAAACCAAATACACACAACCTTTTGCAGTCTAGACTGAGTCAGTCTTGTCAGTGACCTCTGTAATTAGAGCATCTTATGATGAAGCATTATCCCTCCTCATT
Source organism: Bucco capensis (assembly GCA_013396975.1). Classification (NCBI taxonomy): domain Eukaryota; kingdom Metazoa; phylum Chordata; class Aves; order Piciformes; family Bucconidae; genus Bucco; species Bucco capensis. Next base: position 9,189 of record VWZO01005318.1, on the reverse strand, counting down.
AAGTCTTTTATATTTAGAAGGGTCAGCAGTTGAGTGTTGTTGACAGAAGAGGAAATAGCTCTGTCAAGAAGTCTGTTGCTTCATATGGCTTCTGTTTTTTGCTCTATAGAAGATTTTCCCAGTGTGACTTTGGAACAGTTGGGCCCAAGTAGGATCTGATTAAAAACTAGTCTTGTTCATTTGCTGCTGCTGCCTGCAGGATCACACAGCCAGAGTGAACTGAAATAGCTTTTCCTGTGTTCAATTGTAAAAGAAAAATGTAACCCATCCTTTTGGGTTACTGTGATGCTTGTTTATCTCTGCAAGATGCTTTTGTGCTTTGAGTAGCTCCAGTGGAATTTTTTTCCCTGTATGGAAATTTTGAAAAGCCATTTTTGAAAGCTGGAGTTTTTCTACTTCTTGTGTACATTAAAAACCCAATAAAAGAGAGTTGCAGAACAGCTGCTTGATGGGTGTTTATATTGTATAGATTACTCTTTTCTTGATTGCATAATATCCTAGTGGTAGTTACAGCTTTTACTTGGAGGCTGTTAATAAAGAATTAGGTAGGTTGGGGTGCTTAGCTGTCACTGATGAAATCTAACAGTCCAGGGTGAGGAGATGCAGCATAGGCAAAGCAATGCTCCACAGGTTCAAGTGGCCCTTGCTTTAGGCAGTAGGTGAAGGAAGGTGATTAAGGATGCTTTGGATCTAAAGCAGGGGTTGGACTCAGTAAGGAATAAACTGGTTAAGCATAGCATAGCCTAGCTAACCACAGATCTTCCTCTATTCCTCTTTGAGATCCACTGATGCTTAGCAGAAGAATTGTCTCAGAGTAGTACATGGGGACAGCTTGGAATGTACTGCCTGACCCAGAGACCTACAACACTTCCACAGCTGGCACTGGGATGCATGTATCTTAACTGCCACTCTACAAGCACAGATGAAGCTTTCTTCTTGCAGCTCTCAGGTGCCTAGTGAAATGTTACAACAGCTCTAATTTTGACCCATGTACTAATTTTTCTGTGAAGAGACTGCCTATGGTTCAGACAATTACCTGCCATGCAGTTGGAGTTAAGTGACTGGTTTGGCTTGTAACAAAAGGTTAGACTATCCCATCTTGATAACAGTAGAATTTTTTTGACCTGAAGCTTGTGTTGGTAGAGTGTCTCAGTCTTTCTGGTGACCCCTCAAATGGCTACTGTGTCTGGGTTAAGTCTTCCATATTGTTAAAATTCCTCTTTTCAGTGCAGTCTGCCTTTTCTGTCTTGAGAGATGTGGAGAGTGTCAAGTTGTGATCTCAGCTTTACCTCAAGCACTGGGTCCTGCTTCATGTTGCTGTCTTCTGAGGAGCTCACTCCATGCATAGCCATGAGTGGGAAAGTCTGGTAGACTGTGGCAGTCTTTTGCTGCTCAAGCAGTGCCAGACAGCAGCTAAAGAGGTTTCCATTATTTAGATGAGCCATTAGGTTTTACTTATTCTCAGTCAGTCAGGGAAATGTTACTTGAGGACTGTTTTGTGCAGCCCTGTGGTAGATGATGACAAATTACATGTTGTCTGTTGATCCACAGACTAAAGCTTTACTGTTCATCAAGCAGCACTTGGGATAGACAATCCTTGGAGTTTGCTGTTTTCTTTTCAGATGTTTTTTCCTGGCTTTTGTAGAACATTGGCAAGGCTGTGGAAGCTGAAAAGAGAAGGATAATGTCTGGACCATAGTATTATCTTGAGGCTTGAGGGCCCTTTTTGCTTGCTGATAATATGTATTATCTTGGGCAAATCACTTAGCTTTTTCTTGTTTTAAAATCTCAGCCTTCCCCTCTGGGAAATGAGAGAGTAGCACAGCAAGACTTGACTGAGATAACCATAGCAAGGAATGTGAGAAGCTTAGAATGGCAGTTGTTAATAACACCTTGGTGAAACCTGAAATAGGGAAAAGGGGCAGTAGAGGTCTTTGTTTTCTTGGTCAGGGAACCATTTCTAACCTGTGAGGACTGAATCCATTGGGTTAGAGCTCATTTCCTGTGAAAATGAGGGAGATTCACACTGCACAAATAAGCTGTCACCTTTTCCCTTCTTCCACTTTGAGACTCTGTTGTCCTTTTCTGTGAAGGAAAGCCTGAGAAGTGTTGTGTTGGTGACTTGCATTCTGCACTTCCTCCAGAAACAAACAGGAAAAGTTTTAATATTGCAAACCCCAAATAGCTTCTTATTTTATGCTTTCCAAGCTTCAAACCAAGANCTCCAGAGGTCTCTTCCAACTCAAACCATTCTATGAATAGATTATTATCAGAAGTGAGGCACATAGGGAAAATGTGGGGAGACTATAAAAGGAGCAGCAAGAAAATTCAGAAGGCATTGAAGAGCAGTGTTCAGGGTGCTTGAATTCCAATTTTCTTGACATTTTCCATAATAAAAGGGAAATGACCATGTTTTCATGCATATACTTTAGCAGTGGTTTAAACTACCATGCATGTACTCTACCTGCCTCTCATGCAGAAACACATCACTTGTTAACCTTGCAGGGTATATGCATATATAGTGGGTGCACAATGAAGTTTTATGTAGGAGTAGTCCTACTCCTTGTTCCTCTAGTAGCTTTTTTCTGAAGATAACACGAGTTATTTACAAATAAGCATAGTTAATTAAAAGTGAAAGTATTAAGACTTCTTGCTTCTTGAATCACAGAATCCCAGACTGGTAGGGGTTAGAATGGACCTCTGGATATCCCCTAGTCCAACCCACCTGCTAAAACAGGGTGACCCAGAACAGGTTGCCCAGGATCATATCCAGGCAGCTTTGGAATCTCAAGAGAAGGAGACTCCACAACCTCTCTGGGCAGCCTGGGCCAGTGCTCTCTAACCCTCACAGCAAAGAAGTTTTTCCTTATGTTGAGGTAGAACTTCCTGTGTTCAGTTTGTGCCCATTGCCCCTTGTCCTGTTACTGGGTACCACTGAAAAGAGACTAGCCCTTTGCACACTTGCCCTTTAGATGTTGCTAAGCATTGAGAAGATCCCTTCAGTCTGCTCTTCTCCAGGCTAAGCAGCCCCAGGACTCTCAGCCTTTCTTCCTTATAGAGATGCTCCAGTCCCCTCAGCATCTTTATAGCCTCCACTGGACCCTCTCCAGTAGTTCCTTGTCCCTTGAACTGGGAAGCCCAAACCTGGACCCAGTAGTCCAGATGTCGCATCTCTAGGTCAGAGTAGAGAGGAAGGAGAACCTCCCTTGACCTGCTGGTCCCACTCTTCTGAATGAACCCCAGAAAGCTGGAAACAATGCAGAAATGGGTGCTCTTGCCTTCCCTGCTTACTTGTATCCTGCTCAGTCACTTGACAAACATCTGATGGATCACTTTAACAAAATGGCTTTACAGCCTTCTGCAGCAGAGCTTGGAAACCTGCAGGTGTTCAGGTGCTTTGAAAGGTTGTCCTGGACATCTCATATGATTCTGTTCTTATGTCCTTGATATGGTTTTGGGAATAGGCTTTTTCCTTTTTAATTTTTTTTCCTCCCATTTTACTTGTTCTGCTGTGGTGAGTGTATGTGTGTGTGTACTTTTTTACTTAATATAATTCTATGTGGAAATTTCTGTACAAGTGCTACTCTATAGCTTTGTCTTAGTGATATACAGATTTCTTCATGTAACAACAAGGAGAATGTACTAATGGGTTCCATCTGGCATCTCCCAAATCTGTCTACTGCAGCCTCCCTATGCTGCTAAAAATGAAGATTTTCTTCAGAGTTCAGTAACCATTCTGTTGATGAAGCATCAGTTGGAGTAGAACCTGCTCCTTCATGATTTGATTGGAAAAGAGTGGGTTGATTATACCTGTTCATACCACTACAAGGAATCAAAATGTGTACCCTAAATAGCTACAAGTATATACAAGAAGCAGGTACATTCAATATGAAGAATTGATTTATTTTTTTCTCTGAAGAGCCCTTCAGAAGATGCTTGGTCCCTCTCATCAGAGTGAAATTCTGTTAAAGTCCAAGAATCTGCTGCTGTTAAATTTTCTGCTGGCAGGTTGTCTGGTTTTACCTTGTCTCAGGAGTGAGCATTTTTAATAGCACTTCTTTGATTGACAGCAGACACTAGCAAGCTGATTGACTGTCTGGCTTTTACATGGCTTTCAACAATAACCTGCAGTGTAGACAACAGAAGCTGTCTTATGCATCAGTTGGAAGACTTATGGGTTGTTATTGGGAGTAACTTAGTGAAATAATATATAACACAACAGAATTAACAAGAGCAGCCCTAAAATATAACCTAAAATTACTAAAAGGAAGAAAATCTAATGTGCTGTAGAGGAAAATGGAAGAAAAATGAGCAATAAAATCTGTGAAGAGTGGTTTTGAATAATGGAACTAGGTCTATAGTGACTGTAGTCTGACTGGAACATCAGATGAGTTAACATCTCTGGTGGGTAAATGTTGATAGCATCAAGTTCTTCATTTGTTCCTAAGGGGCTTTCTTTCCAGCTGATATAAAGCCCCAAATTTTGATCTGGTAGGGAGGAGGAGAAAATTGCCATATTTTGCAAGCCACTTAGAGTAATTTCTAGTATTGAAATGCAGCACAATAGATGAGACTGAGCCTCTGGAAGACTGGCTCAACAGAAAGACAGAACAAAAGACAGCCAAGTATATAAAATGTGAGGTTGTATAGACATACTTGTGACACAAATAAGTTATATAAATAATTCCTTTGGTTCAAATCTTAGATGTCATTTCAGAGATTTTAAAAACCACATAAAAGCTTTGTATATAGATTTTAATGCTGCTAGCCAAAGATCCTCATATTTCATGGTGACTGGTTAGTATGATGTGAGGAAGACTGGCAGCAAACAATTGTGTGTTTTGTCATCCTGTAAGGGAAAATAAGGCATTTTTTTCCCCTCTAATTGCCTGTAAAAGCTTTGAGAGAGTAATCTGAAAGACTGCAAGAAGCAGAAACAAATTTATTTCATTTTTGTTATTGATGATCCTTGGAGAGACTTCAGACACAGATAGAGGATAGTCAGAAGTTAGGAATAAACTTCCTGCTGCTGGTCAGTGCTGACTCTTAGCAGGAATTGCATTGGCTGGGGAAACAGAAGCCTGTTAAAAATAATAGTGTAAAAGGAAGAAGAATATAGCTTTGTAAGTTTTAGCTTCAACTTGTCAAGTTATATAAATCAGAGAGGTCCCATATTAAACAGTTTCTAAACTCTGTCTCTTGGGTATCCTAGTAGTCACTTTACTTTCCATGGAAAATTGAACTGCATACTTTTTGATTAGGCTTTTTTTTTTTTTACTATTTCCTTGGTGCTTTATCTGCAGCAAGCTCATCCCATTTTATACTTGAGTTGAGACCTGTGATATGGAGAAAGTAACTGGATGTGTCACTTCAGAGATGAATTTGAGGTGAACACTGCCAAGTAGAGCTGAAAGCAGAAGAGAAGTACAGGAGAGATCCCTGTATTGTTGCTATCAGTTCAGTTGTCACAAGGGTTAACTATTAATAATAGCATTTTCCTTCACTCTTGAATAATATTTCTTTACAGCAAATGTAGTTTGCAGAGGTGTTTGTTAATGATGAAACCATACTTGTCTTCCCATAGCTGGCCCTGAAGAGCAAAAGAAGCTAAGCAGAACTTCTTAGGGGACAATGAGATCATGTTTAGTGTGGAGGTTATTTTGTATACCTGTAGATCCCTGATATTGAAGGTAGTTTCCTGTGAAGAACATTCTGAATTTCTTCTATTGCATCACAATGTACCTATAAAATCAATACCCTGTTCCATTTCTTGTTCTTGCTTCACTTTCCTAGTTATACTTTAAATTGGGGTGATGCTAATTTGCCTGGTGAAGTGTTGATAAAGCTTCATTCCCAAACACGCAGAGAGACAATGTTCTGAATACCTAGATATTTCTAGTTTTAGACTTAAAATTTACAGATGGCAAGATAGAAAACTATCTTTGTCTGCTGATCAGCTGTACTTTATTTCTACTGAAGAAAGATTTGGGCTTTGTCTGGGGGTTTTGGGTTTTTTTTAGTGGCTGGTACCAGAGAGTGATAGTGAATGGAGTTGAATTCAGTTGGTGGTTGGTCACAAGTGGTGTTCCCCAGGGCTCGTTATTGGGGTCAGTTCTGTTTTATGTCTTTATGAGTGATCTGGATGAGGGGATTGAGTGCACCCTCAGTAAGTTTGCAGACAATACCAAGTTGGGTGGAAGTGTTGATGTGCTTGAGGGTAGGCATGCTCTACAGAGACACCTGGACAGGCAGGATTGATGTGCTGAGGTCAATGGGATGAGGTTCAACAAGGCCATAGGCTGGATCCTGCACTTGGGTCACAACAATCCCATGCAATGCTCCAGGCTTGGGACAGAGTGGCTGGGAAGCTGCCCAGTGGAAATGGACCTGGGGATGTTGGTCAGCAGCAGCTGAAGATAAACCAGCAGTGTGCCAAGGTGGCCAAGAGCATCCTGGCTTGGATCAGAAATCATGTAACCAGTAGTGCTAGGTGACGTGACTGTCCCTCTATACTCAGCATTGGTGAGGCCACACCTTGAATCCTGGCTACAGATTTGGGCTCCTCACTACAAAAAAAGACATTGAAGTGCTGGACTGTGTCCAAAGCAGAGTAATGAAGCTGGTGAAGAGCACAAGTCTTGTGAGGAGCAGCTGAGAGAACTGGGATTTAGTCTAGAGAAGAGGAGGCTCTCTAGAGCTCCCTGCAAGGAGGTCATATCAAGGTGGAGGTTGGTCTCTTCTCCCAGGTAAGAAGCAACAGGAAGAGAGGAAGTAACCTCAAGTTGCACCAGAGAAGGTTTAGGCTGGATCTGGGAAATACTTTTTCACAGAGTGATAAAGCATTGGAACAGGTTGCCCAAGGAAGTGGTGGAATCACTATCCCTGGAAGTATTAAAAAATGTGTAGATGTGGTGCTGAGGGACATGGTTTAGGAGTGACCTGGCAGTGTTAGGTTAAATGGTTGAACTCAATGATCTTAGAGATCTTTTCCAACCTTAATGATTCTATGATTCTCATTTAGTCATGCATGTGCAAGGGTGGGAGTAAATATGTTAATCATATGATGTTTTTTACCTGAAAACTCTTCTGTTTTGAAAACACAAACGTGGGTAAGTTTTTTGTTATGATGTATCAAAATAACTGACTTCTGGGTCTGAAAGAGGTCCTTTGTTCATGGTAAATTAACTTGGAATTAGAGACATGAATAAAACTTGTCATTTCATGCTAGTGTTTACTTAATTGACGGAATATAGTGGTAAGTAATTTGCTGTGGTTAGATTATGAAATGGCAAAATGATAATACTTTCATGTTGTTGACAAGATCAAGCAATTAACTGCAGCTTCTACTGGGCAAGCATTGACATCAGTTGTAGTAAGGGAAAATTTTTCATGCCATGTCAGTGATGTATTTATTACCTTAGACAAACATGAAAATACAGGTTAGTCTCTGATTGGATCTTGACATCCAAAAATTCAGTGGTTTGCTGATGTCATCAAGATTAACTTGGCAAACTTGTGTCTTTACTGCCTGATATTTCTATGATTCTTGCTAATAATACCATTATCTTAATGGGTTTTTTTGCAGGTTGGGAGATCAACAGAAAGCCCTATAGACTTTGTAGTAACAGATACTATTTCAGGAAGTCAAAATAATGATGAAACCCAAATTACCCAGAGCACCATCTCCCGTTTTGCATGCAGGATTGTTTGTGACAGGAGCCCACCATATACAGCAAGGATTTTTGCAGCTGGATTTGACTCATCTAAAAATATATTTCTTGGGGTAAGTATTACTATTCATTGTTATGTACCAGCAAGCTGCATTTTATTATCTGTTATTTTCAAGCCCCCAAATTTCCTTGTACTAGTTGATAACTTCATACTGTCATTAGACTTTTATTACTCCAGTGTACCAGCTGCAGTGTTAAGTAGAAAGTGCCCTTTTATGTGCCTAATTTATTACCAGCATGAACTCATGGTCATAATTGTCTTTTAACAATGAAGCTCTACTTCAGTAGCTGCTAGTGGATTTTCTTTAGGCTTGTTTGATATATTCTTCTTCATTAGTGGTGGATGTACCTGGGAGACTGGGTGAGGAAGTGCAACTGGTTTAGTTTTATTTGGGATCATTAATACTCAAATTCTGATTCTTATGCTTTTCTGTGTGCAGTTGCAAACGTGACTTACACAGTGCTCATGTCTGATTGAGGGGAGGTCCTTGTCTTGCTTAAATGTGCCACAATCTTGGTGACATCTTGAAGTTCTGTGGTGGTAGAGGAGGTTAAAGTGGAGAAGACCTGGAAGCAGAACAGGAACTAGCAAAATATACAAAGAAGGATTTGCTTTTTTACCCTGTTCATGCAGAACCTCAGTGACTCTTGAGGTAGTGGCATCTAACTTTTGGTTTTGACAAGCTACCAAAGCATCAGCCTGGTTTCCAGCATTATGCAGAAGTAGGAGGACTAAGAGGATACACAGGAAATCTTCAGTTGTTTGGTAGACTATGGGGTTTTTTTAGCAGTTAAGTGGTGCTGGGTCTGTCCTCCTGAGAGCCATTGTGAATAAGCTGTTATTGTAGTTCTGAGTGCTGAAGACCAAGATGTTCATCAGCTACATGATGGAAAAGGATATGCCCATTGCAATGGTATTTCATTATGGTAGTTGAGAATATGCTACTGTCCCTTGAGGCCTTAACTCTTACCAATTTGCAGTCAGAGGCACTCAACCTAGTTAAAAATAATATTTAAGATAGAATAGTGATTGAAAAAGCGTAAGCAAAAGATGTGAGGAAATGTTGGGTTTTAGGCAGTGCTAGGAAAGCTTTAACGTGTAAAACTTTAGCTGATAAACTTTTAGACAAACTCTTTCTTTCCTGGGGTGGTTGTCACATGCAGGAAAAAGCAGCAAAGTGGAAAAATCCTGATGGCCACATGGATGGATTAACAACTAATGGGGTGCTGGTCATGCATCCAAAAGGAGGCTTCACAGAGGAGTCTAAACCTGGAGTCTGGCGAGAAATCTCAGTCTGTGGTGATGTGTACACTCTCCGGGAAACCAGATCTGCCCAACAAAGAGGGAAGCTGGTAAGTTGAGCTTCAACAAGAGCAAGTGCAGGGTCCTACACCTGGGTCAGAACAACCCCCACTATAAATACAGGCTGGGATGAGATGATAGAGAGCAGCCCTGCAG
>VWZO01005316.1:75894-106310 GCA_013396975.1 Bucco capensis | reverse complement strand
GGAAAAAGGGAGGAAAAAGAGGGGAAAAAGGGAGGAAAAAGGGAGGAAAAAGGGAGGAAAAAGGGAGGAAAAAGGGAGGAAAAAGGGAGGAAAAAGGGAGGAAAAAGGGAGGAAAAAGGGAGGAAAAAGGGAGGAAAAAAGGAAAAGAGGGGCTAAAAGATGCCCATATTGAGCACACACCTAAACCCCTTTGAGGTGATGAATCCTGAGCTTTGCCATCCCAGGTAGCTGGCACCAGCATCCCTGCTCCAGCAGGGAGACAGCCATGTGGCCAGGGATCTACATTTCCTTTGCAGCATGCAGCAGCTCAGCAGCTAAGCATAATGAATGATGCCTTGGGGAATGCTCGGAATAATTGTGCTAATTTAAAATTTAGTCAGCAAAGGACCTTAAAAAACTTGATACCTCTTGGTAATGATGCATCATTAGCACTTCCCATTCATTCCTGGTTTGTTGTGTTTAGGGAGTTGGGTATTGAGGAGAAGAAAGGTAGGGCTGACAAGAGAAGGATTGAATCAGCCCCCTTGATAGCTGCCAGTGACAGAAGGTGAAGTGCTGGAGCTGCAGATGACAACTACTTTAATATGAGCCACTTATAAATATTTACAATTCATAAGGCAGTGATGAGCACATAAATAAGAGCAGGAGGCATATTTATCTGCAATCTGATCCCTGGCTCCACCAGGCTTTAGTGCTCAAGAGTTAGGGAAACATTTGCAATTAAAAGAGAAGAAAACAATCACAGAGAGGGGCTAGGTGAGTTCACACCTCTAGGAAACTGCCATCCTGCAGGCCCATCCCCACCTTCAGCATGGGAGGGAAGCATCCAACTCCAGTGGGATGGCATCCATCAGTGAGATTCTGNGCCTGGACAAGAGGAGACTGAGAGGAGAGCTCAGCAATGCTTAGAAATATGGGAAGGGTGAGTGTGAGGAGGAGAGAGCCAGGCTCTGCTCCATGGCATCCAATGGTAGGACAAGAGGCAATGGGAGCAAGTTGGAGCACAGGAGGTTTAGTATTAAGCTGAGGAGGAACTTGTTTGCAGTTCAGGTGCCAGAGCACTGGCCCAGGCTGCCCAGGAGCCTGTGGAGTCTCCTTGTCTGGAGCCATTGCAGAGCTGCCTGGACACATTGCTGTGTGAGCTGGTCTAGGTGCTCCTGCTCTGGCAGGGGGGTTGCACTAGATGAGCTTTCCAGGGCCCTTCCAAGCCCTGCCAGACTGGGATGCTGTGATTCCTAGGGAGCAGCTGTGGGCACAGGCAGCCCAGCACTGCACCTCTGGTCCCTTGGGGCAGGATGGGGATGAGGAGAGCAGCTCTGAGCCCTCCTCCTTGCACTGGGGGAGGGGGCAAGTGGTGCTTGTTAAGGAATTCTCCTCCTCAGTTGATTTTGGAGGTGAAATGAGACACCTCTGGTGCCTGGTTCTGATCTGACACTAATACAAGATCAAGCTCTCTGCAGGCTGAAGGGTTGAAAATGAAGCACCTACTGACTGACACATTTCAGCAGGGTAGGGCTTTTTTTTGGTCCAAGATAGGCAATTATATGCAAACTAATTTTTCTTATTATTTCTCATGGAAAAAAACCTTCAAACCAACAGCCTCAGAGTCCCAGAAATCAAATTAAATATCTTAGAGAGAATGCATCCCTTTTATTCAGAAAAGTTAAACCACCTCTACTTGAATTATCTGTAGCTTCTCTCTCTTAACCAGGAGTGCTAAACAGATTAATCACGAGTGCAAACTAAACTGGAAGATGCAGAAGAAGAGAAACTGAATCTCTGCCCAAGCAGAGCACAGGATGACTTGTTCATGTTTGTGTGCCTCATTTGTCAGGCTTCCCTGGATTTGGCCATCACTCCCTTTTTTTTCCCCCCTATAACACTGAGGTTTTCACTGACCACTGGGGATGGCTACTCCTTGTGTGGCAGCTGGTGGGTAATGAGAGAGACAACACCTGCAGCTATTATCCCTCCGAGTGCTGAGGGGATTGCACTTCACTTGGACAGCACACAACTCACGCCAATTTTTTATTGCCTAGGCCAAAAGATAAAAAATGTGGAGAAATAAGCTATTCAGCTTAACATTTTCACAGAGTAATTACACATCAAATTAGCTAACCAGCCAACTTTGCAAGCTACTTTTCCCCATCATATTAATGGGATATGTGCACTTCTCCTCTTGAAGCACAGGGGTTAGCCTGCAAATAGCCACAGGAACTCCCTGGGTTGGGGTTGGGTTGCTTGGTTGGGTTTTACCTGGTTTACTTATTCATAAATTTATTTTTTGCTTATAGATAATTTTTTTTGTTATAGATAAATTATTTTTTTGTTATAGATAAATTATTTTTTGCTTATAGATAATTTTTTTGCTTATAGATAAATTATTTTTTGCTTATTGATAATTTTTTTGCTTATAGATAAATTATTTTTTGCTTATAGATAAATTATTTTTTGCTTATAGATAATTTTTTTGCTTATTGATAATTTTTTTGCTTATTGATAAGTTATATTTACTTGTTTATTTTTTACTTATTGATATTTTTTAAATTATTGATAAATTTATTTTTATTTATTGATAAATTATTTTTGCTTATTGATATTTTTATTTATGGATAATTTTTTATTATTGATAATTTTTTATTATTGATAATTTTTAATTATTGATAATTTTTAATTATTGATAAATTTTTTACTTATTGATAAATTATTTTTTACTTATTGATAATGTTTTACTTATTGATAAATTATTTTTACTTATTGATTTTTTCCTTATTGATATTTTTTAACTTACTGATTTTTTTACTTATTGATAAATTTATTTTTGCTTATTGATAAATTTTTGTTGCTTATTGATAATTTTTTACTTATTGATAATTTTTTTACTTATTGATAATTTTTTACTTATTGATAATTTTTTACTTATTGATAAATTATTTTTTACTTGATAATTTTTTTTACTTACTGATAAATTATTTTTTACTTACTGATAAATTTTTACTTACTGATAAATTATTTTTTACTTATTGACAAATTATTTTTTACTTATTGATAAATTATTTTTTACTTATCAATAAACTTACTTTTTAGACAAATTTATTTTTTACTTAGACAAATTTATTTTTTACTTATTGACAAATTATTTTTTACTTATTGACAAATTAATTTGTTACTTATTGCTAAATAGAGGTTTCTCAAACCCCAATTAATTTGACAGATGCCAGCATAGAAAAACCAATGCAAACCTCTCTGTCCTTTTTGCACAATGCAGCAATGCATCACTAGCTCCCAGTATCAAGCAAGCCAAGGCTCCGTTAGCTGTTTAATTTGCCTGCTCTGATGGAACAGGATTGTCCGAGTCCTCCTGTCATCCTCAGGCATGTAAACAAGATGCCAACTTCCATGGAAAACACGAGGCAACCTCCTGCTTTTCCCAACTCAAAGGAGATCTACAAATCAAGGAGCTAAAGCCTGGAAAGGAACATATTTTGGTCTTGTGACTAATGGCAACCTGGTGCTGTTGAATTACTGAAGTGTGCCTGAGAACTAATGAGAAAGATCTCCCAGGGGAATCTTTATCCAATGCACTCGGAGAGCACCTTGGGGACTCATTGGGTGTCTGTCACCTTTGCTGTCTCATTGGCACTCAGCTCCTTTACCACCATGACACTCTGCTACCAGTTCACTTTGCACCTCCCGATTGGAATAGGAAAAGGAGAGAAGGCTCCACTGCTCGCTCGGGAGAGCTGACTTGCTTTTGACACTTCAAATAGAAATTGTCACTCAACTCTCACAAGGACAGGAGTGGCTCCAGCTCCCGAGCTCTGAAAGCTCACACTTGTGTTATTGTGCAGTTCATCCTAGCTTTTCTCCTCATTCCTTAAACATCTTGTTCCTTAATTAGCAATGAAACCCTTGAGGCTGTGCCCGATGTCACATAGACCACCCAAATGATTGCTCTTAGGGAAGGTTCTCCCTCCTCCTCCTCCTCCAGGGAGTCACTAGTATTGATTAGACCATGATGAAGTCTGGAATGAATTAAAATGGCATTAAAAGGTAGCATTTCTGGTGATAAAACCTGAAAACACAAGGAATAAACCAAGCTGTCAGTGACTTTAGCTTCACTGAGTGAAGAACAGCCCTGCTGCTTGCCCTCAGTGAGCAGTTTTCTCCTAGGCCTTCCCATCTATCTTTAGAAGAGCTTTGGTACAGCTCCATCAGGGCCAAAACTCTCCTTGCTCCCCAAAGCTTCCTCACTGAAGTGCACAGAACTGCTCTCAGGAGTAAGAAGAGGAAGGGATTTGGCCTCAGGGAGTAAAGCTTGGCTTTTAAAAAAAGGAGAAAAAGGTTGAAAAAAAATCCAACTCTGCCTTTTAAGCCTACAAAAATGTTCTAATTTCACCTGGCTGGTGATTGCAGAGAGGAGCTAATTCAAGGCAATTTTAAACATCAACTAAAAAAGAAAAACAAATGAGGGAAGGAAGATGGAAAAATAAGTTTTCTAGTTCTATCTAATGAGGATCTCTTCTGCAGAGAGCAGCAAATGTTTGCCTTCTCTGTAACGTGGAGAGGAATGACCACTCCTCTGCTGTTTGCTGTAAGCCATGGATGGGGTGAGGAATACAGAGGGAGCTAAAGGTTTGATGTTCTTGTCTACACTTGCTCTGAACCTACTGAAGTCACAAATATTTTAGGTCTCCTTTGTTTCTTGCAGGACTGAACTTCATGAATTAGCTCTAGGAAGGACCAAGCACTGCTGCTCAGATGCTCTCCTTCACCTCTGCTCTGCACAGCAGCAAATAAATGAAGCAGAAGGCAGGTTGTGAGGATAAGATCTATATTAGCAGCTCTAGCCTGCCCACTTTTCCCTTCCTTGTCCCTGTACTTCATTCCAGGTCCTGGACACAATTCCTTTATCTGTGCAGTTGCTTCAGCTGCTCTGAGAGCTTTCCATGCATGAAGAGCATGTCAGAGAGGAAGCCAGCTGATGATTATTTTAGAGAACTTTTGGCTTTTCACTTGAGTGCACACAATCTCCCCAAATAAAAGTCTGAATGGGTCTATTGAAGCTTCCTCTGCTGGCTGAATATGTTGATTGAAGTCACAAAGCTGTGAGGTGGTTTCTTTGAAGCATTAATGTATAGTTTACACATTCCTGTCTCCTCTTTTAAGTGGTAACATGCAATTCTGCTGGAAAGGTGCCAATACTTGCAGTATCAGAAGACATGCTATAAACTGTATTTCTTCCTCAGAAAGATAATTAGAAGTGTGGCAGAGAACTAAACCCTCAGACTCTGCAGGAACCCCAGGAAGAAGATGCTTGATCCAGCACCATCCTAGTGCTGCTGTGGGCAACAAACCATTTCAGTAGAAGCTGGGATTTAAAAGATGCTTAAACTTTTCCCCTGTGACCTCCCTCTCACCCATTCAATTCCTTATAACTATCAGCTTCTCAGGGGTAGTTTTGGGCTGGGAGTTGATGGGACACTTTGGAGAGCCAAATTACTTGCTTAGGTAGCAGAATGGTGTAATTAAAACCTGAGGGCAAGTGGCATGGAAGCACTACTAATCTCATCAATCTTTGCTACAACAACAACAGAGATTTGCAGAGATAGCAAATGAACATCAGAGACATTTCATCATTGATCTCATTTATCATTTTACTTTGCCTCCTTGGGTTCAGAGAAGCATCAGCTCTCTTTAATGCCTATTCTTAAACACCCTGGAGGGGTTGAAGAAACATCTAGATGCTCTCCTCAGGGCCATGGGTTAGTGGCATGGCAGTGCTAGGTGTGGTTGGACTTGAGGATCTTAGAGATCTCTTCCAACCTTAAAGGTTCTGTAATTCTATATATGCAAGGAGGGAGAAATGAGCACTTCAGCATGGGGCTCACAAGACCAAGAAAGCCCCAAAATGATCCTCCCACTGCCACTCAACCATCTGCAATCTCCTCTGAGTTCAAGCAGAGATGCTAAAGCAGAAGCAGCAGAGCATCTGGCCCATTCCTCAGGCAGGCTGGGGGCTCTCCCTCTTTTAGATGGTTTTGTTCAAGTTACTCCATTTTTGAGCAATTCACATTTTCCTTTGAGAAACTGAGGGTGCAAAGATATGGAGACCTGCATGATAGGAATATCTAGAGGGAAAGAGGGGGGGGAAATGGATGCAGAACCACTTCCAACAGCCCAGGGTCTACATTGCAACATCAATCTTACAGTGGACAGCTGAGAGAAGACTACACACTGAGACTAAAAAGCTCACCCTGAACCTCTGAAGACTACAGAAAGAATGTTTGGTTTGTTTCTTTATTTTATTTATAAAATACTTCCCTTTTTGGAGAATTTTGTGGTGTGGGTATCTACTGTAGGATTGCTGAAGGAAGCAAACCATAGATGTCTAAGCCCAGTTGGTGCCTCTCTCTGTGGACATCTGCTTATTATTTACTATATATGATTGAGGATGTGCAGTGAAACACTCCTGAAACTATTTTTCTAGTGCCATGAGTGGGCAGGTTAGGAAAAGCCAGCCAAGCAGCTAAATAACAGTGATGTTCAAGAGCCTGATCAGCACTATTTATCTGTCCCTTCCTTTCAGTTTTGGTGGAGATTTCACTGGCACCAAGCTTGGAAGCCTAACATTTACTGCTTGGATCATTCCTCCTGGCCTAGTTCATCCCAGAAGTTGTGCTGCAGATGACTTGGATGCTGTCAGCTCCAGCAGTGCCAAAGCAAACCCAGGCTGTGTGTTTATAGTCTCTTTTCTATACATGTCTGGGGCAGAAGAGCTCTTGAAGCCAATCTCTTCTCACCCACCCTCAGGAGGTCATTGGCAGGGCAAGAGAGAGAAGAGAGAAACTTTAGCAGTGCTCAAGTTTTCCATGCTGCCCATCCAACTCTCGAGAAAAAGAGATATTTAACCCTTTGGGAATGAACCACTGCAAAGCACCCCAAAAATAAGTCTTTAAAACATTTAGCATGTGTGGCAGCAGCTGAGGCTTGCAGGATGCAGGAGCAAGCAGCACCTGCAGCAGCAGGGCCACAGCTAGGCTCAGCACCAGCAGGAGAGCTCAGCTTTGTGCCTTTCCCTGGAAAGAGTTGTGCCTCCCAAAGCCTGGCAGGGGAAGCTCTGGAATTGCTTGTTGCTGCTGCTCTAGTGACCTCTGCAGGCTCTGGAAGTTGGGAGCATTGTTTACCACACTCTGCTGGAGTTTAGCTGAGAACTTGAACTCATTGCAGCTCTAAACCACAAACTGGAAATGAATTTAAAGGGATTATTGGCAAGTAAGTGTTGGTGATGCTCAGGAAGTGTGATTGTAGGAGAAAGTGAATTCAGGTTAAAAAAAAATTATCAGGGTTTAAATGAGTGCTTTACAGTTATGGCCTAGTTAAGAAACACAACTATTTTAGATGAAAAATATTATTACTGTTGAAAAAAGAAAGGAATCCTTCTGTATATTTAATCCCATTTGCCAAGGATGCTCTTCCAGTTAAATTCAAAGTTGCATGTGTTTAATCTAGGTTTGAAGTGTAAGCTTTCCCAACCAGGACAGACACTAACATGATGCAAACTTCCCCACTTGCTGAGTGTCAGTCTATTGAATGAAAGTGAATTACAGAGAGTATAATGCAGGTATTCATTTAGTCTGGCTTCTTTTCTGTTGAATGCTTACTTTCTGGAGTTCAGTGTGTTGCTGCTGTCTCTTCATGCTCCAATACAATCCCTCAGTGAGGGTCTGACACTTCTTTTATACATATATATCATTTGTGTAAGTGATAGTGCTGTTTGGCTGAGAGGCAGAGCTCTGCCCTCTCCCTTGTTTATGTTAGACACAAAGCCTCTCTGAACCTCAGCTCTGTTTATAGCTAGTGCTGGTTTAACAAATGACAAAACACAGAAGACTTCAAGAAAATAGCTCAGTCTGGTTTATGTTTTCCTCTGCTTTCCCCCAGATATATTGATTTCCTTAACTGTTTCAGCCAGTCACTGTACACTTGTCTGACCACATCCTATTTATCTTGTGTGCACGTAACTGACAGCTGAAGGAAAACAAAACATACAGGAGGAAAGCCCTGGCTCCTCTCAAAGCTCCCATTGAGTTGAGCAAAGCCAAGGATTTTTCCTGCTGCACATTTTTGGTCTCTTTTACTTCACCCTCAGAATGAGAAGCTCAAAGTTTAGCTAATCCATCTAATTCTGGAGTAGACAGAGTGGTTATGCCCTGAGACATACAGACATTCCCTATTTGCTAGGAAAAAAACTCCATGGATTTGGGGCTGGATTATCAGTCACATTGGATTAAACTTTCTGTAAAGCATCCTGGTAATTGAGAGTTGCCACAAGTTGGGTAAAGCAAAGAGCATTTGAGGGGAGAGGAAGATCCCCATGGGAATCAGCAAGATACTCAAAATATTTGGATTAACCTTTACCCCCTGTTGGTTTTTCCCACTTTTTAGTGTTGCCTGCAAGCTTTGTCTGAGAGAAGAAAGACTTTAAGGCTACTATTCCATTTATCTGCTGCCATTTGTATGAGCAATTGATCATCTTCTAAGCAGCCCAAGTGCTGGTTGTCCTCTGGAGCTGCTCCTGCCATTCCCTGTGGAGCTCAGGGCTGGGCAGGAAGGGAGAAGTTTTTGTGCCCAACCCAATGGTTCTCCCCCAGATCAAGGTCTGTGTTAGCAATGAGAGGAAAGTATCTACAGAGCAAAACACTCTGGCTACTACCCCTCAGGTGAGGACCCTTCAGGGGCTAGAGAGCTTGACACAGCATCCCTAGATGCATCCAGGAGCACACCTGATGTTCTCCTGCCAGGAGAGAGCACTCAATCCATGTGATCACACTTGAAGCAAAAAAAAACAACGCCAAAACTAGGCCTAAGCTGAACCAAAAGTGTGTGTAGTGAAGAATTGAGGTGCTCAGAACCAACAGTTTTCCTCCAGAGATCTGCTCCTGTTGCTCCACACTGTTTGCTCATTTTAACAAGGTCTTGCTCAGCCACATGGAAAATATTGACAGAGTTTGAGATGAAACCCTCATGTCTTAACCAAGAGGGAGAACTGAGCAAAGGTAGACTCATTCCCTGAGATTGTCCATGGGGTTTTATGCCTTTGTACACACACAGGAGAGCAGAGCTCCTGCTCCAGGAGCAACAGTGACAACATGGAAAGAGGTGGAAGAAACTTCTGGCTTTGCATTCACTGCTCTTTCTCTAGGAGACTGACATTTTATCAGTCAGGAAAGAGAATTGCAACCTCCTTAGACTTTCTTACTTGGCCTTAGCTTCCATCCCAAAGCCTGAGTAAGGAGATGTAGACATCAACACATTCGTGTGTGTGTAGATCAACACTGAGTTAACATTAGCTGCTAAAAGCTCATCTGACACTTTCTGTTCTTTTTGGCTACTCATCTGTTATCCTTGGATCATATTTTTTCAGCACATTATTCTCTTTCTGCCTGTTTTGCTCCAGAACTGATGTAACTATAGCCAAGGAACCACAGGAGATGAGTGATGGCCTGGAAAAGATGGGACTTGTAGGTATTTGTGATCAGGGGCATCACATGTGCACCACAAGTGTACAGAGAAACAGAAATACCATCATTTAACAAAAATAGTGCCACTCTGCACCATTGGTGAGTTCATCAAGAGCACAAGCACCTCTTGTGAGGAGTTCCCATCCAGCCAGGAGCTTGCCTAGGGACACAATCCTAAAAGGCCCCTGCAAAACTCATTAGTGGGAAATAACATCTTCCAAGTTCTAATTTAAATATAGGAATGAAAAGGAAATAATCTGTGTCCATTTACCACTGGACCTGAATTAGAAAGGACATCATGTAGGAATTACCAGAGTCTCTAAAAAAAGCTGAATAAATAGATATTTTATACTTAGGGAGCATCCTTCCACTCACTCAATTTTGACACTGTTGCAAATATTGTTGTGCTTCTTTTGGGTACAAAAAGGCTTCATTTTGTTATTATTTGACAGCTACTTTCCCCAGGAAGCAGACAACATGCTCCAAGACAAGTGAGGGGATGGCTAAGTAGGCCAGGTCCATAGTGACTCAGCTCCTGCACTTCTCCTACCAGAGGGGAACAAGGAGTTGAGCTTAACCTTTGCAATAAAAGGAGGCCAAAAAAAAAAAAAGAAATGAGGTAAAGTTGTGTGAAACCACTAGATTTTTATATTTTTTTTTTTAACCTGGCTCTTATGGAAGCATTTTGAAATGCTAGGAGGCAGTTCAGCTCCTATAAAAATTCCAATCCTTCCTTCCACTGGAGTCAAGGGTACACTTAAAGAGTTATTAGCAGCCAGCAAAGTGTGTTAAGGCTGACATTCATGATGTCTCAGTTATTAAATAGATACTAGTGCACGTCCTGATTTTCTTATAAAGCTTAATAATGATAATGACCTTTCCATTTAGAACCAGGCTTGCCAATGCTGCAAACAGCAGCAGATTGATGGAGGCACAAATTACACAGCATTGTCAGCTTGCCACACACACACACACACAGAAAGAAGTGGGGAATGGGTTTTTTCCCCTTCTCCTCTCCCACCTTCAGGTGGCATAATGACCATCAAATGTAGATATTCCTCTGGATAGCTAACATAATCAGGGTTACACTCAATTTATCATCTGATTTAGTGCTCCTCTGCACTGCTGCATGGGCCCACGCACAGCAGCTGATGCTGGAGGGCCTCTGAAGGCTAAAAATAGAAAGGGCTTAAAAAGATTGGCCCAGGGACTCTGCTCAACAACAAAGATGCTGTCTGTGTGGCAGAACATTGCCCTCGAACTAGTCAGGGTAAAGAGTTGTGAGCAACGAATGAAAGGAGAAAGTGAGGTTGTTTTGCTACTGCACTGCTTCAAAGAGGATGCTGAAAATCTGCTGAAAAATCTGCTGAAAAATCTGCTGAAAAATCTGCTGAAAAATCTGCTGAAAAATCTGCTGAAAAATCTGCTGAAAAATCTGCTGAAAAATCTGCTGAAAAATCTGCTGAAAAATCTGCTGAAAAATCTGCTGAAAAATCTGCTGAAAAATCTGCTGAAAAATCTGCTGAAAAATCTGCTGAAAAATCTGCTGAAAAATCTGCTGAAAAATCTGCTGAAAAATCTGCTGAAAAATCTGCTGAAAAATCTGCTGAAAAATCTGCTGAAAAATCTGCTGAAAAATCTGCTGAAAAATCTGCTGAAAAATCTGCTGAAAAATCTGCTGAAAAATCTGCTGAAAAATCTGCTGAAAAATCTGCTGAAAAATCTGCTGAAAAATCTGCTGAAAAATCTGCTGAAAAATCTGCTGAAAAATCTGCTGAAAAATCTGCTGAAAAATCTGCTGAAAAATCTGCTGAAAAATCTGCTGAAAAATCTGCTGAAAAATCTGCTGAAAAATCTGCTGAAAAATCTGCTGAAAAATCTGCTGAAAAATCTGCTGAAAAATCTGCTGAAAAATCTGCTGAAAAATCTGCTGAAAAATCTGCTGAAAAATCTGCTGAAAAATCTGCTGAAAAATCTGCTGAAAAATCTGCTGAAAAATCTGCTGAAAAATCTGCTGAAAAATCTGCTGAAAAATCTGCTGAAAAATCTGCTGAAAAATCTGCTGAAAAATCTGCTGAAAAATCTGCTGAAAAATCTGCTGAAAATCTGCTGAAAATCTGCTGAAAATCTGCTGAAAATTATGCTGAAAATTATGCTGAAAATTATGCTGAAAATTATGCTGAAAATTATGCTGAAGCAGCAGATTGATGGAGGCACAAATTACAGATCAAGGATAACATTGATTCCACCCCAGAAATTCCACTTTCTTTCCACTGACTCTAAAAGAAGCCAAAGCACAACTTGCACAGCTATAGGTGTTGATATTTAACCAACTCCAACTTAATTTCTTTCCTTGAGGGAAGGAAAATTCCCTCAACTCCCTCAGGGTGACCCTGTCTCCAAGGCCTGGATCCTACAGGATGCTCTGAGATCTTCCTTACAACTACTTTAGGATCAAGAGTCAAGGATGAACAGTTCTTTGCTGTATATTGGGCAAGATTTCTGAGGAAGGGGTAAAGAGGTGAAAGGAAAGGGTGAGAAATGTTGTCTGAGCAACTGGATAATACCATGGAAGCTCTTTCCTCTTGGAGAGAGGATAGACCTTGTCCTTTGGCTCCCACAGGGAGCTCACAAAGCAAAACCTTCCTTGTTCTGCCTGCTAATTTTCCCTGAACAATGAGTCACCTGCTCCAGGAATTAAAGCTTCTACCTCATTGGAATGGGAAGAGGAGAAGGAAGGCAGGCTCCAAGGAAGGGATGCTGAAAGATGTGAGCTTTTCCTTCCCAGACACAGGAGCTCCTCAGATAACTGTTCAAGTCAGGCCAGAGCAGTGAGTAGCATCCTTCCCCTAGTTGAACACAACACACTGCTGTGCTCTGCTTAACTCTCATCACCCAGCCCAGAAAAATTCAATTTATAAGTGCTCCTGGTCTCAGAGCAGCTTGCAAACTGCATTTCTTCAGCTTGTTTATAGAATTACATGAAAAAATAATAGAGTTAAGGGTTTTGGGTGGGGGGGGAAGGAAAAAAAAAACCAAACAGCTTTACACACTAAGAGTGAATGCAAGAAGAGAAGCAGAGTTAATACTTTGATTTAAAGGAGCTGGAGAGTGTAAAAAAGCTGAAGTTATTCTCTTTGAGGAGGCAGTTTGGCTTTGGCAAGAAACATGTGAATTCTGTTTATGACAGCTAAGCATTAGCAGGGAGGAAAGGTTCACACAGGGATTGCTATTAGCTAATTTTACTTGGGCTCTACTCCATCCCATTATTATTTATCAAGATTGTGGTGAAACTCAGCCCCCAAAATTCCAGCTCTAGATGAATTGTCCTGGGAAATTTCTAAGGGATACAACTGAGAGTTGGGGGGGTTAGTTATAGCCAGAAATGGATTGGGAAGGAAATGCTGGACAGGTGGGAAATTTAATTGTGGATGCTAGCTGATGGCTAGGAAAAGAGTGTAAAAGGACACTCCAGTGGCTTTATGGCTGCATATTTTATATGGAATATACTCATTTTGAAGAGTTTAAACTTAAATACTGACCCCAGGCTCAGCTCAGGCCAGCCTGGCAGCCTTTGGTTGCTCTGGGTCACAACCTTCCCCTGACTTGGCTCTTTGAAATAGTGCCAAGAATCAGGAGACACCCCCCCCCCACACTGCCCCATGGCCTTGCCAGCCAAGAGAAAAAAAAAGAGGAAAATAATAATACAAAAATGAAGATATTGCTCATTTTGCATCTCAGTGCAGGGCAAAAAAATCCTTGAGTGTTGCAGGACAATTGATTATCCAGAGGGCACCAGACTAAAAAAAGCCCTTTCTGGCTTCCTCCTGCTCATCTAGAGGAACATTTCTTTTGTGTTCTGCTTTCAACAATTGATAAATGGAGAAGGGGTAGAAAATGAGGTTATATGGGGGGGCGGGAAATCACCTAAAAGCTAAAGATTCAGCTAGTTGACAAAGGGTAGGGCTGAGCCAAGCACTCAGGGACAGATATTCCCTATTATCCCCTTTTGCCTCACTCCAGGAAGGGAAAAGGGAAATTAACAGAGTGATTTGGGGACTGGAAATGAAACTTAAACTGCTTGAATGAAAGTAATAACAAGAAAATGAAATATATATATATATATACACACACAAAACCAACACCAAACCCAAACATCTCTTGATAGCAACTCCCTGCCCATCTCCTCTGATGCTGTGGCACAAGGACTCACCAGCAGATGGGAATCAGAGTCAGGAACTCTTGGCTGGAGCTGGAAGGCAGAACAGAGAGAGTCCTGCAGCACAGAGCTGAGCTGCTGAGCATCACCAGCAGAGTTCCCACTGCAGCAGCCCAGATGGCTCAGGAGCTCAACCTGCAGGGAAGGGAGAGACCCAAACCTCTGCTTGTATGGATTAGCTGTTAGTTAGGTGCTAACTAGCTTCATGAAGCACCTGCCTTGCTTGGCTCTTAGGCTTGATGGAAAAGACTCCAAGGGCCAAGCTTGCTGTCCAAGTTTCAGGGACCAAACATGACCTTTCTGGCATGGAATAGCTTGTTGTGGCTCAAACTAGGACATCAGTGTATGGAGAATTTGTTTTCTCTGTAGAACTTTGTTAACCTAATGGAGGGAAATATCTGCATGTCTAAAGCAAGATCAGTTTAAAATATATATGTAAATAAACATATACATGCCCAAGGGGAAGGCAAAAGGAGATGTCTCTGGAGGAGGGAGCTCTACATCTTATTTCCAGTGTTTTCCCAGGACCAGATGATGTGTAATTCAAAATAAATGTCACCCATCCCAGAATCCAAATTGCTAAATAACTCCCTTTCCCCCTCCAAAATGCACCCAGCAGATTGTCCCTGTTGGGTAGAATAAAAGATTGATTGTCATGTGTGATGAATGTGGACATCTGAAGGAGTTCCCTGGGAGAATCCTTGCAGTTTAGCTCGACAAGAGCAAAGATTAGATCACTCTCAGCTTATGCACTTTTCAGGGCCTGAGCATGGTGGCAAGTTGCAAGCCAGTTTAGTTGTGTGCTGCAGAACAAAAAGCTGATCCCTTCTCCATGGGTATGCAGATGAGAGAGGAGATGCAGTGCTGCTGAAATATTCAGCACCAAGAGAAAGTCTGGAATGTCAAACACAGCACTGCCTCATTTGATTGTATGGCTTGATGGTTAATCTCTTGCTCTGGGCTTTCTCCTGCCATAAATTGCCTGATGGCAGCATGGACTTGCCTCCCACCCTCTGGAGCAAGGAACTGAAGGGGAATGACTGCTCCAGAACAGAAGAACACCCTAAAACACAAGAATTCTCCCCAAAGCCTTTTACTTTCCTATATATTATCACAGAGGCAATGATTGGCTTGGCCTTGGCCAGGGGTAAGTCCAACTTGGAGCTGAGAGAGCTTCTGGAAGCTTCTAACAGAAGCCACTACCAAAAAGCCCACCAGACACAAAGCCAGCACAAAGATAAACCTAAGTTAAATTCATCTTAGCTGGGGAAAAGCTAGCCATGGAGTCTAAGCCATTCAACAGTCACATAAATATCTTTGTGTGCTTAGATTCTGAGCCAGGCATTTAACTTCCAGCCTGATTTGAGTCACTTATGCAAAATCAAGGGCTTCTGTCATCATTAAATCCTTCCCAATGTATCTTCTCCTGTTCTTGAATGCCAGAGGTCAAGGCCCAGGGAGCTAGCCCTGTCCCTCTGCACATCACCACAGGCACAAACTGGAGCAAGCCTTTACCCTCTAATAGCCCAAGTTCACCTTCAAATTCCAGCTGAAAAAGAGTAAAAAGCCAAGGCTTTGCTTGAAGAGCCTGCAGCTGCCTCTTGTCCTGCTCATGGGCAGGGATGCAGGGAAGAGGGATGCTCCTGCCCTCTGCAGTGCTCAGCCCACATTTAGATGATTTTGGGGAGCTTGTTGTTGTTGTTGTTGAGGTTTGGGGGTTTCTTTTTAAGGTTAAGCCATCCCTAGATGGATGCTGGGTGTCTAGAGCTCCTTTGTAAAGCAGATTACCAGCACATCCTGCACCTTCCTCTTTGGTGTGCAAGGAAGACAAAAGCTTCTCAGTGGGATAAATGGCAAATAAAGTCTTGGAGAACATTCCACAGGAGAGAGATGCCTTGTTGGGCATCAGAAAGCTGAGGCACAAGTCCCTATCAGCTTTTATTTAGGATAGATTATATTCTTGCCTCCTCAAAAGAGTTGTATGAGTGCTGAAGGAAACTTAACTCTCACCCTGAGCATCCCTAGAGCTCCCAGAGGAGCTCAGATCCTGCACAAGCCAAACTTGGAGAGGCTACCAGCAGCCTGGATAGGTTGATTTTCCTCCCAATCTCTTTCCAGCAGCCTCATTGTTCCTCCTCAGAAGCCACTAAAAATGATATCTTGTGTGATATTGAGAGCTCACCCAATTCAAAGGTGGGAACTTGGTAAACATCAGTGTTCCATTCTCATCCATTCATTCATTGGATTCTCTAGTAGCTTAGAGGGAGGGAAATACACAGGCACTGCATTCTGGAGGTTTGATTTGAAGGGCTGCTTTAATGAATTCTTAATTACATTATTCAAAAGATCCATTATTCAGCATTCATCTCACTCCTAAATGAAAGTCTTTACCTGACATGTGAATGAAATGAGTCTAAATGCTTGCCATGCCACCTAGGGACTCCTAATAGACTTGTGGCTGAATGGCAGCAGTGGGGTTTTTCCTTTCTGCTTTCCAGTTGTTAGGGGTTTGTTGGGAGAGATGGAGAGGCAGGAAATTCTCAGGTAGGAAATGCTCAGGTGTCCCAGGCACTGCTGAAGCCTTCAGCTGAGCTCAGGGCTGATGTGATGCAAGGTGAAAGGCTGAAAGATAGAGAGGAAAACACAACTTTGCCAAGTGTAATTTAGAGTGATTTTGGTTGGAAAAAGCTTACAGCCCCTTGCTAAAGATTGTCCTTATTTTTTATGGCTCGCTCTGGACAAAAAGGTGATGCACAAGGTAAAAGAGCTGCTTGTCAAAAAGGGGAACTTGGCTTTTTTTTTTCCTCATTCCCCACTCATTCCAGGAGGACTAATAGCTGGTATTAAGTTTGGAGAAGAGCTTCAGAGCTCAAAATACCTTGAATGAGTACACTTATGGCTGAGCAGGATTGTCCTTTGGGCCAAAGTCCTCCAGGACTCAGCCCATTCCATCCTGCTCCTGTCCCATCAGAGAATGTTAAGTAGAACATTAATACCAAGAGAACATGCATGCTGTAGAACTGTAATTAATTGATTATTTGCCTACCTGTGTATCCCAAAGAGAACCAATACTCCTGATGGAAAGATCATTGGATAATCACTGACTAGAAAGCACCTTTTGTATTTACTGAGAGCAGCAGAGAGTGCAGTTAGCTTGCAGTAGATATCCACNTGAAAGGAGTGGAGCATGTGCCCTAGGAGGACAGGCTGAGAGAGCTGGGTCTCTGCAGCCTGGACCAGAGGAGACTGAGAGGAGACCTCAGCAATGCTTAGAAATATGGGAAGGGTGAGTGTGAGGAGGAGAGAGCCAGGCTCTGCTCCATGGCATCCAATGGTAGGACAAGAGGCAATGGGAGCAAGTTGGAGCACAGGAGGTTTAGTATTAAGCTGAGGAGGAACTTGTTTGCAGTTCAGGTGCCAGAGCACTGGCCCAGGCTGCCCAGGAGGCTGTGGAGTCTCCTTGTCTGGAGCCATTGCAGAGCTGCCTGGACACATTGCTGTGTGAGCTGGTCTAGGTGCTCCTGCTCTGGCAGGGGGGTTGCACTAGATGAGCTTTCTAGGGCCCTGCCAACCCCTGACATACTGGGATCCTGGGATTTGTGCAGTGGTGATGCCAAGGAGGCTGAACCACCTCCTGCTCAAAAAGCAGCATTTTAAAATACCTCAGAAACCTCAGCTTAAAGAAAAAAAAAGATGTGATCCACTCAGCATGGGCAAAAGGTATGAGTGCTGCTCACAGGGACTGCCACTCAGCCAGCCCAGCAGTCTCCTCTTCTCCAGGAGTGCTTGGAGTGTCACCCTTGAGGAGCCACATCTCCTCATGCATCCTCTGCAGAAGCTTCTGTGCACAAAGCAGACCAAAAAAAATCAACAACTTGCCATTCTTTTGGGTGGCTAAAAAAAGGAAAGCTAGGGACACAATCCAGCAGGTATTATTCATCTTCTGAGGCTTAAAAGCATAGCTCCCATCCCTCAGAAGAGCTTTTTCCACAGAGGTTCTCCAACAAGCTGCTGGAGCAGGATGCAGTTGCACCTAAGTCATATTTCCTGTTGCCAGTCATTCTGAAAGCCATCAGAGCAGATTTGTCTCATTTCCCAGCCCTTCAGCTTCCCATGTGAGGCATTAAGTCCATTTCTCTCCTCTCTTGCTGGCTAGATAGGAGATAAGGGTGGTCCTCCTATCAATCAAAACTGTCCTTACCTTTCCCAGTTGTCCCTGATATTCATTCCAAAAGTATTATGACTCCTGGGCATTCCTTTAACACAGTCAGGGTTGTTTTTATTGTTAACAATAGTATTTTATTGTTAATAATAGCATTTTATTGTTAACAATAGCATTAATGTGATTTTTGCCAGGGTGTACACAACCCTGCATGGTTTTCCTTCACTTCTTCATTCCCTTCTCTCTTTTTAAGAGTGGTTTAGGGGTTTTATTTCCATTCTTTTAGTTCTGTGGGTTAATGCTAATTCTAGCCCAGGCTGTGTAAAACTCACCCTCAATTGTCAGCCATCCTTTCAGGCTCCCCAGCACATGTGTTCTTTGCAGAAGATTTGAGGTACAATCACCTAATGCAGGAGTAATTCTTTATTAACCAAGCCTCTCTGACTGCACTCACAAAAAGAACTTAAGAAGCAGCACTTGATGTGATAAAGGATAGTTCTTTCACTATTATGATGTATAATTTCCTGTCTTCCCCTGTAAAAAAAAGCAGAAATTTATAGCCATTTCCTGCATGTACCTTTTTCATTTGAGTTTGACAAGCCCCAGCTCTTTAGCTCCAGCAGCACTTTTGTCACTGGAAGGGAGCATTTGAAACTTCTTTCTAATTTGATAAAATATACATATGGCATTAGCATGCTGGAGGTAAAAGGTACTCACATCAAAGCCTGCACAGCTCACACCAGAATGGCTTTAAATAGGCATTATATATTTATTTAGGGGGAGCAGGAAACCTCTCAGAAGCAGCTGAAAGGATCTTAATTTTACTAAATGTTTCAGCAAAGCATTTTAATTAACTTCCTTACCAATAACTTCTTTTTTTTTTTTTTTCCATAGAGCAATTTAAACCCAGCTCTCCTTTCTTGAGCTGTTGGGATGCAGCTCCAGGCCAGGTGCCTTGGTGCCCTCCATCCCTCAAGGAGTTCATGATGTACATGCACAAGCTATCCTGAAACTGCCAGCTTGGAATTATTGATGGGTGTAAAGCTACTCACTCAAAAAAAAAATCATCTAACCTTCTTAACTGGTTAAAAGAGTCTAATCCTCTCAGTTATTAGGAGACCTTTGAAGTGCACCAGGGAAACTCTGTGCTCCTGCCTCTTTGGAGAAGTCTCATTGACTTGGAGACGAAATCAGAGGCGAGTTTGGGCTGCAGCACTTTGTCTGCAGGGTGAGCTGTGGATTACTTAGCTGAACTTTGCTCCAGTCAAGACTTTGTAGTGCTTATAAATCTTGAATCCATCTCAGTTTTACCTTAAATAAGCCTTGCAACCAAAAAAAGAAATCCCCCCAAGAAATGTGTCCCCTTGAGCTGGCTGCAGGATGGCTCCTGGCCAGGTGCCCTGCAGAAGCTGAGGGGCTCACTGATTGTCTTCATCCCTCTAAAACTACCTCAGGTTGTGTCCAAAATAAAATCTCATGGCATACATACACACTGCTGCTTTTCACTCCATAAAACAACAGAGTCTGGCAGGCAGGTTGCCTTTTGGAAACCAAATGGAAGAGACACTTGAAAGCTTTACAAGGCCTGAAAGGCCTCATTGCACAATAATGCCTGAGCAGCCTGGGCCAGGGCCAGGCAAGCATGCCAAGAGCCAACAGATCCTTCAATTTTCCAGCAAATAGAAACAAATTCTGGGTTTCAGAAGGTGCACTTGACCCAAACTTCTCAATCTGTTTCTGATTTGGAGGGGGAAGAATGTTTTCACTGCTGGTGCCCTGTGCTTTGCAGGCATTTCTGTCCTAACAGATTCCTTTCTGTAGACCTCAACGCTCTGTTTTTCAAAAGCAATTTAAAATCAAGCACACAAAACTGAATTTTTACCATATGGAAACCTTCTAGGAGGGTCTTATGTGGTCCAAGTTCAAATGGTTTGATAAACTGTAATGCCTTGCAGATGAAAAAGCCCCAGAAGAGGACTGGGTTTAGCTGTAATGCTTTCTGACAGCCCTAAACCTTGTTTGGGTAATTGACATCCAAATGTTGGGTGGTTTGAAAATGGGCCATTAATAAAAATGGCATGGGTTCAGTTGGAAGAATTTTACCTAATGCTGTGAAATTGTCTAGAGTTACAAATAGGAGATGGTGTTTTTTTGTTGGTTTTTTTTTGTTAAAGAAAACAATCTTTTAAGTCTCTCTCTGTTCAAAACAGTGCAGATGCACCTTTAGTGCATTATGTTGCCTCTTTGTTGTAACAGGTAGCCTAGAGTTTTGGGAGGTTTTTATGTCTGTATCACCTACCATTTCTATTTTCCCCACTCATTTCTTCTCTGCTCCACTTCTTTTGCATCATCTTCTACTTCCTTTGTTTCCTACAGAGTCCAACCTGAAAATTGCTGTACAGAAAGCAGAGAAATGTATTACTTCAACATGATCAGGCTATTAGCTTGCACACACTATGCTTTTAAGTTGTGTACATTGACAGCTCTAAACTGTTTTTGGAGTAGCAAACATTAACTTCATCTGAAAAAAACTGTCCTTAAATTAAGAGTGGAACTTAGAAGCTTTCTTTTATTCTGGTGAAAAGGTTATAGAACATTTCATTCCCCAGGTATTTCTGTGGACAGTGTTTCTGCTTTTTGATCTACTGTAGTTCATTGGGTTTGGAGGCAAGGTTTGCTATCACACTTTATGGAGACAAGATGTGAAGGAATGGAAGTTAGGATGCTCTAGTGCTGACTAAAGAGTGAGCTCTGCTGTTTTCCATGGGTGTCCTGCTTACTTCAAGCTTGTGTTTCAATCTCCTTGACTCCCACCCTGTGCATGCTCTCAAGAGCTCCACTGCCATTAAGCTGCATCTTCCTACAGGATGACTATGAATGGGCAAGGAATCTCTTTAAGAAGCCCAAGGGAACAATGGAACTGAGCAGAAAACACAATGAACTCATCTAGATGAAGACAGAAGTGGATTACAAGCCCATGCAACTGCTACCTGGAGCACCAAGGAGGAGAAAGCAGCATCCCACAAGGAGCTGCTTGGTCTGCTAGTAAAAACGAAAGAGAAGAGAGAAGCAGAGGAGTTTTGTCACCTTCCCATTACCTTGGACCAGCTCCATAACCCCAGGTGTGATGAGCTCCTTCTAAAGGGACCTCTGCCACCAAAAAGCAGCTGCAAGAGAGGCTAAGCACACCAAAAGCCTTTCTGAGGAGCCTGCACTCATCCTGTTGAAAAGAGATGGGAATACTTCTTGTAGCTCACTGATTTAGATGCCTCAAACATCCAGCATTTGCAGTCACTGGATAATATCCTTTCTCCCTCATTTTGTGGTTTTCCTGCATTTCTAAACCCCATCACCTCAAAGCCATAGGATGCAAGCTAAGCCTTGCTCCCAGCACCCTGACCATCCCACTCCTTACCCCTTCCAATTGAACCTGAATGTGGGATTTATTGCAGGACCTAAATGTCACCCTCAAGAAATAATTCTCTCCCCCCCCATCAATGCACACAGAGAGCAGAAAAAGCAGGAAAATGGATCTAATGTCAGATAAGGGAAATATGGGCAAAAGAAGATGTTTTGTGCTGAAATAGCTCAGTCCAAGAGCAGCCTGGCCAAGGCTAGTGCAGCTTTCAGCGGCTTGCAGGGTGTTCTCTTTTCAACCTCCAGTAACAAAATCCAGGTGATCTAAAGACTGATGAGTTTAATTCTGCATTTCATGGTAATAGTCATTTTATTTTATTTGTTTTTTTATCTTTTCTAAAGCTCTCTAAGAGGTCCTGAAGCAAGGTGTTACACAATTGTAAAGTGCTGCCGTGATTGACAGAGTATTTTACAACTGGCACTTATTATGCCTTTTATTAAGAATAAAGTGGCTTTTAGACTAAAAACAATAGGGTGAAAAGGGGTCTTTTATGCACTCATTATAAGTAGAAAATTGGAAGGAAAAAGTTGTAATAAAAACTAAATGATTTTGGCACCAGGTATGTTTCTTCCATTATATGTTAAGTGGTAGAGATGTGGGAGCCACTGGACATACAATAGCCCTCTAGACAGGGAATGGAAAATGGAAAGGGGAGATTAAAATTGTCAGAGTAATACCTGTAATAACCATCTTGCCTTAGTTTTATGCTGAGGAGAAAGAAGGCTTTCTGCAGCCTGAGGAACAACATTGTTCTCTTTTCCCTTGGCCTTTGAATCCAGGGAAGGGGCAGAGGCCTTGGAGCAGCTTGGCTATTGTATGGCCTGCTCCAAGGTGCCAGGGCATTGCTCCCCAGCCTGCTGCAAGCTTTGCTCTTCTCTTCAGAGCAATCCCTGTGTGCCTGGCTGGGATGCAGATGCACAAAGGCCATGCCAGAAGTTCAGGACATTGCTCAAGACAATGGTCCCAGAGTCTCCTGGCTGAAACCTGCTCTGGGTGAGGGGTGATGCTTTCAGTCTGAGCTTTTGGTAAGCTCCTGAAGAAGAGAAAGAGTAAAGGAACAAAGGATTGAGAAGAAATAGAAAGAAAGGCAGAGAGAAAGAAAGAGAAACAATCATGAGAAGATAAAAAGTCAAGCCAAACCATCTAACCATCCACCCATCCACCTACCCATCCATCCCTCCATCCACCTACCCATCCATCCATCCACCTACCCACCTACCCACCCATCCATCCCTCCATCCGGAGTGTCAGTCATCCTAAGGATAACATTTGTATTTCTCTCTTCCAGGAACCTTAATTACTCCCACTTAAACACTCCAGCTGTTTTCTTGCCTGTCTGAATCTGGGATGCTTTTCCTCTTCTGCCATCAGCCTAAGATCCCAAAGAACAGCAATGAGGCCAGCCCTCCTCTCCCATAGGTTTGGCTTCACCAGCCCAGAGCACTTGTTGTGGCTCAGGCTGCACAAGGAAGATACTACTCTAAACTATAATACAGATAGCAAACTCTCAAAACCCCCCCAATTCTACCCACCCCAAGCAGCCTCTCCCTCTTCATGTGTCCTGGGATACATTTGAGCTCTCTCTGACATCCTTTTTTCACTCCATCCTGCAGCAGGTGGCATTGGCATCTAAGAGCAGTGCTAGAGGAGCTTGCACCTAAAGCAAGAGAAGCAGAAGGATTGTGATTTCAGAGCCATTGCTGTACTTTCCAGCCCCTCACCTCCAGGAATTCCTCCAGTGCATCTTTGTGGAGCTTTAATTGCTCTGCAGTGCTGAGCAATTAGACAAATGAGAGCAGATAGAGGATGAGGGAAGCCTGAGCAAGCTGGCTGTGTTCTCAGAGGAGACTTCAGGGAACCCAAGGGAAGGTTTAAAAACCATGGAGAGGGCTGATAAAATGGATCTGGCACTTGCAAGCCCACAGAAGGGAGAAGACAGGAGCTAAAAAGGAGAAAGCTGGGAAGCACAAGAGGAAGTGTGTGGAATAAATGACTCCGAAGAGCTCCCAAAGCAAGAAGCATCACTGAATTCAAGAGGGAGTGAGATGGATTGCTCAACAAAAGGAGCAGACAGAAGGGTGGCAGAGGAAAGGTTCATCTGGAAATGAGGAAGACAATAAGCAAGAGGAGCATGGGAGCCTTTTCCTCTCTTTGTTTTTACCTCCTGGTACTGCTCTTTGGCTATTGATGTACCCCTTAGCTCAAGCAGAGCAGCAGCCCCAGAGCAGTCAGTGTCCTTGCAGAGATGCTTTACAACAACAAAAACATTGGAGAGCAAGTTTAGGTAAGGAAGGGGCTCCTGGAATTTGGCCCATGGGCATCCTAATTGATCCAGCTAATGATCCTAGCCTAGTGCTGGCTGTCAAGGAAACCTCTGCCAAAGAGACCTGGTGGTGTCAAGGGAGCAGAAGGTCTTTTCCCTCCCATAATTCCAGCTAGTGCTGGCAAGGGCAAGGTGCTGGAATTCTGAGCACCCTGCTCCTGGGGATCCCCATCTGCTCAGGAGCTGGATCCCTCAGAGGTGCCTTTTCCTGAGAGACCCAGAGGATGGAGCTCCAGGAAGACTTTCTCTAGTGAGAAAGAAGTTCCAGCTTCCACCCACAGCTCCTCCTACCAGGATTGATGGATTCCCAAGGAACTGCCCCAGAACTTTCAGGTGATTTTATTCTACAGGCTCAGACTGCAGAGGTTGTTGTCATTCTCCTGTCACCAGTCAGGGACAGCAAAGGCAGGCTCAGGAAGACAAGATGCCATTGATTTCCTTTCAGGGAATTGTCCTCAGCCTGACAGCTGTAAGCACACACAAATGAAGGTCTGCAAAGGCCACCTGCAGCTGAGGAGGCTTCTGAGCCTTCATGCTCTGTCCACCTTGGAAAACCAAATCATTTCTCAACAACAGTCAATGGTAAAAACCGAATTATTTCCTCCTTAGCTCCCTTCCAGTCCCCCCACTGGTAGCTTTTATCTATCAGGCACCTGTGTTCCCCCCAAAAATCACCATACAGACCAATAGAAATGGCAATCCCACTCCTGGCCTCATCAGCAATACACTAAAAACAACAACAAGCTTAGTTGAGCTAATAAATAGCAATAATCCCCTCTGTTTTCTTGGGAAGTGGGGGGACATTGAAAGAAGCTGCATAATCCTTCCCAACGTAAATCTTCATCTATTTTTTTCCTTTATCTCACTCAAAATGTACTCTTTCTTTCTTCCCCACCCCCCCCCACCCCTGCATTTTAAACATTAATTTCCAAGGTATCAACTGCTAATTATTCAGCAGTTACTTTAATGTTTCAGATAGGGAATAAGTAGCCTTGGGGAGGACAGGCCAGGCTTGTAAAATCTGCCTGGCTCCAGGAAAGGATGATTACTAGGATCCTGCAGATAGTCACTGCTGGGGTTTTGGTGCCTTCAAAGAGAGAGGCAAAGTGGTAACATTTCACCTCTTTCTGTAAAAAACAAACAAACCAACAAAGAGATCCACAGCTCTAGATATTGCCTCTTAGCCTCTGTGTCCATGGCACCACATCCCATAGCCACAAGACATGATGATTATCTGGGGCCTGGTGTCCTCAGGACACAGAGGGTTTAGCCCAAAACTGAGGAGTTGGGATGTGTGGGGGTTTGGAGAAGAGAAAAGAGTGTTGGGATTGTCTTGGAGGACAATCCATGGAGAAGAAGCTAGGCATTGTAAGCTTGCTTATATTCTCTCTTGTGAGTGGTCTCCAATCTGTCCTTCTCCAGATGTCTGGGAAAGCACTGCGTGGCAGGAAGCCCAACCTAAACCCAGCTAGATTCCTAGATCTCACCCTAAAATTGGGATAGAAATCATCTTTTTCCCT
The DNA here is from genome assembly GCA_013396975.1 of Bucco capensis. Lineage (NCBI taxonomy): Eukaryota > Metazoa > Chordata > Aves > Piciformes > Bucconidae > Bucco > Bucco capensis. Next base: position 81,144 of record VWZO01005316.1, on the reverse strand, counting down.
AGGTTTTGTTTTCACATCCATTCTCTCTGCCCTTCTCCTCACTTTATTCCAGTGCAGATCTGCCCACATCACCATCATTCCACCAGCAGAGCACCACTTCCAGTCTAAAAGTCAACAGATTGGTACATGGCAGGCTGTTTCTCTTTAATTCCCTGAGAAAGAGGGGAAATAATGATACTATAAATATAGGAGAGGTGGAATTTTTAGGAGTCCTGCTTCCCCAACCTATTGTTAAGCAGCACATCCAAGGGTTTGGTGTGTGCTGAGATGAATTCTCAAGATGCAGCTTCCCTTGGGATATTTATATGCTTCCAATAAGCATAGAACTGTCCCCCAAAAGTAACTTTATAAATATATATATATATCTCTCTCCACACACACACACACAAGCACTGCCACAAACTTTTTGGGGGTTGCTTCTTTAAAGAGCTGTGCATCTGAGGCACATTTTCTCTTGCAGAGTGCCCTGTTCAGGGAGGTGGGTGTTCATTTCACCAGACAATTGGAGCAGAATGGTTGGTACTTATTGATTTATCTATTCCCCCCCTTGCATTTTGGCAAAACAGTTAGGTTAAAAATTCTCTTCTCTGAGAGGTAGAAATTATTTCCCCCCCACACTTCACATTAATAATTTCATGAGAGATGCTTTGGAGTCCAGCCTATTTTGATTTTCTGCCTCAAATCATTTATTTCTAATTAGATAAGAGAACAAAACCATAAAATCCAAAGGGGAAAATACACTTTTTCTCCTCCCCCCCCAAATTGCTTCCATCATTTCTGAACTCTGCTAAGCATTTTTAATAGATATGTGCCCTCAGCTCCTCTTGTGCACGCCAAGCATTTCATCTGAATACCAATATAGACACAAAATAAACGCTTGTTTCCTGCCAGAGGTAGCTGCAAGAAGGAAATCTCGAGGAGTACAACATTGTCTTTGCAGCTCATTGTGTCTCTAATTAGACTGGAAGGAGGCAGAAGCTTGCTGGTGTCAGCCTGTGTTTAGCATGCCCTGGAGCTTCCAGCTCCTGTGGGTATCAAAGTGCACTAATTAAATGAGGGGCTCCACAATAGCACACGGAACAGCACAAGGAGAGAAGGAGTCCAGTGTCCTCAGTGCCTTTGAGATTGCATGGCCCACGCTAATTACCCATTGTTGGATTGACTTCCCATCCGACCAGCAAGGAATGGGGCTCCTCTCCTCCCCCCCCTTCACCAACCCCCTGCTTCCTCCTCCTCCTCCTCCTCCTCCCACCACCTTTCCTTCGGCCTCCTAATTAATGGGATGGAAATCTCCCGAAGCCAGATTCCAGCAAGGTTGCCCCGATGTTTATAATTTGATTTGTGCTGATAAAAGGCAAGCGAGCCGGTGATGGAGCAGTGCCATTGCCAGCACTCAGGAGGATCCGAGGGGCTATCAATCTTTCCCACGTGCCTGGCAAACTGATAGCCTAGAAAATTAACTTCAATTAATAAGAGGAATCCCCAGACGCTGAGGGAAGTGGAGATGCTTTGAAAGGGAACCTTCAAAGATGTCTCTGGGTTGTCTTTTCCTTGCTAAGAGGAGAGATGCTCAGGGTGGGGAGGGCCCTTTGCATCCCAGCAAGAGGAGGGAACACTTTGCAGTTACTTTAGGAAGAAGTTCACCAGCTGCCTGCAGGTTAAATCTGGGTTGATTTCCTCTGCAGAGATAATACAACTCAAAAGATTTTCCTAGGCAGTAAGAAATATGAAATCATTTTGGTGAATGTTAAACCTCCCCCAGAATCTTGGAAAGGGAAGAGTTGGGTGTCTGGGCAAGATTAGTGAGCTAAAGCTGAATGTTCTTTTAGGAAATAAAAATAATCATAATAAAATGTTTGTGAAGATATCAAATACATTAGAAATAAAAATGTTTGGGTTTTATTTTCCCTGTTAAGAGTAAACCTCTCCCAAATGCTGGAAAGGGAAGAGCTGGGCTGCCTGTCATTGCCAGCCTGGACAAGAGTGGTGAGCTAAAGCTGAATGTTCTATTGGGAAATAAACAATAGAATAAAAATAAGAGAGAATTCAAGGAAAATATAGACTTGCTAAGCTTTTCCATGTCCCAATAACTGCAATGACACAGCTATTAAAAAACTCTCCTAGAAGCTTCCTCTACAACCTTGCAGCCCAGGACTTGACTCTGCAGCAACATCTGCCATGAGGATGGAGTTCTCCTTCCAGAGAGGAGCTGGGAGACAACACAACTTGAGGGAGAGCTTTATTAGCAAAGAAATAAAAGCAGAGAGAAAACAGAAAGAGAGCAAGAGGAACAGACCTAACACTGCCCTGCCTGGGAGAGCAAGGAATTCCTGCTGGGAAAACTAACGAACCTCCAAACATTAGCAGAGTATTGCTAACTAGCAACAATTGTAAGCATTATTGTTGTTACTAAAGCATTACAGTTGGTTGTTACTACTAAGGCAAAGCATTGCTGTGGGTTGTTACTACTAAAGCATTACGGTTGTTGTTACTACTAAAGCATTACGGTTGTTGTTACTACTAAAGCATTACGGTTGTTTGTTACTACTAAAGCATTACGGTTGTTAGTTAAGTATTCTTATTCCCTAGTAATAATTCCTGGTTAGGGTTTGTTGTTGTTGTTGTTTTTCCACACCACAGGCAACAAATTCCAAGTCAATTTGAGGTGAGGAACAACCAAAACTTCTCCTCCAGTATGTGAGAATAACCCTCAGTGCCACACAATACAATCAGAATAAATGCCCACTTATTGCACCATTTAATGTATCATTTTTAAAAGGATCCTAAGGAGATGGATATTAAGTGTTTTCCATCACCAAAGACATCAGCTAGGAATTAATGAGCATACCAACATCCTCCAGGATGATGTTTTTGAACCTAAAACCTGAATTTTCCTGTCCAAACACGGTGATTGCACCCTTGTGCCAGCTGTAGGTCACCTCCAGGGGAATGAAGGTTGTTTAACAGACTAAAAATGAAATAAAAAGGAAGAATGTGTTGTAGTAAAAGGCTTTTTATTCAGCAAGATAATCACTGTACTTTGTGTGCTCCTCTTTAGAGCGCTGGCTCCTGTCCCTTAGAGGTGACCTGCACGCAGCCTGCCAAGAGCATTTTAGAGCTCATGCTTTGCTCAGTTCATAACATAGTCAATTTACCTGATTTTCTGTGATGATCCCAAGCAGTTCCATGGAAGCTGAGGGATCCTGGTGACAAGTCTGGATGGAGCTGTTGGAAGAAGCCAAGCAGTGGAGAAGCCAGACAGAAAGTGGCTAACAAGCCCAGGTGATTTAAATCTGTTTCCTCCAGCAGAGCTGTTGGCTTCATTCCTTTCCCATTCAAATTAAGAAGCACCTTGCTAGAGTCATTGAAGCTATACTAATGACATAGAAAAATCAGATTTGCTCCTTTCATTGGCCCCAAATTGGGCCCTAAATGAGGCAATGGCCAGGGCAGTGCTCACACAGCACTTTGGAGCTGCTGCAGGACAGGAGTTTGAGAGCTGTGCCACCTCTTTTCTCTTCCACTGAGGAAGAACTAAAAAGGCTGCAAATGTAGAGGGTTTGAGGGTTGGATTCCCAGTGCTCAGTGTCCAAACTGGAGTCTCCAGCACCCACAGATGCCTCACTGCACAATCAGATAATCCAGTGCCCTTCTTTGCTCCTTGCTTCCATGGGTTTCTGTGCTCATGGTACATTCAGAACCCCAAGATAATAAGGTGAAAACAACCAAGTTGATGCTGGTTCAGGCTGGACTTCAGACAGTGCTAAACCAGCCCTTTTATCCCCAAGCAGCCCTTGAGAACACCTGAATTGCATAAGCAACCAAAGCAGCTCAGAAGAGCAAGATCAACAACACCTCTTTGATTCTTCTCCTTGTGGAGAGCATTAAAAAAGTTCCTCTTTTTTTTTGTGGGAAATTTGAGGTTTTAATTGGGAGCCAATCAAAGGGACTTTGCCTCAAGATGTTCTGCAAAAGGGCAAATAAGGATTTTCTTCCATCAAAATCAGCTTCATTGTAACTGCTCTGCTTGGGATTGGGTTTTTTTCCCCATTGTGCCACCTGTAGCATCTCACAGCCCAGAACTTTTCCCTCCAGGTGAATCTCTCTCTTTCACATTATCTCCTTCTCATCATGTGTTATTTTGCATTTTTTTCTGCTGTGATTCTCCCCTCTGTGCACTTATTCTCACTGCAGATTACCAAGCTCCATGACCCTCACCTTATTTTCCTGTCCTCACAGTTACTTGCAACATCTCTTCATTTTGTGTCATTTGCAAAAGGTGATGTCTTGGGGATGCCTTTTAGAAGAATAAAAGCATTCAAGAGAATTCAATAGCTTGTGTCTTAAAGAAATAAAGCTCCAGTTTGGTCAAATGGCTCCATGCTTAATGAGGTTGAAGAGCAGAATAAAATCTTCTTCCACCCTTCCTCCTTTCCTCAGGAGCACAAAGCAAAGCTGATCACACATACACTCTAGATATATGTAATATATAGTTGTACTCTTCTTTTTTCCTACTCTACTTTTATTTTAGGACACAGAAGTCATAGAAGAACTTCCCTGGGGGATTCAGGTGTCAAGACATCACCCAGACACAACATCTTTCTCCTGAAGAAACACCATGGCATCATCCTCTGAGTGCTTCTAGAGATCACCCAGGGCTGTTTGAAGACTTCTCCTCAAGTGATCATCTCCCTGCAACAAGGACAAGTCCCTGGAGAGACAAGATCCTGTGGGATTCATGGAGATTTGGGGCACCACACACCTTGTTTAGAAGCAGAATGAGACTAATTCCCTCCTAGCACTCAGCTCTTGGGATCAACACTGCTCCACTACATCCAAGGTGAACTCCTACAGCAGTGAAGTTTACAAATGACTCCTAATAAAGTGGTAATTTTCCTGCAATCATAGGAAACTCAAATCAGGGAAATGCTAATTCACTTTTCTTTTTTTTTTTTTAATGAGCTCCTTTCCAATTTCTGATTTTTAAGCAACTTTCAGCTGGGTTGGTTAAATATAGTTAATAAGATGAAAAGAGTGTGGTTTTTTTAATTAACTCAGAGCAAATAGTGTATGTGTGTGAGGTTTGGAGGCAGGGTGAGATCAGAGGAGGAGGCAGGGTGCACTGTTTCATCTCCTTCTGAGCTCTGAACTTTGCAGGCAGAAACCTGAGGGATGGAGGAGAGGTGTCACCTCCTCCTCTCTACAAGTCACAGTATCCCAGTATAGATTAGGGGTTGGCAGGGCCCTAGA